>JADWQK010000148.1:1200000-1800000 GCA_017933935.1 Sesamia nonagrioides | reverse complement strand
AAAGTGAACGCAATAAGCGGGGACAGCGCGCTGTCTGTCTGTTTCTGGCAGTATGCTTAGATGCTTTCGCCTCGGCGCCCGCACCAACCGTGGGAAGCGGATGACGCGCGAAATTCGATTTTTAAAACCATTGAAATACAACAACAACAAATTTCGATTATGTTATGAATAAAAGTGGGTTTAAACAATAAAAAATAACAAACTTTATGTGACAATTTCTAACTATATTGAGTGATTTAGTTAAAATGGATTTGTCAGTCGAAGCTAGTAGTGGGACGCGCGTTCTCACCGCTCGTCATATAAGTCCAGACAAATCGTTTCCCGAAACGGACATTGCAATAAATTCAACGCTCCTGTGCCACAGCTACAGCCAGAATCCTGATTTTGCGTCCTACTTTTCAGGTATTCTATATAATAATATTTTTCTAAATGCATTTTGACACATTCTGTTTTCGTCTGTTCTAATTGTAAAAACAAAAAACGGAAATAAGTCAACAACAACTGCGACTACCTACAAACTACAACATTTTCCACGACCACAACAGAGGTATTTAAGTACTTACTATGTCCATTTATTTATGAAGATTACTATATCAGTTTTCCAATAATTTTATGTGAAAATGGAGATATGTACTTACAAAGAACCAACAGGAAGAAAAAAAAAAGCAATCCGTCATAACATTTCTTTCATAAATAAAGTTTTGGGTAATTCGGCTTAATAATATTGTTAGTTTGGCATAACTGCTCGTCAAACTTCACTTTACCAGCTTTTCAAGTGGCACCTGCAGGTTTCAGTTCCTTTGTTTCGATTATTTTCCATTTTTTAGTGATAAAATCTAAAAGTAGGAAAAATGTTTGTTCTTCTTATGTAAAGATTATTTAACGAATACATTATTTGCAGCTTACATAATAAGCCTATGATGTTCCCACTCTTGGGACACAGACCTCCTCTCGGTGAGAGGGAGTGAGCCATGATCTACGGCCTAGTGTGAGTTGGAAGAAATCACATATCTTCGAAATTTTTGGCCCTAGGGCATGCCGGCTTCCTCGCGTTGATAAGATAATGTAGCTTATCTACATATAAGTATTGTTAAATATTTAAACAGATACAATTCATAAATATCCAAAATTTATAAAGCTAGGAAGGGAAATAACATGATTTTTTTTTATCATGGAATGCGGATGGCAGTTTCCTTTAGGCTTCTTTACTCCCACGGCTAATAGTGGGCTAATTCCGTAGCACCTTAAAAATAACACTGAGTTGAGTTGTGAGTTGTGTTGTACAGTTATTTTTGGTTAATCAAAACGGTATAGTCCTAATAACATTAATTAACATAGAGACCAAAATATAACTTAAAAACTAACATGGAACAGTGGACTCCCTCGCATACTTTCTTTCACAAAACACCAGGCTCATAATTTTATTCCATTCATCCGCAAACAAGTCACATTCAGAGTTGGCCGTCAGAAGGGCATTAAGCACCTTTAGAGTATGACACACCGGGGATTTGACTCTGGATACAGTTTTTTCTGGGAGTTGCGCAAGCAGATTGTGCCGTTGACTCTGACCGTGACCGATGTATTAGACAATTTATAACATGGTAGAAAGAGCTTATGATTAGCAACGCTGAACTTCACCCTATAAGAATAACATATAAAAATACTGGCCGAAATATAATATCAAACTTTAATTTCCAAGTTTAGCTGACCTGACATTGTACGGACTTTTCGCATACTGAGAAGTCAGCTTATTAGTATACCTACATTGTACTATGTCATCGGGGGTTCCTAACCGATTAATGTGGTTAAACTAACCACAGCGGTTTACTGCTTAACCCAATATTAAATAATCTGTGCTAGTAGGTATATAAAATGTATAATAGTTGAGTATGTAGGACTTATTTAATGAATATTTACACTTCAGAAACCTCTCAGAGTAGTATAAGCATAATTATACACATGTATAATAATAAAAAGATAGTGCTTCCTGTCCTGACTCTTAAAAGTACTTGAGTTAACAACGTTCAAGGGTCTTCACACCTGACATTTATGAGATAAATAGTCCCGAGTTTCATATAAAGTCAACTACTTTAACCTGCTTTTTAGGGTTCTGTTATAAATTGTGAGACAACTTAGAGTTGTCTGACAATTTATAAAAAAATTAAACGCTTACGCCTCGTAGGAGTCATAACGTTTCTCATAGTTGCCTCATTCGGAGACCTATTAATTTCTTCAGTCATACTTTGAACTTCACGATGGACACATACAAAACATATAATAATGAATAATATAATACAGAACTTGCCCGTAACAGTTCCCTATGCAAAGCGTACAAACGACGGACAGCGCAACATATAAGTAAGCGGAGCCTTAGCTATAGGGTTACCCTATTACGCTTTACTGTCGGTCCCGTCTATCAAGGGGATAAATTTAACCGTACCACAGACTAAAAAATAAATATAGTTTAAAAAACTAAAAAAAAACATGCTTTTAAAAAATATCAAACTAAAAAGTTAAAATAATTTAAAAAAAAGCGTGAGGCGCTTTGTGCCATAATTTTGTATACTAAGCGCCTCACGCTTTTTTTTAAATTATTGTAGCATTTAAAAGCACGTTTTTTTAGTTTTTTAAACTATATTCATTTTCGACTTTTTAATTCGATATTCTCTTAAAAAAAAAAAACGAACGACGTATTGAAAACGGTGGGGCATTTTACAGTAATGAGCCGCACACTCGTAGTCCAAAGAGTTAGAGACGGACAAACAAACAAACAAGCAAGCAAGCAAGCAAGCAAACATACAAGTGAAGCTAATAAAAAGCATGTAAAAATAAATTGGGATAAGAGAATGATTTTTCGGGCTTTTATGCTCGATCATAAAGATATGCAGTGTATAAATATTATTAAAAGATTATTATTATTATTATTTGATTGCACGGTTAGCGCAGTGGTTAAGCTATTGACTGCTGCGTTGTGTCGCGGGTTCGCTTCCTACACGGAACAAATAATGGTATGACCTATAAGTAGTTGTTTAGGGTCTGGCTGTTTGCGAATGTGAGTTTATATGTGTGCACCCACGATACAGGAGCAATTCCTAGTGTGGGGCAATGCTTTTTAAAATAAAACATTATACGGTACGGTTAACGGAACCCTTCGTATGCAAGTCCGACTCGGCAGTTGTAACATTTAAAGTACGGCCGAGTGAAGGAGACTTGAACCCTATCCTGTTTCATGTTACACAAGTATCAAGTTTATTTGGACGCTATTTAAGTTGATTTCAGAATGACTAGCTCTATTGAAAAAAATAAATAAATAAAAATGTCTAAAGTTTTAGCATGGACTGAAGGTTATTGTGTAGGAATTAAAGTTAGTTTTCCATTATTTCAATTTACATTTTTGGCATACTTATTATATATTATCACAATTTTTCTGTACACAGAAAACGATAGATTATTTTAAGAAAAAACAGTCGAGTGTTTTTTTTTAATAATATTAAACTAGACTACTAGAGCTTGACTGCAATCCCGCCTGATGGTAAGCAGTGATGCAATCGTTGATGGTAAAGCGCGCTAGTTTATAAAACCTATTCACCCAAAACACTTAGTGAATAGGAAAGAAGACGGCAGTTTAGCAAGGTGTTGCAATCTTAAAACTAACAACACGACCAACGATGCTGCGCCAGAGGGTGATTTATCTGGACAACCTCCACCACCAAACTCCCGACAGAACAACATTTGGCACATCGTATCCGGAACACATCCCAACACAACTGCTCAGTCCCGTCCTCCGTACGGCTTCCCCAGACATCATGCCGGAACACGACAAATAGCTAGGCGTTAGAGAATGGCGCCGATTCTTTGTTCTTCGTTGAGAAAAGGACAGAAGATAAAATTTCAGTCAGGCATATTTTTAGTCGCCATGGTATAATCGCGTTTAAACTGTCTATGGAGTAAGTATCTTAATTTGACAGTATTAAATTAAAATATTGTCTTCTATACTTTTCTTAACGAAATGGAAAGAAAAATATGCACATGACTTAATATTAGTTTAGTTTGTGACCAAAAGAATCGCCGCCACTGTTTTTACCTTTAGCTATACTCTGTTTTTTAATCTCGTAGACTAAATTGACACATGCAAATGTCAAATTTACATTACTAATTTTGTATTATTACGTTTTTAATAAGTACCTACACATTATTTCAGGATAACATATTGTAAAAAAAACGATACTTGATTTTATGAACGCTAAGTTTCGGCACTATTTAAGAATTGCAATAAACTGCCAACACTCGTAATGTCAGTTTAGTCTACGAGATTAAAAAACAGAGTATACTTACAGTGATAAAGTTATGCAGGTAAAGTCTATTAAGTCCAAACGTGATTAAGCTCCGTCGGCTGCAGGCATTACAATGAATGACACTGATACATAGTTGCATGGGCTTTGTATGTTATTAATAGCATTCGAATTCCTTAATTGCTAGACACTAGGTGGCTTAAATACTAAGTGTGGCATACTTATCCAACCAACAACCTTTTCAGTTTGCTTTAGAGATCCAATTATTTCGATTCGAACTAAGTCATTGCATTGTACAGACGACAGCACATCAAGCTACTATAATCTGTCAGATTTCTTTAGGTATTCGATTTTCAAATTTATTTCAAGACAAGATTGATTGAGAATCATCACCTCAGCGTTAATCCCAGTCGCACCCGCAGCTTTTTCAGCTTTGGAGTCTGGGGTCCGCACTGACAGCCTCCGTGTCGTAGCGGTAGTGGACGCGGCCGCTGCGCAAGGTGGCGCGGGTTCGATCCCCGCACAGTGCAAGTATTTGTATGCATGAATATGAATATTTGTACTGGTCTGGTCGTGCCTGGGAAAGCACGTTAAGCCGTTGGTCCCGGTTGCCCTACGAACATCTAGTGGCAGTCGTTACGGGTTGTTGGAGCCCTCAAAAGTCCTACAATTTGTCTAACTGCAATGCTTCGATGTCGCCTTCGGGTTGTGGGAGTCAGACGGCAGTCGCTTCATAGAAAATGTCGAAGTTTAGCCATATCAGCAGTTGGACTGGTAAGACGAACCCCAGACTCCAAAGCTGAAAAGGCTTCGGATGCGACTGGGATTAACGCTGGGATGATGATGAATTAAAACAAGATTGATTGAGAATATTTGACATAAACTAGTGCTTGAGTGCGATCCCGCCATATGGTAAGCATTCATGCAATCGTTGATGGTAATGCCTTGAAGACACTTAAATTGCAATGATACGGGAAGACCGTCTCAGGAATTTTTTCCATTCCTTCAATGTACAGACGACAGCACATCAAGCTACTACAATCTGTCAAATTTCTTTATTAGATTTTCAACTCTATCGCTAAAGCATTTAGCTCAACATTGATTGGAAATATTTGACAGTTTTGGGAAACTTGACCTGCTGTGAGAAAGACGAGGCGAAAGTACAGACGACAGCACATCAAGCTACTGCAATCGATCAGGTTTCTGTATTACAATTTTCAGCTTTATCTCTAAAGCATTAAGGGTCAAGGTTGATTGGCAATATTTGACAGTTTTGGGTAGCTTGACATGGTGTCGTCCGTACGTAAGTAAATTCCATTCAATCTATTTTGTTTATTTTTACATCCGAGTCTGTAACCGCTTCGAATGCCACGGTGAATGCGTAGATGTGGACGACTACAACAACAGGTTTGTGGAAACTCTCCAAACGGAAGGGTCTAAGTTCTACAAAACCCTCCGTTCAAAAAGACAGAAGAAGATCTCCGGTCCCACCCGCCGGCTAATGGAAGAAAGACGGGAGGTGATCTTAAAATCCCCTGATGACGCTTCGCGCATCAGATGCCTTAACAGACAGATCTCAAAGTCTCTGACTCGCGATATACGCCAATTTAATACAAATTGTATTAAAGAGGCTATCGAGCGGAACAAAGGCTCCAAAGTGTTCGCACGAGAATTGTCTGTTGGACAGAGTCTACTTGCGAAGCTGAAGACTGGGGATGGTAGGATCGTCACTTCCAAGCCCGAGCTTTTGGGTGAGATGGAGAAATTCTACGGAGAGTTATACACATCAACACACGCACCTGTTGTAAGCCTGGCTAATGATCCTAGAGCCAGACTAACCCGACACTACACCGACGATATCCCGGACGTCAGCCTGTACGAGATTGGTATGGCCCTGAAACAGCTCAAGAACGATAAGGCGGCTGGAGATGATGGAATTACGGCTGAGCTTCTGAAAGCGGGTGGCAAACCGGTTCTTAAAGCGCTTCAGAAGCTATTTAATTCCGTCATTCTTAAAGGCGAAACGCCTAAGGCGTGGCACAGGAGCGTGGTGGTTTTGTTTTTCAAAAAAGGTGACAATACCCTCCTGAAAAACTACAGACCGATATCCCTCCTGAGCCATGTCTACAAGCTGTTTTCTAGGGTCATCACGAATCGTCTCGCTCGCAGGTTCGACGACTTCCAGCCTCCCGAACAAGCAGGCTTCCGAAAAGGCTTTAGCACCATAGACCACATTCATACGCTGCGGCAAGTTATACAGAAGTCCGAGGAGTATAACAAACCACTATGCTTGGCGTTTGTGGACTATGAGAAGGCCTTCGATTCGATTGAGACTTGGGCGGTGCTACAGTCTCTCCAGCGGTGCCAAATTGACCATCGATACATTGAGGTGATAAAGTGTTTGTACAAAAACGCCACCATGTCAGTCCGTCTCCAGGATCAGGACTCGAAACCGATCCAACTGCAGCGTGGAGTGAGACAAGGAGATGTCATATCTCCTAAATTGTTCACTGCTGCGTTGGAAGATGTCTTCAAGCTCCTGGACTGGAAAGGACTTGGCATCAACATCAACGGCGAGTACATCACTAATCTCCGCTTCGCAGATGATATCGTGGTCATGGCTGAGACCCTGGAAGACTTGGGCAAAATGCTCAATGACCTCAGCAGAGCTTCCCAACAAGTGGGTCTAAAAATGAACATGGATAAGACGAAGATCATGTCGAACTCTCATGTCGCACCCACTCCAATTGTAGTTGGTTGCTCTGCACTCGAAGTTGTTGACGAGTATATATACCTGGGACAGAAAGTCCAACTAGGTAGGTCCAACTTCGAGAAAGAGGTGTCTCGGCGAATCCAGCTCGGTTGGGCAGCGTTCGGGAAGCTACGCTACATCTTCTCGTCGTCCAAGATACCACAGTGTCTCAAGACTAAAGTCTTTGACCAGTGTGTGTTGCCAGTGATGACTTACGGAACTGAAACGTGGTCGCTCACAATGGGTCTCATACGAAGGCTCAGAGTCACACAAAGGGCAATGGAAAGAGCTATGCTAGGAGTTTCTCTGCGTGATCGAATCAGAAATGAGGAGATCCGCAGAAGAACCAAAGTCACCGATATAGCTCTGCGAGTCGCTAAACTTAAGTGGCAGTGGGCAGGGCACATTGCTCGTAGAACCGATGGCCGATGGGGCAGCAAGGTTCTGGAGTGGCGGCCACGTACTGGAAGACGCAGCGTAGGGAGACCCCCAACAAGGTGGACCGATGACCTGGTGAAGGTCGCGGGAAGCCGATGGATGCGGGCAGCACAAGACCGGTCATCGTGGAAAGCCTTGGGGGAGGCCTTTGTCCAGCAGTGGACATCTATAGGCTGAGGAAGAAGAAGAAGTCTGTTAAGCTTTTGCCGCGAAAATTTGAGTGAGCTGGCAATAGTTACAATCTCTTGCCATTAGTTGGAATGACAGCTCATCATCAACATTTTTTTTTTATCGTCACACTGCTGGTCACAGGTCTCCACTCATACAGAGTAGGGCTGAGCGTAATCACCACGCTTGCTCAATGCGGGTTGGCGATTTCAGATTTAAAGTCCAGGTTTCCTCAAGATGTTTTCCTTGACCTTTTAATCAGTCATTGGTGTCCAAGATATACTTAGAAAGTACATATAACTTACAAAAGTTACATTGGTACTTGCCAGACCTAGAATCGAGACCGCATCCTCATGCTTGAGAGGCCGGTGTTGTAACCAATACCACCACGACTACTCATCATGACATCTCACTTCACTCTTATTTCCTACCTAAGTTTTCGAAGTGATGTGGTTACATAAGTCATAATCACACCGGTGATTCTTCTAGAATCACGGTGATGGCTTTTCTGTCGGAGGCACAGTTCACATGGACTCTCTCACGGAAACTCATTATGTTATAAACTAATTCATTAGAATCTTAACGCCAAAATCAGGTTTTATATTCATGAGAATAAAAATAATTTCGGTAGAGAATAAAATACTACGCACCTGCACAATGAGTCAATGAAATAGCAAACAACAAAATACATACATTTTTTTAATTCAGTTCAGATTAAATAAAAGAATTGGTCAACGTGATTTAACGCACGCAATATTTCTAAAGCTTTAAATGACTAACAAAGAAACCGAAATTATGGTTAGAAGGTATAGTAGCCCATTGGAGTTAGGGATCTGTGGGATTTAGCATGCACAATATAAGTTGG
The DNA here is from genome assembly GCA_017933935.1 of Sesamia nonagrioides. Taxonomy (NCBI): domain Eukaryota; kingdom Metazoa; phylum Arthropoda; class Insecta; order Lepidoptera; family Noctuidae; genus Sesamia; species Sesamia nonagrioides. Next base: position 1,791,485 of record JADWQK010000148.1, on the reverse strand, counting down.
AACCAACCCAGCATGGATACTGATTGTGGTCAGAACTAAAAAAGTTATAAATTGGATAAAATACTTCCGCCTAGTCTTTTACACTACGTACGGACGACAGCAGGTCAAGCTAGCCAAAACTGTCAAATATTTCAAATAAATCTTGGGCTAAATGCTTCAGCGATAGAGTGGAAAATTTAATAAAGAAATTTGACAGATTGTTGATTGCTTGATGTGCTGTCGTCTGTACATTGAAGGACTGGAACAATTCGCCTGAGACGGTTTTCCCGCCTGATTGCAATTTAAGTGTCTTCAAGGCATTACCATCAACGATTGCCTCAATACTTACCATCTGGCGGGATCGCGGCCAAGCACTAGTTGATGTCGTTTAACAAAACTTCTAAATAACTATATCAAATCAGTACCTGGTGATCGTACATGAATATTGTTCATTTTTTAACCGACTTCAAAAAGGAGGAGGGTAGGGGTACTCAAATCGACCCTATATGTGCTTTTATACCAGCCTTTTAGCCCCATTTATATGACCCAAGTTTCTTGGCCGTGGCATATATCATGTATTGTAATAAAATTAATGCCGGAAATGACTTGCAATCATCTAGACGGGTGCAATTCTTTTGGTTGATTCAAAAATGATATGCCAGAGGCAATTAAATTGCACCGTCTTAATCAGGCTAAAGCCTGATTTACACGGTGCAATTTAATTGCCTGTGGCTTCAATTAAGTTGAAGCAACAATAAAAGTTGCATTGTCTAAACATCATTTAGAGACGATGCAAGTCATTTGTTGAATCAATTTTATTGTATGAAAATTAAATTGCTCCATGTAAATCGGTCTTTACTCATTCAAAGTTTTCAAATGCTCCGTTTGTTTCGGCTAACCTCCGAAATTTCTGGACCGATTTTGACGGGACCTTTACTGGCGGATATCTAATTTGGTAAAGTTTAAGACTGCTTTTATTCTAGAAATATCTAATGGACGCGAAGAAAATCGCGGTAAACTTAGCTGTTAAATAAAAACATCGATTGCTCTTCTAACAATTTCCTGAGCGTATTTCTACCTCTTTTGCTCTTCATCAAGGCATCGTACTTATGTAACAGCTTTCCATTCCTTCCGATGAAGGCGGATATTCATCTTTTACTTATTACTTCCTGAAATAGGCAGGTTACTACTAAGTAGTAATACGGTCAACAACAAAAGTCGATTGACATGATATGATTCGATAATATAGTACTTTTGGCATTTTATAATAGTAGCTAAGAGTTAGAGAACTGAGACAGAATCAGAGTGCTGTTCTTTAATTAAATGTCATTTCGATTTTAATAAAATATTTAAATCAGTAGTTACTTACATAATTAAGATTTTGAAAACTAAACTGCACAGATTACAGAATATACTAAACTGTATCGTAGTAGGTAGTAGTAGTAGGTACTGACCGACTGTGGTAATTTGCACGCATACTAGCAGACAGAATACAAATAATTCTTAGAGTTTAAGATCTTCCCTTGTCGAACAATATATTTTCAGGTAAATAAATATTTAGAATTTTTATTTCGATTTAGCAATACTAGTACCAACCCAGTACCTAGCCTAATCGGCGAACACATTTTTGTCAAATGATTGCGACTAGTTGGGATCACACGATCCCAACTAGTCTATATGTATATCAGTAGCAAGTTCGTCATCATCAGCCATGTTCCCATTACGGGTCACAGGCCTCCGCTCTTGGACTGGGCGATTGGGCTATAATTTACCACACGGGCCCAATGCGTGTTGGCAGATGTCATTTCATAAAAGCTGGTGTCCAGCGAAGACCGGTTCAATTTCATATCTTTATTTCGTTCCTGGTACCATCATTTTTTCTTCGCACCTTGTCCTGACTAGGTACGAACATAGAAACACTGCTAAATCATCACATAGCCGACAACTACGCATTTCACAACAATAATTACCGGGAAACGACTTTTGATGTGAAAAGTTGTTTGCGGTAGTGCGCAATGTAACACATGCACAACGTTGTGCTTATGGGTGCATTGATGTCGTAAATAAACGTCAGTGAAAGTTGGTATGTTCACCTTCAATATCCCCGTAATCAAAACGTATGTAAGTAAAGACTGATTTAGACGGTGCAATTTAATTGCCTATGACATACAATAAAATTGATGGAACAAATGACTTGCATCGTCTAAATGGTGTTTAGACAAGGCAACTTTTATTGTTGCTTCAATTTAATTAAAGCCATAGGTAATTAAAATGCACCGTGTAAATCAGCCTTTAGGGTATGACGGCGTACGCCAGTAACGCGTACGAACAAAAAAAAAAAAAAAAAAAAATTACGGGAAGTATGACAATTAAGTCACTTTTTACTCAATATAGTATGTCAAGCTACGACAGCCTCCGTGGCGTAGCGGTAGCGAACGCGGCCGCTGCTCAAGGAGGCGCGGTTTCGATCTTCGTACAGTGCAAATATTTGTATGCATGAATATGTATATTTGTATTGATCTGGTCGTGCCATCTAACATCTACAATGGCAGTCGTTACGGGTTGTTGGAGCCCTCAAAAGTCCAACAATTGGTCTAACTGCAATGTTTCAATATCGCCTTCGGGTTGTGGAGGTCAGACGGCAGTCGTTTCACGTAAAATATCAAAGTTTAGCCAAAATCAGCAGTTAGACTAATAAAGCGGACCCCAGACTCCAAAGCTGAAAAAAAAAGCTTCAGATGCGACTGGGATTAACGCTGAGATGATGATGATGAGTATGTCAAGCTATAGTACACATTTTAGCATCACTTTTGACAACGAACAAACACAAAACAACGGATGTAAAAAGCAGTTATCTATTGACATACTAAAACACACCAGCTAAAGTAACTTAAAATGAAGTAGGAGCAATTCAAATCATGGTTATTATTGTAGATCTCAGTAATTTTGTACGACGTTTCCAGCTGTGAAAGGCTTGTAGGAATCGATTGCTAAATGTACTATGGTCTGGCAATAGTTGACTTGCAAAACTTCTATACTACTGTTCTTAATAGCATGTGTTGGCATGTGTTGGTTAACTAAGACAAGATGAATGTCGTTAAGACCGAATTAAAAACAACACGGATGTTTAAATTATCTTCTTTTTTTTTTAAATAGAAGATGATTTAAACCCCGTGTTGTTTTGAAGATTGAAAAAGATTTGTCCTATAATGGATACCTATGATCTGATTAATTTACGAGTTTCTCACAATTTGAATCCAGAGTTCCAGACTCACGCTAAGAACTTTATTTAAGCGTTTCGCCTCCTCTTTCATGCCGCGTATATCGAGGGACTGGAACAATTTGCCAGCGGCGGTGTTTCCGTCGGACTATAATTTGAGTGTCTTCAAGGCTAGAGTGTATGGGCTCTTAATAAACTAGCGCGCTTTACCATCATCGATTGCATCACTGCTTACCATCAAGCGGGATTGCGGTCAAGCGCTAGTTTATCCATACTAATATTATAAATGCGAAAGTAACTCTTGTCTGTCTGTCTGTCTGTTACGCTTTCCCGCTTAAACCTCTCAACCGATTTTGATGAAATTTGGCACAGACAATCTTTAGACCCTGAGAAAGAACATAGGCTACCTTTTATCCCGGAAAAATTTGATGTTCTCGAGGGAAATCTAAAAAGCGCGATATAACCGAACTCCACGCGGGCGAAGCCGCGGGCGGAAAGCTAGTCATTTATAAAAAAAAAAACATTGCTCTCAAAACAATAAAGAGAAAGATCGCGAGGAAATCGGTATCTCCTAGTCCTAGCACCAAAAATTTGAAGGCAATCTCTTTTTTTTAAACGTTGCCCCACACTTGAAATTTGTCCTGCATGTACAAACACATAACTCACATACACAAACAACCAGACCCGGAACAACTAGTAGGTCATATAAATATTTGTTCCGTTAGGGAATCGAACGCGCGACACGCAGTGCAGCCGTCAATAGCTTAACCACTGTGCTAACCGCTAATCTTTATTGGGCTCACGTGGTGATTTATGGCCCACTCCCTCTCAGTGAGACGTGGTCCTTGGTGATATAGGACGTGAGCCACGGAAGTGACTTGATCAATTCAAGCGACCTAATTGGTTTCTTTATTTATTATTCTATCGTTATGAATGTTATTCATAATTGTAATTGATTTTAGAACGTCGATAGTACATTTACCTTGTCATACTTATCAGGAAGTATTAGATAACAAATGCTGTTAAAGTAACCAAGTGCTGTTGTGTTAATCCATTGCATAGGTCTGTTGGCTTGTTTTTGAGCAAATCTATAAGAAACTACTAGGTTGACGTCACATACAAATTACATCCAAATCGGTCCAACCGTTTGGCAGGTGATAACACACTTATGAAAGAATAGAATAGAATAGATTAGAATACTCTTACACACACCATTTAGATTACAGAAACATAAATATAAAGATTTTACAAAGGGTGACACAATGAACAGTCTTATCGCTAAGAGCGATCTTTTACAGACAACCTTTGGATGGAATGGAACACTAAGGGAGGAAGGAGAGAGAAATAATGTAGGTAGTCTACAATATACCTACTATTTACATAGATTATACAATATGTAAAGAAAACCCTGTCCGACTCATAAGGATAATAAAGGTTAGGTAAACACATGACCAAATATAATATAAAATTTTACATAATCATCATAGTAACAATACTAATGAATTTTGAAATAATCCTTTTTTCCCGGGAATTAATTCCAATTTCCCCGAAATTTGGTAATTTTTAAAAAAGTGACAACACCGGTATTATTATAAGCGAATAGCGACGCGACCAAGTTACAGGTGCCGCGTGCCCTGTGCCCCCCACCGCCCGCGGAAGGGGTTGCGTACCGCACATGTATTAAGTTACCTCTTTTTGCGAAATAATATTTATTTTTTTAGGGTGATTTTTTTTTTTAAGTTTAGCCTGTCTTTGTGGGCATTAGTAGAATCAGTTATCGATACCTAACAATTCCTTCACGGATCGGACAGGGTTTTCTTTACATATTGTATAATAAATATGTATGTTAAAGGTATCATACTAGAGTAATATATATATACATCTAATTAATAACATCATACAAGAATTTGTACAATATTAAGAATTTGTAAGTATATGTCTTTTGAACGAAGTGTAAAAAGGTAAAAAGGGTGATAACGTTTACAAATAAATAAAGGGATTTTGGATTGATGGAGTTGTTAACCTTTCTCAATTTTATTGGCACTGTTTAAGTTTTTGGAAGGGCAACTAGTTTTAAGCATCGTACTTTTGGCACGTTATGCAAAACTGATCAATCAAGCGTAGCCTTTTTAAGAAGTAGTAATAATTTTAATTTAAATTATAATCAAGTTCCGCCTTTATATATCACAGAAGCACAGCACAAAACATAAAAAGTTCAAACATTAAATGTTATGCCATGAAAGTGAAGTGTCCCTGGAACTTTGTTTTATGTGTAATTATTTGCATGCCATGTGTTGAAATAATTACACTACAACTATTAGTCAGTAGATTTATGGTAATTAAACTGTCATGTTAGCTAGAAAATTTCCAAAAACTATCAAGAAATTAACTTCGGAAATAATAATTATAATAAGTTTATTTGATATAAATATGGTAAATAATATATAAAAATGGTGATATGGTATGGTGGTATTATTAGGTGAAGGAAAACATCTTGAGGAAACCTGGACTTTTAAGTCTGAAATCGCCAACCCGCATTGAGCAAGCGTGGATCACCACGCTTGCTCAATGCGGGTTACAAATACCCTATTAATCGCATTTTGTTATGTATTACGGGAAAACTTTATTCGTCATCATCATCCCAGCGTTAATCCCAGTCACATCCGAAGCCTTTTCAGCTTTGGAGTCTGGGGTCCGCTTTACCAGTCCAACTGCTGATATGGCTAAACTTCGACATTTTCCGTGAAGCGACTGCCGTCTGACCTCCACAACCCAAAGGCGACATCGAAGCATTGCAGTTAGACCAATTGTTGGACTTTTGAGGGCTCCAACAACCCGTAACGACTGCCACTAGATGTTTGTATGGCAACCGGGACCAACGGCTTAACGTGCTTTCCGAGGAACGACCAGACCAGTGCAAGTATTCATATTCAATATTCATGCATACAAATACTTGAACTGTGCGGGGATCGAACCCGCGCCACCTTGCGCAGCGGCCGCGTCCGCAACCGCTACGCCACGGAGGCTGTCAACGGGAAAACTTTATTATTATACAATATGTAAAGAAAACCCTGTCCGACCCATAAGGATAATAAAGGTTAGGTAAACACTTGACCAAATATGATATAAAATTTTACATAATCATCATAGTAACAATACTTATGAATTTTGAAATAATCCTTTTTTCCCGGGAATTAATTCCAATTTCCCCGAAATTTGTTAATTTTAAAAAAAATGACAACACCGGTATTTTTATAAGCGAATAGCGACGCGACCACGTCACAGGTGCCGCGAGCCCTGCCCCCCGCCGCCCGCGGAAGGGGTTGTTTACCGCACATGTATTAAGTTACCTCTTTTTGCGAAATAATATTTATTTTTTTAGGGGGATTTTTTTTTTTAAGTTTAGCCTGTCTTTGTGGGCATTAGTAGAATCAGTTATCGATACCTAACAATACCTTCACGGATCGGACAGGGTTTTCTTTATATATTGTATATTATTATATGTCAGGTGCGCGTGAAATAAATAGTGTAAATAAGTAGTAAAATGGTGAGAAAATGTCAGTTTAGACCTGTCAAATTAGTGTGCTCCTGACGTAAACTGGCGTATTTTTAATCGCCATGTTTATAATCGCGTTTAAACTGTCTATGGAGTATCTTAATTTGACAGGATTAAACCAAAATGTTATCTTCTATCCTTTTCTTAACGAAATGGAAAGAAAAAGATGCACTTAACTTAAAATTAGTTTGTGTACAACAGAATCGGCGCCATTGTCTTTTAGTTTGTGATAAATGAATATACCTTTTCTGGGTTTCTTTTCTTTAAGAATTAATGGGGGGAGGGCGGGGTTTTAATGTAAATAGGTAATTACTTAATCCCACCTCGTACCTATTCGTGTGTAACGCAATGAAAGTATAGTATTCTGACTGACACATTATGAATTACAGCATTAGATAACAAACAGATACCGAATAGGTAGTCATGCGAAATAAGCATTAGCATGTTTTCAATATTTTAGGGTTAGTCTTTGACCGGGTTTTGTGACTTTATCCGGTAGGGTTAGGCTTTGACCGGGTTTTGTGACTTTATCCGGTAGGGTTAGTCTTTGACTGGGTTTTGTAACTTTATCCGGCCTTGTCTTTTGTTCGGGGTTTCGGACCTTTGAAATCCGAATATTTTTTAAATGCAAAACGTGAAATTATTTAAAAAATATATAGGTATTTAAAGAAAACCCCGTCCGATCCATAAGGATATAATAAAGATACATATAATAAAGGTTAGGTAAACACATGAGCAAATGAAATATGAAAACATAATCATCATAGTAACAATACTAATGAATTTTGAAATAATCTTATTTTTCCGCGAATTAATTCCAAGTTCCCCAAAATGTAGTACTTAATTTAAAAAAGATGACAACACCATTTTCGATGGTATTATTATGAGCGATGCGACCGCATGCCGCGTGCCCTGCCCCCCTTCGCCCGCGCATGTATTGCCTATAGCGCATGTATTAAGTTACCTCCTTTTCCGAAACAATATTAAATTTTTTAGGGGGTCTCTTTTTAAGTTTTAAGTTTAGCCTGGCTTTGTAACCATTAGTAGTCAGTTATCAATACCTAACAATACCTTCACGGATCGGACAGGGTTTTCTATACATATTGTATACGGTTCTGTAAGTCGCGGGAAACTGATGCGGCTGATGTGGTGCTGTGTGATGTGGATGATGGCGGGATGCGGAACGCTCCGTGCGTCCAAGTGTTTATTGCGACTGGCAAGTGTGGCAGAAAAAAAGGGAGGCATAGTAGCGAGGGGTTAATAGCTGAAATGATAATAATATCGATTACGAATATTTAAAAGTAAAATATTCAGACGTATTCGCAAATGTCCTACTTTCTGTCATTCCTTTTAATTGATTGTGGTTAAGCACGATTAACCCTTGCTAGTCGATTCTGGGTACGACACGGTTGGCCCTATTTATAATTATTCATATATGTAATTATTTTACGGTGTCATGCTTAAATGCGGTGCAAATGGGATTTCGAAGGGCAAGCGTTTTGTGGGACTGTCTTAAGTAATATTGACGTTCAAAAAAAAAAGTTAAAAAACTAAAACCCAACTACGACAAAAAACGACGCTGAAAAAGTATAAAACAAGATTTTCAGAATACTGAACTGAACAAAGTTGCTAATGTAGTTGCAAGTAAATGGACACAGTAGTAATGTCATACAATACTATTCTGAAGTATGCAATATTCACTATGTAGAGATAAATTTTCATGTTTGGAAAGGCGTAGTCACACGTTGTCAAGGTGCTACGGTAGGTAGCAACATATACTACCTCAATATATATCACTTGTCCAACTACATTAGCAACTTTGTTCAGTTCAGTATTCTGAAAATCTTGTTTTATACTTTTTCAGCGTCGTTTTTTGTCGTAGTTGGGTTTTAGTTTTTTAACTTTTTTTTATTTGTACTATTTTGGTGTTAAAGTGTATTTGTGGCGCATATTATTAACAAAAGTTAAACTGATGAACTAAAAACTAGGTACTTGACATATTACATCTACACGCACATATAACAACATAAGCCCGAAGGCATATAGCGCAGAGGCCTTTTTATGGGAGATTTAGCCAGTTATAAAACTGTTTCCGCCTTCACCGCGTGGAGTTACTCCCAGCTTATGTCGTTTTCATTAGTGCATTACATATTCTAATAATGTTCACACTGCTCTACATTGCATAAAGCGATTCACAGTTCCCGTGATCCGCGCTTTACTCTTATCGCTCATATTTAACATCATTAAAGCATTCTTGTAATTATGTACAAGCATAAAGCACTCGTGAAGCTCTTTCACGTGATACCAAACACGGTATATTTATTTTAATTTTATATTAACATAGAACTTTTTGTCCGCTAGAGGGCGCAATACTAAATTTGGTGACAAGCTTTATAGCTCATAACTAACAGAATATCAAGGCCCTTCTAATGGTAATGCAGTGGTCTTATTCTGATAAGTAGTAAAGAAGCTATGAACGAAAAGATGTGAATTATATGCAACCAGCCCATGAATACAGGTAAAGTCACACGCAAATGCCAGCAATATATATATATTCAAAATGTACAAGTAAAGGGCTTTCAAATGATACCAAACACGGCATATTTATCTTAACTTTAGTTTTTTACTCTGTATGTTTTGTCCGCTAGAGGGCGCCACATTAGATTTTGTGAAACTCCATATAGCCTATAACCAGCGGACAATTAAGACGCTTCTAATGATATATCATTTGTCGAATTCTGATAAGCAGTTTAGAAGTTATGAGGGAACAGATGAACATACATACATACATACATACATACATACATACATACATACATACATACATACATACATACATACATACATAGCCTGTCAAAATCATAACCCTCCTTTTGCTTTGCCGTAGTCGGGTAAAAAGTACTGATACTCAGCCTAATTTGAATAAATGACTTTTGATTTGTTGTAGTGATACTTAATTCAATGTTTTTGACTTTTGGCCGTGCGAAAATTTTTTTTGTAAATCGAGGGACACAAACTTGAAAGTGAAACAACCGGTTTCCCGACAGAATACAATTTAAGTGTCTTTAAGACTAGCGCTAGTGTAAAACATTGGGCGGAGCCCGTGTGTCCTCGTGGCGGCAATCGGCGACGATCTGTCGCGTCCTGCCCTGGTCCAGGCCATAGTCCGGAACAAGAGTGCATGGCAGGCCTTTTGCGATGCAGTGATGCTGGCATAGGAGGGGGCGGAGCGCGTGAGGGAGCGGGAATCTGAGCGCCCTCATGCTTCTAGCCGCCGCAAGAGATGCCCTGGTCGGGAGACAATATCGAACTCCCGGCCACCGTAGGCACAGGCTTGAAGGCGGCGAGCAGTGGGCTGCCTACCATGACCTAAATGCCACATCATGACGGGGTCCACGAAGACCGATGTCCCAAACATCGGGTTGCGGGTTGCTTGAAAGAGAAACCGTGGCCCTGGCGCACATGCAAGTGAAGGCACACGGGTGGGTTTTAGTCAGTAAAAGTCTGACACGCCCTTCCGCTCCGTTTAGAGCGGGACAGGTCATTTGATTTTTTGCCATTCACACCTAAAACAAGGCTAGAGTCAATAGGTTCATAACAGTCATAATAAACTAGAGCGCTTTATCATCAACCATTGCATCACTGCTTACCAACAGGCAGGATTCAGAGGACGAGCACTAAAATTAAACTGTTGACCTCTTAAAGTTTCAATATGTTAAAAAAAAACATCTAATAGCAATTTACATATCGGTATTTGGAAAGTTTTTCTAATGGGTCTTATCTAAATGTTAGAAAGTGTAACTAGTTTCCTAAACGACTAATTAATGTTCGTGTATGTAAATAATTGGTTTTACATTTTATTTGCCCAAAATTTACTAAATAAATAGAGTTAAGTGGATTCGATTCGGGTAGGAATTAAACCTATACCTATCAGTTTTTAAGCAACTTCGCTAATCATTTTGAAGAATGACACCAGCGGGGTAATTGCGCAACGCAATATCAGTAGTATCATTTTGATAGTTCAACAACATTCATTGCGTTATTTACGTTATTGAGCAGAAAGATCTTTCGGACATATGAAGCAATGGCCTATCTACCAGTATACTAAAAAAATATTTAAAATGAGATTGATATGCAATTAGGGTGCAGAAATAATTTGGATCAGGCGGATAGCAGCCTCTAAGTTCTTCCTTGCATTGGTGGCCCATTAGTAATGGTTGCGAGTTGTAGGTCGTCGGTAAGAAGGCGGTCGCTTTACTTAGTGTAGGTACCTAAATTATTTCATCACCACTGCTATCAAAACGGCGAAGGAAAATTAAAATCAAAAGTCATTTATTCAAATTACGAAGGAAAGAACGTCATAATGTATTACGTAAACAGTCCCCATAATGCCCGCTCTTCGCAAACACAAAACATTGTAAAACCAACATTTCCTAGAGAGACAGACATGTGAAATCTAGAAATCCACCCTGAGACAGTGCGGTGGATTATGTAGGTATGGCCTATACCCTCTCACAGAAATAGGCCGTGTCCCAACAGTGGAGAGGTTATAGTCTGATTTAAAGTAGGTTAGATTTACGTAGAAATAGCATTTTAGTTATATAATTTTATTGATTACAAACAGTTATTTTGTTGCAATGAAGTGAAGTAAAGTCGATATATACGAATATTTATGCGAGTATTTGGTACATAGGTATTGAATAAAGAAAAGGGAAAGTGGTTTGGAACATGTTTACCTACGCCAATGTTTACACAGAAGCGCGAAAGGCTCGAATTCGCAATCAATTGTTTAATTTTTTGTTATCTGCGTACAGTTCATTTCCATTTAAAGTACCTGCTTGTGCATGTAAAAAGGAAACCAACAAAATCTATATCTATACTAATATATAAAGCTGAAGAGATTGTTTGTATGCTTGTTTGTTTGTTCGCGCTAATCTGGGGAACTGTTGGGTTATGATGGAAAAAAGTAATTACCCAGGAGATGTTTTAATGAATTATTTATTAGACGACACCATCGTTCACATGACAACGAGAAGTAAGTAACACACACAGACAATATAGAGAATTATAAAAATATCTAATTACAATCCTCTTTGGTTTGATATTGGCGAAGTTTACATCTCCAACACTAGGCCTTAAATTAAGACAATATCAGTTACCTAACCTTCTAAGTTCTAGGCCTTAATCCAAAGAACACACTATATTGAAAATTAAACAATCATGAAACCTAAGTTACATGTAGGCTCCACTTCCACAAGTCTAATTAAAACAACTCTGTTATACATAGTGCCTCTGACATAAATATTATATAAACAGTACAATAAAAATAGTTTACAGCAGATAAATAAAACACGTAACAAAGAACCTATACTGTTATGTACACATAATCAAAGCGCAACCTATATCCTAGCTTATGTTTAGCATCTTGGATATACACTTCATATGTTTATCTTTACATAACGACTTCGTTAGTACATCTGCCACCATTTCTTCAGTACTTACATAACTAACACTTACAACATTTTTGTTAATTAAATCTTTGACAAAATGATGTCTTATATCTATGTGTTTTGTTCTAGAATGGGATAGAGTGTTACAACAAATCTTTTGAGCTGACTGATTGTCATTGAATAAACTTATGGTACATTCAACACCAGTACACTCCCGAATAAACGTTTGTAAAAACAAACCCTCCTTGCAAGAGTCAGAGATTGCCATGTACTCAGCCTCTGCACTAGACAAGGCTACCGTTCGCTGTTTACGACACTCCCAAGATATAATAGATTTATTAAGAGAAAAACAGTAACCCGTGTATGACCTGCGATCTGACTGATCTCCACCCCAGTCGGCATCTGTATATCCCACTAACTCTAGATTACCCTTTTCAAAAGACAAATGATACCCAGAAGTCCCTTTTAAATACCGCAGTACCCTTTTTGCTGCTTTCCAGTGGCTTTCTGAATTACAATTGTTAAATTGACTGAGGTAGCATACACTATGAGCAATATCAGGCCTGGAACAGACTGCCAAATACATTAAATAACCTATAATACTTCTATAGTTGTTATTATAGTCATTATCTTCTGACTTTTCTAATTTCAAACCAACCTCCATTGGAGTCTGACATGGTTTACAATCTGACATATTAAATTTATCTAAAAATTTCTTAATATAAGACGACTGATCCAAAGTAAACTTTCCATCTAAATTTCTGGTAATTTTCATACCTAAAATGTGATTACTTGGACACAAGTCATTCATCTTAAATTCATCCTTAAGCTGATTTTAAAAATGTCTCGTTTTCGAGAATTCTTAATCGAGAACAACAATATGTCATCTACATATAAAGCAATGAAAACTATTTCTCCATCTTGATTATAGACATAAACACATTGTTCAGAAGACAACCTTCGAAAACCTAATTTATTGACTAAAACATTGTTTATCTTTTCATACCAAGCTTTTGCTGCCTGTTTTAGACCATAAATTGCTTTATGTAACCAATAAACTTTTTCCCTGTTTTTCCTATCAATAAAGCCTTCAGGTTGCTCCATATAAACAATTTCTGTTAAGTCACCGTTTAAAAATGCCGTTTTGACATCAAGATGTTCTATCACCATATCATACTGAGCAGCTAAGGCCAATAAAATCCTAATAGTTGAGTATCTAACAACCGGTGAAAATTAGTCCCCACGAGCCCCGCAAACTCGACGGATTGATCAGCATCTTCAAATGTCATTGCTGACTCATCAGAATCAATGCTGGAGGAACCTGGAATATATGTAGGATCGGATGAGTGGTCTGTGACCTGAAAATCATCGGTTTCATTCAGACTAAATACAGTTTGCCTGCGAAGATTTCTGTCACCCGACATTTCATCACTCAACGGGACAGATGTGTCCAGCGACTGTTCTCCTGACTCACCAGGAGTCACTGAAGTATTCAACGGTATAGTACTATTTTCCATTGGTATTATACCAATACTGTCAGATACCACTTTATCACCATTTGACACATTTTTGTTTATGAAACTATTCTCGAGAAATACGACGTGCCTAGCCTTTATGCAAGTCTTAGGACAAGAAGGATCTACTAATCTGTAGCCCTTACTAGTATCACAGTATCCTACAAATACATACTTCTTACTTCTCGGATCTAGTTTCCTACACTTATCAGACACAGCGTATGCCAGACAACCAAAGACACGTAAGTGTGCTACGTTTGTCTTCTTTGAAGTCCACGCTTCCTCTGGAGTTAGTCCCATGACGGCTTTGGTGGGTGAGCGATTCTTGAGGTACACGGCTGTGTTTGCCGCCTCAGCCCAAAAATGTTTTTCAAGCCCTGAGTCCTGCAGCATGCACCTAACCTTATCCATGATACATCTGTGGCCTCGCTCAGCAACTCCGTTCTGTGAACTGCATTTGGGTATTGTAGTTTCATGTTTTACCCCACAGTTTTCTAGATACTCTTGAAAAACATGATTGACATATTCACCCCCATTGTCACTCCTAAGGACCTTTAGTTTCTTTCCCGTCTGATTCTCGGCTAAAGCCTTAAATAATTTAAGTTTTTCAAAAACCTGAACTTTCCTTTTTAGAAAATAAATAAATGTTTTTCTAGAAAAATCATCTATAAAAGTTACAAAATAACGCATCCCACCTAGCGATGGTACCTGCATAGGTCCACATACATCCGTATGTACAAGCCCTAATAGCTCCTTTGACCTACTATAACTTTTCTTAGAGAACGGCAGCTTAGGTTGTTTGCCCTCAATACATGGAACACAAGGATTAAAAGTAGAAACATCATAATCCATACCTGTGACTAATCCATTCTTCATTAGGTTCATACTTCTGGAGTTGAGATGTGCCAGTCTCCGATGCCAAATCTCCTGACTTACTTTATGTCCGATGCCCCATGCCGCCTCAAGACCACCTTGTAAGCCAGCATCCGGTTCCCCATCCACACAGAAAGAAGTCATGGCCCTCTCTGACTGTCGCTTGCCTGCTTTGTAACAATCCAATTCGTATAGGCCGTTGTTACATGTAGCAGTAGCTACAACCCTACCTCCATCCAAAATCCTACATTCTGTAGAAGTAAATATTACCCTATATCCCTTTCTAGACAATTCACTTACAGATAGCAAATTGGTAGATAATGCAGGAACATAATACACATTACTTATTGTTTTGTAACCTAATTTCTTTAAATTTACACAAACTCTGCCTTTTCCTTCCATAAATATGCTCTCTCCGTTAGCCACATTCACCTCTGTAGACCTGGATCGCTCAAAGTCCATCATCTGATCCTTGCTGTTACACATATGGTTTGTACAACCGGAATCAACATACCAAATTTGACGTTTTGGATACACTGACAATGCTGTCAAAAGAGTACTGCTATCCTTCTTCGGCTTATCTTTTCCAACAGAATATGAACCCTTCATGGGACAATCCTTTTTCATATGGCCTGCCTTCTTGCATCTGAAGCACTTGTACACTTTCTTTGTAGCCAATGCGCTCACATCTGGTACCTCTTTGTCATCCCTACGCAACTGTTCCAGCATCAGTTTAGACTTCACGACTTCACTGGTCAACTTACTGTCAGAATTTTCTAGAGCCATTATTAGTGGGTCAAAATCGCTTGTTAGCCCACTTAATAAAATGACAGCAACAAACTCATCATCTAAAGGTGAACCAATATCAGCCAATTGTTGTGCTAACTCTGTGACTCTCGTTATGTACGCTTGCATGCCTTCCATCTCCTTCAATTTCACCCCAAAAAGCGATCTCAGCAACCCTAGTCTTCTGCATAGGCCCCTATCTTCATAAGCTTTTTGCAAACATGTCCAAGCTTCATAAGCAGTTTTAGCGTTGCGCACATGCTGCAAAGCAGACGGTCCAACAGACAGACAAATTTTCGCGAGTGCCTTTTGTTTCTTACGTTCATCTTTGCAATCTTCCGATTCAATGGTTTCGTACAGGTCTTCGTGTATTAGGATCATCTTCATAATAAATTTCCAATTATTATAATCCTCCATCCCTTTTAATTTGTCTATTGGAATGCCCACTGAAGATCCTGAAACCCCTGAAGCCATTTTGTTGAAAAACGTAACTGACGTGAAATTTTGAAATAATACTTATTTCCACCAAAACACGCGAAAATAATAATTTCGACGCGAGACTAACGTCCTGGGCCCATAACCTGTTGGGTTATGATGGAAAAAAGTAATTACCCAGGAGATGTTTTAATGAATTATTTATTAGACGACACCATCGTTCACATGACAACGAGAAGTAAGTAACACACACAGACAATATAGAGAATTATAAAAATATCTAATTACAATCCTCTTTGGTTTGATATTGGCGAAGTTTACATCTCCAACAGGAACTACTGGTCCGATTTGAAAAATTCTTTAGGCTATATAACATCACGCTGCGACCAATAGGAGCGGAGCATAACTAACTCCACGCGAACGAAGTCGCTGGCGGCTGCTAGTATATATATACATAAATACCTATGTCATTCACAAACCCTTTCAGGAAATCCGCGCATGTCATGGCAAATGTTTTTTCGCAATATTTTCAATGTCAATGTAAAAAACAATGTAACAAGAACAAATAGAACTAACTACGCAACGGAAGTACAATTTTATGTCTTTGTAGGTGCTTTAGTAAAAATAATAAAAAATCTTACGCACGACCAGAGGCTGATTTTATCACGCCTTGTGGTCGACTTTTTAGATGAGTGGTCGCTTTTTAGTTTTTTCCCTTATTTGCTGGGTTGAAAACTTCGAATTGGACTGGAGTTATAAATTGCTTTGTATTTGAAATATTCCTCACTGAATCAAATATGGACTTTTTGGATGATGTCGTCAACTTAGATCTGAAAACACAAGTATTTAACCATTTAGATTCAGCCAAAATATTCCTATAGGCACCTTTGTGTGATACTTCACCTTGTAAAATTAGAAAACTAACCTAATCCTTCAACTCGCGTCAACCCAGACTATCGCAATCCACAACTGGAGGCCTAGGCCTCTCTCACGGCGCGTCACAACACTCTATCCTCCGCATTCCGGTATCAGTGTCTACCAACAGTCGGTCCATCTAGTTGCCAGGGGCGGTCCACGCCACACTTCACACAAGGACGTATTGCAAGGACCTATGCTATTTGTTTTATTTATTTCTTGCCAGAATCTACATAATAAGATATATACATATATTGTTAACACCTCTACGATCCGGACGAAGCGTTTCGCCTCCTCCTTTATACCGCGTACATCGAGGGACTGGAATAATTTGCCAGCGGCGGTGTTTCCGTCGGACTACAATTTGAGTGTCTTCAAGGCTACAGTGAATAGGCTCTTAATAAACTAGTGCGCTTTACCATCAACGATTGCGTCACTGCTTACCATCAGGCAGGATTGCGGTCAAGCGCTAGTTTATAATATATATATAAAAAAAAAAAAAATGTCTAATAAAAATATATATAAATTGTCAGGAAGCATAATGTCAGCATGCAGTGTGAAGTTGTGTCTCCATGCTCTATGCTAAGTAACTTAGCAACAGACTTTGTTATGTCATATATAATTTTATTAAATTCTCTTGTCACACTCATCATTATGATTTCCTTATAAAACTTACATTTTATTCCACTGTGTTAATCGTTGTTTTAATTTACGTACTTTAATATTGCGTACTTTAATATGGTAGCAGAGAAAAAATAACGAATAAATAAATGTTGTGTAAGTTGGATGGAAAATAAATAAAAGGCAAACAAATGTCGGCAGTAAAAATCCAACCACTTGGTAAAGAAAACTATGACACTTGGGTCATTCATGCGAAAGCATATCTAACAAAGATTAAACTTTGGCAATATGTATGCCGTGTACCAGAGGCAGGAGATCTAGAAAACGACGAATTAGCAAGGTCAGAATTGCTCCTGCTGATTTCACCTTCAGAGCTACGGCAGGTAAAGAATTGCAAGTATGCTAAAGATATCTGGGTCACCCTAAATTCGATTTACGCGAGTAAAGGACCTGCCAGAAAGGCGACACTTTTGAAGAAACTTGTTTTATCTAAACTTAAAGATGGCGATGATATTCGCGAACATCTTAATAGTTTCATGGACACCGTAGACAAATTAAAAGATCTTGATATCTCGATCAATGCTGAACTATTATCCATAATGATGCTGTATAGTTTATCCGCTGATTATGAAAATTTTCGCATAGCTATAGAGACTCAAGAAAATCTGTTGACTCCAGAAAAATTAAAGATCAAAATTATAGAGGAAACTGATGCACGCTGTCGAAATAATAACGAATCCAGCACTAGTACTGAAAATAGTGAAACTTTTTATGCTTTTTGTAAAATATGCAAAAAGAAAGGCCATGAGACAGAAAAATGTTGGCACAAAAATAAAAAACCGGGAAGCACAAACAAAAATAAAAAGAAAAATTTGAATTACAAATCAAAAAACTCTGAAGAATTTAATAACTTCACGTGCCTTCTCACCAATAATTCTCATAAAAATGGATGGATTCTAGACAGTGGGTGCACATCTCACATGACATACACAGAAAAACTGTTGTATAATATGAAAAAACAGACAAATACTTTAAAACTTGCTTCAAAAGATAAGACTGCTGAAATTAAGGGTTCAGGATCTGCCCGAATCAGAGTTAAACAAGGGAATGTAAATCTCGGTAACGTCCTATATGTACCAAGCTTGTGTGCAAACCTGCTTTCAGTTGGAAAGATTACTGACACTGGTAAAACTGTCTTATTCACTCAAGATAAGGCGATAATAAAAAATAAAAGTGAAGGAATATATATGGAAGCACATAGAGCAAAAAATGGTTTATATTACCTGAAAACAGAAAATAACTTCGCTAATGTCGCAAATGAGACTAAAAATCAAAAGCTTAATACGAATAATGAGATAAAAAATTGGCACAGCAAACTGGGTCACATGTGTGAAAGAGACATGAGATATGCACTCAAAAACAATTCCCTAATCGGTCTAGATTTTGATAGCAGACAATCGTTAGGAGAATGTGAAACCTGTATCAAAGGGAAGCTGACCAGATCTCCAAGCAAGCCAAGCGAAAGCACTCGAACTAGCCAAAAACTAGAGATCGTTCATAGTGACGTTTGTGGACCTATACAAACGCCCACATTAAATGGAAATAAATATATGGTTACGTTTATCGATGACTTCAGTCGTTATTGTTACGTATATTTCATAAAAAAGAAGTCTGAGGTACTGGAAAAATTTAAAGAATACAAAAGCTTAGTAGAGAACTTTACAGGAAACAAAATAAAATTCCTACAAAGTGACAATGGAACAGAATACTGTAACCATAACTTTGACAAATTTCTCAAAGACTGTGGCATATCTAGAAGACTAACTGCACCTTATACTCCACATCAAAATGGCATCGCAGAAAGGAAAAATCGAACCTTAATTGAAAAGGCTAGATGCATGATGATAGAATCAAAAGCACCCAAATACCTGTGGGGTGAAGCTGTTTTTGTTTCCAACTATTTATCTAATAGAAGCATTAATCAGAGCATACACAACTTAACACCTTTTGAGAAGTGGGTGGGCAGAAAGCCATGTGTAAACCATTTATATGTTTTTGGAACTAAAGCATTTGTTCTGATAAAAGGAAAACAAGGACATAAGTTTTCTCCTAAAGCCATGACTGGTATCTTTGTTGGATACTCAGAAACATCTAAAGCCTTCCGTGTGTATGTACCAACGAAAAAGCAAATTGTGATCACCAAAGATGTGCGGATTATAAAGAAGATGTTCTATGATGGTAATAACATAACACCAATTGACAACTTGCATACTGAAACGGTACTAGACACAGACAGTGGAGATGACGATGAGATTCAAATCGTGAATAATCCTGTGATTGTTAATAATCCAAATAATGATGCAGTTCAAAATCCGATGATTGATAGTACGGAAAACCTAGTTGATGGTAACAATTTAAATGATTCTGTCTATGAAGACATTGAAAATGATGCCCACAACGAGAATGTCAATGATATTGAAAATGAAAGTGGCGATAGTTCAACAGAAAATCTGGAGGTTCATGAAACAGGGTCCAGATACGATTTGAGAGATAGATCGAGGATTATTCCACCCAGTCGATTCCAAGATTGCCTTATGGTGGCTATTGAAAAAGCTTTTCAGAGCGAGGATCTCGAACCTACATTATACAAAGAAGCCATTGAGTCTAAAGATAAATTAAAATGGCTGGATGCCATGCAAAGTGAAATAAATTCACTTAATGAAATGGGAACTTGGACTTTAGTGGATTTGCCGAAGAACCGAAAGGTTTTACCGTGCAAATGGGTATTTAAAATAAAAAGAAACCCCGACGGAACCGTTGAACGGTACAAAGCACGCTTGGTAGTCAAAGGTTTTTCTCAAAAACCAGGGATTGACTACGACAAGACGTTCAGCCCAGTTGTAAGACTAAATACAATACGAGCTGTACTGGGCTTGGCAGCACAGGAAAACTTGATTCTTCAACAATTTGATGTTTCAACAGCCTTCCTAAATGGTAAGGTAAAGGAAGAGATTTATATCTCACAACCTGAGGGTTACGAAGATGGATCAAAGAAAGTATGCAGGTTAAAAAGGAGCCTTTACGGATTAAAACAAGCTCCACTCTGCTGGAATGTTTGCATTTCCGAGTTTTTACAATCAAAGGGCTTCAAACGAAGTGAATATGATCCATGCTTATACATCCGGGAACAAGTCGTGCTAGCCCTCTATGTCGACGACGGCTTGGTTGCCACTACGTCAAAAGAAGCAGGCAAACAGTTTATTAAAGAACTGCAGAAATCTTTTAAGATTACCACCAAACCGGCGTCCTATTTCCTAGGCTTAGAAATTAACAGAGCTGAAGAAGATGGCAGTATTCAATTAACTCAAAAGAGTTACACTAAAAAATTTTAGAACGGTTTGGCATGAGTGACTGCAAACCAGTTCCGACACCAGCTTTAAAAATAGGCCAAGAGCAAATAGAAAGTTCAGAAGATGACAACTTTCCATACAGAGAAGCTGTGGGCGCACTAGCGTACCTGATGGTGGCTACTAGGCCAGATATCAGTTACGCAGTTAGCGTTGCCTCAAGGCATCTTGACTCTCCCACAAAACACGACATTATAAGAGTGAAACGTGTCTTGAGATACCTGAAAGGCACTTCAAATTACGGGCTTACATTTAAAAAGAACAGGGAAAAAAGGCTGATATGCTTCAGCGACGCTGACCTAGGGGGTGACCCTACAACCGGACACTCGACATCAGGAATGATTTTGATGTTTTCTGGTCCCGTAATGTGGAGAAGTATCAAGCAATCAACAGTGGCCCTTTCTTCTACCGAGGCAGAACTTGTTTCTCTATCTGAAGCAGCCAGAGAATTAATATGGATGAAGGGATTGCTGGAAGAATTGACAAAAATAGAAAAGATGCCTACCATTTTCGTAGATAATGAGTCTGCCATAAAAATGGCAGAGAACCCTGCCTACGAATTCCACAGAAGGACCAAGCACATTCAGCTGAAACATTTCTTCGTAAGAGAATGTGTACAGAACAAGGTCTTGGAAGTAAAGCAAGTTTGTGCAGAGTTACAACTTGCTGACATGTTCACAAAGCCTCTATACGGACCACGCCTAAGAAACCTAAGTGAAAGAATTGGTCTAGAAGTCAATTCTTAAAAGTCCGGCCGGCGGGTGTGAAGATGTGTCTCCATGCTCTATGCTAAGTAACTTAGCAACAGACTTTGTTATGTCATATATAATTTTATTAAATTCTCTTGTCACACTCATCATTATGATTTCCTTATAAAACTTACATTTTATTCCACTGTGTTAATCGTTGTTTTAATTTACGTACTTTAATATTGCGTACTTTAATATGCAGTGCCGGAGTCCATTAGGAGCGATGCCTGTCAGGGCCTCGGGTTTTTCAAAAGAGATACCGTGGCTCCTGTCGTACAGGCATTTGAAGTAACACGGCTAGGCTTTAGTCAGTAAAAGTCTGACACGCGTCCCTATGTACTATCAATGGGACCATTATATATCATTAAAATCTGCTGATTATAAATCATTAAAATCCTACTATCCTATCCTATTAATTCTAGCAATATTATAATACCTATGAAAGTTTGTGAGTATGTATGGATGAATGTTTTTTATTCTTTCACGTGAAAACTATTGAACGGATTTAGATGAAATTGGGCACACAGATGATAATATATACCCAGGATTAACATATAGGTTAGTTTTGTCTGGATATTTAAGCGAGATCGAAACTTAAGCGGGGCGCAGCCAGTATTACATAATTTACATAGGTATGTACGGCCGACAACAGGTCAAGC
This sequence comes from Sesamia nonagrioides, assembly GCA_017933935.1. Lineage (NCBI taxonomy): Eukaryota > Metazoa > Arthropoda > Insecta > Lepidoptera > Noctuidae > Sesamia > Sesamia nonagrioides. The sequence continues at coordinate 1,769,321 of JADWQK010000148.1, read as the reverse complement.
TACCCAAAATTGACAAATTTTCTCAATCAACCTTGATTGAGCCTAGCTTTAGCGATAACTTTGAAAATCTAATAAAGAATTTTGACAGATTGTAGTAGGTTGATATGCTGTAGTCTGTACCTAACTACAGAAGGGCTCAAACAGGCCTCTTTAATCTTATTGATTGTAATGGTGGCCTCAGATCTGTGTAGCCCAGTGGTATTGTCTCCGATTTGAGTTGTTCTTGTTCCTTCGTGTGGCGCCAAATGCCATAAATATTGTTAACCTTCTTCTTATTCTTTCACAGCCCTCAACAACTACGCCTGGGTGATCTGGGTGCTCGGTCTAGTGGTACTGCTGGCAATATGCGCGTTATACGTCTTCACCCTCCGATCGGCTGCGCAGCACTGGCGAGACAAAATCAGCCATGTAGCCGTCGTCTTAAGTATTTACCCTGTGAGTACTCTCCTTTGGATTTACAACAAAACTGGCGAAATTTTGGTATACTATAGATACCAGCAGGGTAATTGCGCAACACACTATCAGTAGCAATGGGTTTCATTTTGACAGTTCAACAACATTCATTGCGTTATTTACGTGGTTGAGCAGACATATTTTGGAACATATGGAGCAATGGAAGAGCAATAAGCTTCAAAATGATTCCAACTGATAGTAATAGCACAGTCTAAAAATCATACAGTCGTCCGACGAAGACGTCTAGACAGAGCAGTCGTGCGGGGTGTTAGGGACGAGACGCGGGTAAGCGGCACCCGAGCTGCGAACAAAACGATGTTCGTAGCTCGGTATCTATCATTAAGGGCTAACACGTGTTTGTTTTTTTATTTGTGTGTTTTATAATTTGATATGAGTGTCATTTTTGAGTATAATTGGGGTGCTTGTTACGAAAAAGCCATCCTTTTTGACATCCAAAATGGCGGACGTCATTTTTTGTATAATTTGATATGAGTGTCAATTTTGAGTATAATTGGGGTGCTTGTTACGAAAAAGCCACCCTTTTTGAAATCCAAGATGGCGGACGCAAATTTAAATGTATATTAATATGATATGGGTGTTAATTCCAAGGTGGATTGGGGTGCTGGTTACGAAAATGCCATCTAAATAACTTAAATCTGTCTCGAGTTGTTCCCTTAATAAAAATAGCAAATTAATTAAATATAATACAGCTATCGATGTTGATCTGCAATAAATAAATAATTTCATAAATATTGTTTATTTGTGATAACCCTGGCCGATGCGTTACTGTCTAGACGATGTCGGCATTTTACACGAGATCAAAGGCGTCGACCTACTGTATGATTTTTATACTGGGTGTGTTAGGCAATTAGGGTGCTGACCGTTCGAAGACTACGTGTTGATGTCTGTGAAATGTAATGTATTTTTTCTTTATGTATTCGCCTGTTGACGTAGATTCCTAAAATAAACCATCTGCTCCCGCGTGCTTTGGCATACTATAAGTATTAAGTCCTGAACGTGACCGAACTCCTTACTTTTTGTAAGTAGTTAATCTGGTGGGCAAAAAATATTAGTAGGTTCAATCGCCATCAAATTGGTTTTCTTTGTCATGAATATTCTGTAGACAGTCGTTTTGATACTTATAGATGACGATGACTGGCATAACGTCCACAGAGTCAATGTCAGAGTAAAAACTCGGTACCTATCAGCCCTCGTCCAACGCTATTTTTCGGGAAAAGCCACGAAGAGACCATAAAGTGGTAATAACATTAATTTTATGAGCCGGGGCGGGTTTTCCACGCGAGAACGGAGAATAAATTTACCACCCTAACATGGTGGTCGAGGTAACGCGTGGAACTTGTGGGGAGCAATCTAGGGTACCGAGGTGGGCCAACCTCGAATTTGACCCTTATTAAATTTTAGCATGTTCTATGCGTCATTGTTATGAAACCTAAACATGGGCTTACTGCTAGTCGACAGCACAATACACAATAAATATGTATATTATTTGAGTACTTACTTAATTTGGTGGAGGTACGTAAGGCATATTTATTTATTCATAATATACTTTATTTACAGACGACAGCATATCAAGCTACTACAACCTGTCAGATTTCCTGATTAGATTTTCAACTTTATATCTAAAGCATGAAGGCTCAAGGTTGATTGAGAATATCTGACAGTTTGAGATAGCTTGACCTGCTGTCGTCCGTACACCAATAATATACATTAATTAAAAAATATATTCAACACTACAAAATATTACATTGGGCGGCCTTATCGCTAATGCAATCTCTTCCAGGAAACCATACTTAATTTATCTATCTGTACCTACCTATTCCTGTACCTACATTTCTGAACACCAACAGGTCAATATTCAATCAGCCGACGGTAAGTAGCGCTTTTGATAGACAAATTCGAGCAAGTCATTGCTACAATTTTTTAGACTAATTAAAAAAACATACGTAATTTGTTCCGTGTCTGCCGTAGATGTAGGTAGTCAATTATAACAAAGGGGTTAAGTTTGGCTACTAGATGTGTATACTTAATACTAGCTTCTGTTCGTGATTTCTTCTGTATCTATGAAATTTCTTGTTCCCTCTGTCTTCCCCGCCGCATCGCATCGCCTGCTTCGTTGCGTCTTTATTTCGTTTTCGCTTACTTTTTTTTTATCCGGTTATTTTTTCCTCTTTGTCTGCCTCGTAAGATCGATGTTGATGAGTCAGTTTAAATTACTATTTAAGAATGGGGCGAGTTCTTCGACTAAAAGTTGTCCGATAAAATAAATTAACTCTCCAATTATTATTTTTTGAACTCGAACTAAGCCATGCACTCTATAAAGAAATAATTATAGGCGTACTTGCATATATATATATACTAGCTTTCCGCCCGCGGCTTCGCCCGCGTGGAGTTCGGTTATATCGCGCTTTTTAGATTTCCCTCGGGAACATCATATTTTTCCGAGATAAAAGGTAGCCTATGTTCTTTCTCAGGGTCCAAAGATTGTCTGTGCCAAATTTCATCAAAATCGGTTGAGAGGTTTAAGCGGGAAAGCGTAACAGACAGACAGACAAACAGACAGACAGACAGAGTTACTTTCGCATTTATAATATTAGTATGGACTAGTATGGATTTGATTTGAGAACGCAAACCATAGATAATTTTGTAGATATCACAGTCTAGTCTACATCAAATATTTGCTATTTCCAGTACATATCTGCCTATTGATCGGCTTATTTGCGGATCCCGGGCCCCAACGCGAAAGCCGCGGATGCAACCGGGATAAACGCTAAGATGATGATGATGATCTGCCTATTGATCGGGATAGGTGCTATCATCAAAACGATATATTGTTTTTCTTTCAAATATATTTTATTTCTTATCGTTCTCACTTACATTCAACATCATTGATTTCATTACTTAGTGCAATTCTGCAATAATATAATTTAAAAGAGTGTCATAGATCTTAGGTTCATCGTTCATAGGTTATCTACGCTTTGAAATGGGAAACTAACTTTATATTTCTCACTAACAGATTCGTAGATAATTCAAAAGTGACTGAAAATCATCTTTAATTGAAATACTTAAATGCTTTGAATTTGTCTTAGAATATGACTCATTTCTTCTTCATCAGTTATCATCATATTAAAAGGTAGTATTGAATTCCTGATACCGCTCTCCGTAATGAGTTGTCACAGTGTCACTTTGTCAGCTATCTTCGAGACTGCTGATAGCTTTCATGGCCGTGCCCTCAATCAACAATCATTTGATCAAGTTTACTCGGCAAACATATCAAATTGTCACTTTCAGTTGATTATACAAGGTATTTTTGGAAACACTAACAACCTCGTAGGACTATAATACTTACATTATAAACATCTACTTTTGTTTTATAACTTTTTAGGGTTCCGTAGTAAACTATGGAACCATTATATTCGCCATTCGCCAAGTCTGTCCCGTTGGCACTAGAAAGCTGAAACCAATATGTAAATCAAACAGCCGACAAAGGCCTAAAATAACAAGTGTAAAAAATGTTTTATCAGCCCCCCCCCAATAATAAATCATTTGTTTACACTTGTTATTTTACCCCATACTCTTAAGGTAGGAAGAGATTTTTTTTTCAACCCTAACGTGTAATATATGTATAATTGGATTGGTACTTACAAATGAATAAGGGTTTACTGAAATCACTCTTTGGTAATGTTAATATTCTCAGCAATTATAATCGCTCCTAAAGGTAAAAGAAAAGCGGGCCCCTCTAACTTTGAACCATGAGTTTAAAAAAATATGAAAAAAATCTCAAAAGTAGAACTTAATAAAGACTTTCTAGGACAACTATTTTGAACTTGATGTATGGTCATTCAAAAATTTTACAAAATAATTTCGGAACTGTATTTGTAATTTAACTTATAACATATATGCAAGTGTTTTTTTTTTATCTTTGTTTATATATTTTTTATTCTGAATGTACTTTCTAATAATAAAAGTTTGTAATAAAACATAATTATAAAAATCGGTTCACACAATCCAAAACTACCGCCGAAAGTGCAACATACATAACGTGACTAGTTTGTATAAGTAAATTAGTAACCTAATTTCCCGAGGGATGGCGATGGGATTTTCCCTGAGTTGGCGGGGTCGTGACGGGTATGAGTTATAGAAGAGTTTGAATCTGTAACTATTTCTTTAGATATCACCGGCCCCGTCCTATGTGGGGCCCGTTTTTAGGATTCCGTACTTATAAATATATTAACTCAGTGCAAAACTCTTATTTAACTATACAAACACACAATATAGTGTATACTTTTTGTGACGTAGGTATAGGAAACTACGGAACCCTCCACTGAGCGTGACCCGACACGCTGTTGGCTGTTTTTTTTAAAAAATAATATACCTAATTAATAATATTTAAATTGATCGTTCTAAATACGAAAATCTTAACGTAACGTCACTTAACTATAAAAATAACGTTTATTACATGTAAATGAACCCCTTGTTCGTTGTGTTTCAATCATCTCTCTATTGTAAGTATCTTTTGGATGGATTTATTGTTACATCCCTGGAACTTCCAGAGATCTAAAAAAAGACTAATGTCGTCAGAAAACTGAATACGGCTTATATGAACGACTCGACTCAAGTTTCCTTGTTGGCAATTCTGAAATACACGATTCTGAATAACCAACAAACTTGGCAGTTTTCTCGTTAACAGGAACAGGGAAAAACTCAAGCTAAATCATCTGAATAAAGTTAGTAGGTACCTACCTAAGTAATTCACAATACCTACAGTTTATTAAATACCCTTTGATTTACTTACGTAATCCTTAACCTTGTAGTAACAATAATTGTGCTTGACTGTTTATAAGTTAAACTTGAAGTTGTTTCGATTGTAAAATCAGACTCTGATTTAATTAGCAAAGTATGAGGACTATGAGATATGTAGTTGCAATTAATTTTATCCAATTTGTCTTAAATACCCGTGTGTTTAAAATTAAAAACATGTTTTTTTTTTCTGTGGGAACTTGGGTTTCTCCCGATTAGATAAAAAAAAAACTTTTATAGGTTAAGTTTTCCTAAATAATAATAATAATCTTTATTTAAAAAAATCAAATACAATTTTTCCATCACAATCAAACATAAAAAAAAATAACGCAATTAAGTAAGTACGACGCTATGCATTTTGAGACAGAGTGATCGTCTGTGTCCGTGCTAGTATAAACTGTGTTACAGACACAGGCAAATATATTATACTAACTACTCTACTATATGTATGTTGTGCATAAAAACGATCAACACGATGGGTGTCGATCGTTTGTCACGGCTGTCGCAGATTCGGTCGGTTGCAGTAGTCTATGTCGTCGGCCCGTGTCACTCGTATGTAATGTATGCACCATCATCAGCTTCTACTCGTCCACTGCTGGACATAGGCCTCCTTCATGGCACGCCAACAAGCTTGATCCCGAGCAGTTCTCCGCCAGCCACTACCAGCCACCTTTTTGATGTCGTCGCTCCATCTCGCCCAAGGGCGTCCTACACTACGTTTGCCGAGACGCGGTCTCCACTCGAGGACTCGTTTACCCCATCGGTTGTCGGTCCTGCGGCATATGTGATCAGCCCATTGCCACTTCAGCTTGCTAATCCTCTCAGCTATGTCGGTGACTCTGGTCCTCTGTCGGTTCACCTCATTTCTGAAGCGGTCCTTCAGGGAGACACCCAACATAGCCCGCTCCATAGCTCGCTGAGTGACTTTAAACTTGTGGACTAGTCTGTGTCCAAGTCTCGGCTCCGTAAGTCATGACGGGTAGGACGCACTGGTTGAAGATTTTAATCTTCAAACATTGGGGTATGGGCAACGAAAATACCCGACGAAGTTTACCAAATGCTGCCCATCCTGGATCCTTCCATTTGCCTCCTTCTCGAAGTTGTTTTTCTCCAATTGCAACGTTTGCCCGAGGTATACATATTCTGAAACAACTTGAGCGGCATTCCGTTTAAGGTAACCGGCCCCGGAGTGACCCGTTCATTGAACATAATTTTGGTCTTATCTTAGTTCATCCGGAGACCGATGCAACAATGAATGAATGAATGAATGAATGTATGCACACTTACATAGAATTTGGATTATTACGATCTTTAGAAGGTTTTATGAAAGTCATCCACATATTATAGCTTTAATCATAGTTTATTTGCCCTCACTAGTAAAACTGTAGGAAATTTGGGTTTCTAGATTATTTGTTCAAGGAAGATCTTACTTATTGTTATGCAGTCGTTTTTTTTTTTTTTTAATAATTATAAATTAGTGCTTGACTGCAATCCCGCCTGATGGTAAGCAGTGATGCAATCGTTGAGTGTAAAGCGCACTAGTTTATTAAGGTCGTACCCTCACCAAATGACCTCGAGCATTTGCTCCCTCTTCACCGCGCCCCACCTCTACAATACTTCGCATAATATTACTAGCGCCGTCTGGCGGACGAAGTACTTACAAATACAAGTTAAATTCATAGACCACAGAAGTAACAAACATGGCACTTTTATTTTTGTTTATTGGTGCGCCCAAATACTTTTGGTTATTATAGACTGAAACAAATGTTGGCGATACTTCATAATAAAAATTTTGCGTATTTTATTTTTTAACCGACTTCCCAAAAGTGTGGTTCTCAATTCGATTCATGTGTGCTCGCTGATAACTTTATCGTTAATGAACCGATTTTGACCATTCTTTTTTAACCGACTTCAAAAAGGAGGAGGTTACTCAATTCGACCGTTTATATGCTTTTTTTTTCTATGTTTGTTCGCGCATAACTTCGTCGTTTATGAACCGATTTTGATCATTCTTTTTCTGTTGGAAAGAAGACGTTGCCAAGGTGGTCCCATGATAAGGATATCAGGGTTTGATTGTGGAAGACCAGAGAAAACAAGGGAAATTTTGAAAAATTGCAGGGACGACTAGTGCATTTCTTAGCATTTTCATTAAGTATTTTAAAGCACTACAATTTAATAAAGGTCTGGAGTAGATGTGATGATGGAGCCGGGAGACAGTCGAAGGAACTCCTCAACAATTAACAGCAGCTACCTTGTGTTTGTGCTTGAATAATTTGTATTGACAAGAACCTTACACCTAGATGAGTGGTGACTGTCATTAGGGTGCTGATGATGATGACAAAGGTCAGTTCAGGAAACTTGTATTTGGACTTGATTCATTTATATTGATGAGACCTTTGCACCCATTGGGTTAAAATAATGGTCTGCAGTAAATTTGATGATGAAGACCATATGCAGTTGAGGGAATACTTACGGGTAAAAAATTAAAGTAAACAAAATTATGTCGTTTCCCAACTATATTTGCGTCAGCTTCCAGTCTGACCGGATGCAACTGAATACATAGTACTTTTAGGAACTAAAAAGTGTAAAATAAAAACTTTTTTTCCAAAAAAACAACCGACTTCCAGAAACCACTACAAAGGGAAAAATAACTAATTTCGGAAGTCGGTGTCAAAAATAAATATACAAAACCAAAGACACCGACTATGTAATCTCATTGTTACCACGTCAGTGTCGATAATGGAAATTCTAAGAAATTTAGGCCAATTGTCGAAAATTGTAGGCATGCTTCGGGTGAAAACTTGATACTCGTATTTATATCGGATGATACTATAAAACCGTGAAGATTTGGGCCTGACCTGATGATGAAGATGACAGAGAATCAAGGGAATCCACATCGGAAGCAACTGTAATGTGTTTGGGCTTACTTAATTTGTATTGATTAGAGCTTTACAACTAAATATGTTATGACTGTAACTTCAGGGTTGGAAGTTAGTTTTGTAGATTGAAAATTGGCTAAGTCAGATGGTCCAAGGGATAGAAAAATAATATAATAAAGGTAAATTTGTCATTATTTATTATTTTAAGGGAAAACGTAATCAGGGTCAAATAAATTTCTGCAGACAGGAAACCTACATAAAAAAAAGATTTGATGTTTTTTTTTGGGCTCAGGCAAGACTGATGTTATATTATTATTCTCGTTTAATAAAACAAATACGTAAATTGTAAAAAACAAAACTATCGTATAAAAAAAACAAATACATATACTATAATATTATTTACACAAAGCTTCCTTTTGCAGAAAAATAATAAACATCTGACTAATACAATATCCGGTCAGACTGGACGCTGACGGCAGCATATTTGGAAAAGGCCTGCAAGCAAACGACGTATTTCGTTTGCTTTAATTCCTATAAGACCACAATGAAAGTATGAGCATTTCTAGAAATAACGCAATGAAATAACACAACTTAAATTCAGTCTCTTGATTTTAATTGATTTTTGCATAAGCATGACGAGTAGGTAGTGTTTGTACTATGTTAAAGTACAGTGTTGTAAATTGTTGAGGAATTCCCTCGACTGTCTATGGGCTTCATCATCAGATCTATTGCAGACCATGTGTGTAAAGTTTTCATCAATATAAATGAATTAAGTCCAACACAAGGTAACTACTGTAAACCTTTGAGGAGTTCCCTTAACTGGCCTTTGTCTTCATCATCAGAGCTTTAATGACAATCACAACTCATTTAGGTGTAAAGTTCTTATCAATACAAATTTATTAAGCACAAACACGAGGCAGCTGATGTGAATCGTTAAGGAGATCCCTCGGCTGTCTCCCGGCTCCATCATTAAGTCCGAACTTTACTAAATTGTAGTGCGTTAAAACACTTAATGAAAAAACATAGAAATGCCCTAGGCGCCCCTATGATTTTTTAAATTTCTCCTAGGTTTCCTTAGTCTTCCATCATCAGACCCTAATTTCCTTAACACGAGACTACCTTGAAGATATAATCTTTCTAATTAAAAAAAAAAAAAATATGTGGCACTCGGGAACTGCCGCGGTAAAGCTATTGCATAGCATTTTTTATCAACTTATGCAATAGGGTATTTGACTAAAAAAACCTAATTAGTCCGTCAGTCAGATTTCCAAAAAATACTCATCATCATCATTTCAGCCGAAAGACGTCCACTGCTGGATATAGGCCTCCCCCAAGGTTCTCCACGACGACCGGTCCTGCGCCTCCCGCATCCAGCGGTTTCCCGCGACCTTCACCAGGTCGTCGGTCCACCTTGTCGGGGGCCTACCCAAAAAATACTAGACACATATTTTTTTCTTTTTTCATATAAACAAAAAATGAATACGACACAGTGCTTTGAAAACTCGTGTGACGTCACTGCACGCTACACTTTTTAGCGGCCAGTGACGTCACCAGCCATCACTCCTGATCTTTGATGCCTATTATATTTGTCAATTTTTATTGATTTGATAAAACAAAATATACGAAATGTAAAACGTATATAATAAACCTATCCAATATTTTTCTATAATCTGAATGACGGACTAATTAGTTTTTTTAGTCAAATACCCTATTATTTATATTATAGTAAAGTTATCTATAACCTCCTCCCTTTTGAAACCAGTTAAAAAAAACGAACACCAAAATGAACATCAATAACAGAGACACTTTATGATATTATTATACTCTATGCGACATGCGGTGCGTGAGCGAGCAAGCAGATGCTTTATCGCTCACGCGCCGCCCGCTATGCTAGCGGACCGCGCGATGACGAACGACACGGGTTCCCCCTTCGAGAGCTTGTGGCATACTGAATCTCAATAGCTCGGGCAAGAGAAATGATGGGGAATACGCTCAGATTGTTGAATGAAATTTTTGTTTTAGTCGTTTTAAAAAAATATTTCTACAATAATGTTCGTCATGAAATTGCCTATCCATTAGTGTAAGAACAAAATCTAAATAATGCTTACTTTTCGAGGAGATGCACGTTTTTGATAATTATTTCTCTTGTCAGAGGTTTCGTTGTGAAGGAATTATTTAAACATTATGCTTAGTAAAAAAAAAAAAATCTACAATTTTGGAGCCAAGATTATGGAGAAAATTTATGTATTTTTAATAAGTTGATATTTCTTTTGGATAAAGAGTAGATAGCTCCGAAAAACTACATAAAAACGGCCTGCGGTGTGTTTTTCCTCTGGAGCCGCCTTAAGCCTATTCACTTAAAAAACTTAGGAATAGGAAGGATGACGGCAGTTGAGCGAGGTGATGCAATGTTAAACCCAAGACCAACACGACCAAACGATGCTGCGCTAGAGGGAGATTAATCTGGAGACTCTCCACGACCAAATTCCCGAGACAACAACATTTGGCGCATCGTACCCGCCACCCATCGCAACACAACTGCTCAGACCCGTCCTCCGTACGGCTTCACCGGACATCATGCCGGAACACGACGAATCGCTTGGCGGCAAGACTTTGTCTGGTGGGTGGTAACTTCCGCCGGCAGCCGATGTTATGGCCTACCACCGAGAACTATATATATGTATATATGCATAGGTCATGTCATTTCATAACATTATATTAATATTTAAAGCGATATTTCCTGTTAAGTGCATATAACTATTAATTAGAATCAGAGACCTTTTGTAATTATTAATTGTTCCGTATGGAACTTTTTTTTATTATAACCTTTTTGTTTGCACATAGTTTTTAATATGAGAAGTTTCCTTGTAGGCTATTTATTCATAGAATTTATTTTTTAACTCAGTGCCTAAAGTTTTATTGGTATACAGAGATTGCATACATTTTTAATTCCAAATATTGCTATTTTATAAACTTATAAGCCATTCACTTTCGGTAGAGTCATCGTAGCCTGCCGTAGCAGTTGTTATGTGTTTTTGCGGAATGCGTGTTCTCAATGGGGTTATAAGTTATAACCCCATTGGGAACACGCTTTCTACACGCTACCGCACTTTTTTATAAGTTATGACCATCGACTGTGGCTGTGAGACTCCACACCTTTTTTTCCATTGTATCGTGTATTGCGCTTGCGAAACGGCTCTTGATTCACCACCGTCCCTCTTTTTCAATCACCAACAGGCCAATTGCGTAAGACCGTATTTGACAGTACTTAGTACTCATTTTCGTTTATATTCACAGTTCAACAACACTTATTGCGGTATTTACGTTATTAAGCAAAAAAATGTGAAGCAATAGATTGCGACATCAAAATAATTCAAAGTGTCACTACAGTGTATCAAACAATTAGAATATAGTATCTAAATACAGTAAACAATAAAGATAACCTTAGATTATAAGAACTAAACTATGTTAATAGATCCTTGTCGCAAGTAGCACGCTTGGTTCGCGAAGCCTGGCTCCGCAGGTCATTATTGCGTAAAGCCGCTGTCATTTCGTAATAAGCTGGCGACGCTCTCTGGTGATCGTCATATCACACCGCGACAATGTTTAAAAAGTCAACTTTCTTAAAGACTGTTTTAATTAGACTCACGGGTCCTTCCGCCAATATAAGTCTGAGAACTCAGTGATGGAACGTGAAGGATTTAACGTTTTGTGGCTATAGGTATAGCAATTCACCCATTGAGTTGGGTGAGTTAATCAAAAGTGATATTTACCAAAGAGCAGTTGCAAATAAAGTTTGACCGTTTCTTTTCGTTTCCGTTTCACAGAGAAAACAAAACATCTAAAATTACGAAGATTAGATAGAAACTTTGGAAACGATGAATATATGTAGACGTACTAGATTTTGTATTAGATTGGGCAATCTTCATGGCTGCGGCGCCGCGGCTTTGGGCTGATGGAGTGCAGATGAAACCGTATTGTGTTGTAGATTGATTATTGTTATTTGTTAGGGTTAACGGTGTTCGGTAACCGCAATACTAAAGGTATGTACTTACCAAATCTTATGAAAGTGCTGCAATCTGAATCAACTTGTACATTATTTGTTCATAATTTCTGATACAATAAAAACTTTTTTACAAAAAAACAACCGACTTCCAAAAACCACTACAAAGTGAAAAATAACTAATTTCGGAAGTCGGTGTCTTTGGTTTTTAACCGACTTCAAAAAGGAGGAGGTTACTCAATTCGACCGTATAATTGCTTTTTTTTCTATGTTTGTTCGTGCATAACTTCGTCGTTTATGAACCGATTTTGATAATTCTTCAAAAGCACTACAATTTAATAAAGGTCTGGAGTAGAGTAGACCCAAATATAGTTGGGAAACGACGTAATTTTGTTTACTTTAGTTTTTACCCGGTAAGTATTCCCTCAACTGCCTATGGTCTTCATCATAAAATTTACTGCAGACCATTATTTTAACCCAGTGGGTGCAAAGGTCTCATCAATATAAATGAATTAAGTCCAACCACAAAGTAGCTACTGTAAACTGTTGAGGAGTTTCCGGAACTGGCCTTTGTCTTCATCATCAGAGCTTTTATGTCAGTCATAACCCATCTAGGTGTAAAGTTCTTATCAATACAAATTAATCGAGCCCAAACACAAGGTAGCTGCTGTGAATTGTTGAGGAGTTCCTTCGACTGTCTCCCGGCTCCATCATCAGATCTACTCCAGACCTTTACTAAATTGTAGGGCTTTAAAATACTTAATGTAAATGCTAAGAAATGCACAAGTCGCCCCTGCAGTTTTTGAAAGTTCCCCTTGTTTTCTCTGGTCTTCCACCATCAAATCCTGATATCCTTATCATGGGACCACCTTGGCAACGTCTTCTTGCCAACAGAAAAAGAATTATCAAAATCGGTTCATAAACGACGAAGTTACGCGCGAACAGTCGAATTGAGTAACCTCCTCCTTTTTGAAGTCGGTTAAAAAGTCTTTACTATAAGTTTTTTCTCAAAGATTCTAATCAACAATTTGCGGAATAATATTTTGTTGAAGATGAAATGGAATAAACTGCCAAGTAATAAATTAATGACGTCAATATTTGGGTCAAAACCAAAATAACCGAATCGTGAATTGTGACCTTCATTTAAAACTTAGTGGTTCACAAATTAACTTGTTTCACTAATTAATATTCTCGCGCGCAACTTCGCCTGCGTGAAATATATCTAATCATCAATTCGAGTAAACACTTCGTTTTCGCTTAGTGTTCTTTCTCAATTTTCCTTTTTACTTGACTGCTTGAGAGTCCTAGCATAAAATTATCTAGGTACCGTTTTTGTATGTTATCAATCATCAATTGACTTTTCTGCCACAGCCAGACTTTTACAGAGTAACCCACCAATACAATAATTCCTTTATTTAACTATGTCAGGGGCTATGGTTTGTCTTTCCAACAACACGCGGCCCTTTCGGCATCGGCCAGAGGTCCGAAAAAAGAGAGTGGACCCCGTCAGTATGTGATGTCTCTTTGTGGCGCGCATGGATCACAACGAGCGTTCGTCCCGGGCACGATCCTTACTAGCCTGCGCCTACCGGTGGCTGGGAATCGGTTGCTAACTCTCGAAAATTGGACTCAAGAATTGGGCTGTCAGAATGCAAATATTTTTCCAACCAGACTCTTATTTTCAAGATTACACATAAACTAACTTTTTATAAACAAATTCTATCTCTTTATAATGTTAGTCTATTATAATAGGTAGTACATACATCGCAGGCAATAATAATTCACTATCATGTTTTTAAACCCCTGTACATAAAAGGGTACCTAAATCATTTTAATTACATATATTTATGATCAATTAATGAATGCAATTGTTTTATTGCATCTAATGGTTTTGTTGACGTATTCGATGTTTATGAACTGGGGACAATCTCACTAAATAAAACAGTACACGTTAAATTCTTGTTAGTATCTAATCCAGTTAGTTGTGGTTTAGTTTCGATCCCATTTCGAATGGCGCTTAAGTTTTAACTTCGATTGAAGTAAAATCAATGTATGAGTGATACATTTCGTCAGATCATCATCATGTCAGCATTTATCCCAGTCGCATCGGAACCTTTCTCAGCCTTGGAGTCTGAGGTCCGCTTTTACTTGTCTAACTGCTGATATGGCTAAACTTCGACATTTTCCGTGAAGCGACTGCCGTCTGACCTCCACAACCCGAAGGCGACATCGAAGCATTGCAGCTGACCAATTGTTGGACTTTTTGAGGGCTCCAACAACCCTTTAACGACTACCACTAGATGTTCGTATGGCAACCGGGACCAACGGCTTAACGTGCTTTCCGAGGCACGACCAGACCAGTGCAAATATTCATATTCATGCATACAAATATTTGCAATGTGCGGGGATCGAACCCGCGCCACGTTGCGCAGCGGCCGCGTCAAACATTGATACATTTCGTCAGATATAATAACTAAAATTAAATAAATTATAAGTAAATCCAATTGTTTAGACGTAAGTTTGACAAATAGCACTGAAAAAGTTAGCTTTGTTTCAACTTTTTACCCGACTACGGCAAAGCAAAAGGAGGGTTATGATTTTGACAGGCTATATATGTATGTATGTATGTATGTATGCATGTATGCATGTATGCATGTATGCATGTATGCATGTGTGCATGCGTGCATGTATGCATGTATGCATGTATGTTCATCTGTTCCCTCGTAACTTCTAAACTACTTATCAGAATTCGACAAATGACATATCATTAGAAGCGTCTTAATTGTCCGCTGGTTATAGGCTATATGGGGTTTCACAAAATCTAATGTGGCGCCCTCTAGCGGACAAAACATACAGAGTAAAAAAATAAAGTTAAGATAAATATGCCGTGTTTGGTATCATTTGAAAGCGCTTTACTTGTACATTTTGATTGCTAGTATTTTCTTGTGACTTTACTTGTATTTATGGACTGGTTGCATATAATTCACATCTTTTCGTTCATAGCTTCTTTACTACTTATGAGAATAAGACCACGAACGACACGACCACAATACCATTCTGAAGTATGCAATATTCACTATGTAGAGATAAATTTTCATGTTTGGAAAGGTGTAGTCACACGTTGTCAAGGTGCTATGGTAGGTAGGTATATGTAACGTGTGACTACGCCTTTCCAAACATGAAAATTTATCTCTACATAGTGAATATTGCATACTTCAGAATGGTATTGTATGACATTATTGTCAATTTACAACGAAGGCATCTTAACTATGTCCATTTACTTGCAACTACATTAGCAACTTTGTTCGTTTAGTATTCTGAAATTCTTGTTTTATACTTTTTCAGCGTCGTTTTTTGTCGTAGTTGGGTTTTAGTTTTTATACTTTTTATGATTTGGTTGAATTATTTTAGCGGATTAAGAAGAGAAGAAGAAGAGTTAAGACGGTGCACATGCTGTTGTCCTATCATTTTTTGCATTTGTAGACAGAAATATATATTTTAATTCATCATCATCATCATTTCAGCTGAAAGACGTCCACTGCATAGTATATTTAGTACAACCCACATTACATTCATTTTGAGATTTTTCCAGAAAAAATCGGCTGAATTGTGTAGCCAAACTGTTTTCCGTTCATAAAATAATACATGCCTTAATATTCTCGTGATTATAACACAAACGCTCATGGGTTAATTTCCGAGCCGAACAATGTGTCATTGGGATTTTCATAGTAATAGTCAGGAGTTTAATACCCGCTAGGACCTTGGAAAGCACGTAAAACCGTTGGCCCTGTGGTTGATCTCTCCCCGGTCGTGTCGGATTGTCGTTCCATCGGACTATGAAAGTAAATAAACAGAGAGTGCATCTGTGTCTACGCACACATTTATGCACTATTATGAATATATCCTGCCTGCCTAATCTCCGACCGAGATCGACCGAATCGACCAAAATCGGTCGGGAGGCCATTTAATCTATCTTATGTTAATCTTGAGCTGTTGAGTTTGATTACACTAGCCTGTACAATATCTATATCGAGCTTGAAACACAACGCGCTGTCGACTCAGGTGGTTCTTACCGGGCGGCGAGCAGTGGGCAGCTTGCAAGCCCATTACGCAAGATGTTGTCCTCCGACCAGGGCGTCTCCTGCGGCAGCTGGAGGCGTGAGGGCGCTGAGATTACCGTTCCCTCACGCGCTGCGCCTTCGCAAGGTGACGGCCTGCTATGAAGTCTCGCTCCGGACCATGGCCTGGACCAGGGCCGGACTCGAGAGATCGCCGCCGATCGCCACCACGAGGCACAGCGGTGCTCTGCCCAAGCTGGGCATACCTCTAGCCTATGCTCCATCCACCGTGGCCTCAGGGCGATCCCCACATTGGTGATACCCTGACGTTACCTCCCGCCTTATCCGGAACAGGAACCTGCCGAAACAATCGTGTCTGGTGAGGACCTGCGTCAAGCTAAACTAAGCAACAGATTTTGATTTAGTTTTCACTATGATTTAAAGAATTTGTTTTGACTTTCAAAACAAATTCTTTAAATCATAGTGATTAAATTAAATTATACTTACTTAAATGTGTAATAAAGAAATGTCGATGATTTTTATCAATTCGCAAAAACTGTGTAAGCAGGGCGTGCCGCTAGTAGATAATAAAAGGAAATATGCTAAATCCGGACAAAGACAATGAGGGAAAGACAGCATGGTATGATTTGGAAGGCTTTCGTGCACTACTTTGTACCTAGTCTTAATTATCTTAATCGATTTGTGTATTTAGATAAGTATATACTAACACAAGGTCGATTAAGGCAAATAGGTGCTTATCTATTTGTCTTGATATTTGCATTTCCAACAAAGTAGGTACTTACCCATGTTGTTGGATATGCAAACAATGTAATATGAACTTGGTGTCCCAGTGGCAATGGCTGCGACTTATGAGCTGTTGTTCGAACCCCCACACAAGCCCTTTGTATAAAATATTTCTTCGCCACTGTTCTCTTAAACGGTGATGAAAAACAATTTGAGGAAACCGGCATGTAAGTACCAGAATAAAAAAAAATGGAGACATGTGACATCTACCAACCCACACAGTGCTCGAGTGGTGGGTTATAGCCCTTCTCATCAAGAGAAGGCCCGTATTCTAGCAGAGGGAACATTATCGGCTGATTTTATCCATAACTTGATGTGTACCCGTGCGCAACTGTCTCTGATTTTGGTGTGAAATTGAATATGTACACGTAATTGTAAGATTGTAGCATTTATTAACTATTTTTATTAAGAAGGCTCAAGGTCACTCAATGGGCAATGGAGAGGGCTATGCTTGGTGTTTCACTGCGTGATCGAATGAGGATTTAGGAGGTCCGCAGAGGAACAAGAGTAATAGCCCGAAATATAGCCCGAAGAATTGCTACATTAAAGTGGCAGTGGGTCGGGCACATTGCCTGTAGGACCGACGGGTTTCCGAGTGGAGACCACGCACCGGAAAATGCAGCGTGGGTAGGCCACCGACAAGGTGCACCGACAACCTGTTGAAGGTCGCGGGAAACCGCTGGATGCGGGAGGCATAGGACCGGTCGTCGTGGAGATCCTTGGGGCAGGCTATGTCTAGCAGTGGACGTCTTTCGGCTAAAATGATTAAGATGATGATGATGATTTAAAGTTATAAATATATTGTTAATATAAGATAATATTGTTAATTAACATTGCTAGTTAAAATATAGCACTTTTGATTCCTGAAGAATATGTCAGATATAAGTACACAGTTTGCCAACAGTTCTCGTTTGTCTGGCAGGAAATTCAAAAAGATATTGATGTTGTTACGTATTGCGTTAGGTTTGTTATGATTTGAATTCATGAAAATATTCTTATTGTAGATATTTTAAACTGTGACCCTTACAATATCATTTGACAAGGGCATACCCAAGTGGTGGCAGTGGGTAGACTGCTTTAGTTTACTACGTTACTTAAATAGAAGCGATTTTCTTTAGTTAAATAAAATAAAAATGCATGCATAGTCAAATTTACTTTTATTTATTTAATTTCCTATAAAGCATGCTCATTTGCGGCTATTTGCCTTACACACTACACTACAAATATTCACTACACACCACAAACACTTTCTAAATAT
Source organism: Sesamia nonagrioides (assembly GCA_017933935.1). Lineage (NCBI taxonomy): Eukaryota > Metazoa > Arthropoda > Insecta > Lepidoptera > Noctuidae > Sesamia > Sesamia nonagrioides. The sequence continues at coordinate 1,751,048 of JADWQK010000148.1, read as the reverse complement.
CCATAATCATCAAACACTTACTCTTACTACATACAATTTCATTCTTCACCGTCTCACTCTCATATTTTTAAAGTTTGACACAAGGTCAAAATTCAAGAACTAGCTAGTCCACTGCCACATCTGCCAAAATTGCATTATGTAGCATACCCTATAGCAGGAAACTGCCCCCTAAGATACAGGCCTAGCCTGGTTTAGGGGACAGGGATAAACCTATTGTACCTATTATAATGCATTATTGTTGTACATAAAAATTGAAAACTGTGTTTTTTGGCCCAATAAATATTTGTATTTGTATAATATCTAATGTTTCATGTAGATTTGTGTTTGTGTAGTGTGTTGGACAAAACAGCCGCGGACGATCCAATATCATCCAATCCTAAAAATCAGATTTCTCACGACTAACGACCGCATGGTTCCGTCGTTTTGGAGGAGTTCGAGTGTAACAAGAGAATTTTATATATTATGTAACATAATATATAAAACTGAAGAGTATGTTTGTTTGTTTTAACGCGCTAATCTCAGGAACTACTGGTCCGATTTGAAAAATTCCTTTTGCGTTGGATAGCCCATTAATCCAGAAAAGGCTTTATTTAGGCTGTATAACATCACGCTGCGACTGCGACCAATAGGAGCAGAGCATATCTAACTCCACGTGAACGAAGTCGCTGGCGGCCGCTATATAACATAATTATGATTGACGTGTAATTTATTAATTACAGAAGACACTAAAAAGAAAAATCTCTTCTGGACCCACATGATTTCTATTTATTATTTTTATATTAATTGCTATTGTTGTTTATAAGCATTCTATTTATTATAAACTTAGTATTGGATGATCTCAATTGATCCACAATGGCTGTGAATAAGATTTCCTATGCTTTGTTACTTGTACTTGACCGATTTTAAGTACTCAGGCAAACTGTGGGAAAGACTTGCATCGACTACTTAATTACAAATTATACGTAATCAGTATTCACGTACAATGATCATTATTATGGAATTAAGTAAAGAAACAACGAATAAAATTTCCATTTATCACCATTTATAAAAAATTGTAGCGGCCGCCAGCGACTTCGTTCGCGTGGAGTTAGTTATGCTCCGCTCCTATTGGTCGCAGGGTGATGTTATGTAGGCTAAAACCTTCCTGGATTAATAGGCTATCCAGGGCTTCCCTAACTGTGAGTCGCGACGCCCTGGGGCGTCGCGTCTTTATCCCAGGGGCGTCGCGTGTCGATACGTCGATGCGACTGAGTTGAGTGAGCGCGAATGAACTGCGAGAATTGAAACATCAGTCCATGTCTTTGGTTTCAAGAGCAACAGTTCCTGCAAAAGCATTGCTCGCTTCCTACATGGTAGCTCACCGTATTGCAAAATGTAAGAAACCACACACCATTGCTGAGGAACTGATTTTGCCCGCCGCGGTTGATATGGTATCAGTGATGATTGGTGAATCGGCAGCTAAAGAAATAAAAAATATACCTCTTTCAAACAATACGATTAGTTGCCGTATTCACGACATGGCCGAAGATATTAATGAGCAAATTGTTGGGAAACTTTCAGGTTTATTTGCCATTCAATTGGATGAGGCGACAGATAGTAATGACGATGCTCAATTGATATGTTACGTACGGTACATACAAGAAAATAATCTGTGTGAGGATTTGTTGTTTTGCAAAAAAATATGTGAAGGTGGTAAAGCTACTGATTTATTTCACATTTTGGACTCGTATATGACTGAAAATAATATTAGCTGGGTAAACTATGTGGGTGTGTTCACCGATAGTGCCCGAGCGATGTCTGGGCAGTATGGAGGATTACAAGCTCTTATCAAAACCAAGGCTAAAAAAGTAAAATGGACACATTGTGTCATACATAGGGAGGCCTTAGCAGCAAAGAACATTACACCTGAATTAAGTAATGTGTTGGATTCCATTATTAAAGTGGTGAACTACATTAAAACTCGACCGGTGAAAGCAAGACTTTTCCATCAACTTTGTGAAGAATTGGGTGCCGAGCATACTAATTTAATTTATTACTGCATCTCTCGTTGGTTGTCCAGAGGTAACGTTCTCGCACGTGTGTATGAATTACGAAATGAGTTTTACACGTATTTGCAGAGAGAATCACATGAAGATGCGCAAAATTTTAATAATACAGATTTTATTATAAAATTGGCATATCTCTGTGACATATTTAACAAATTAAATGATCTTAATAAGTCTTTGCAGGGAAACAATACCCATATCTTGCAATTGGCAGATAAAATTACTGGGTTTCAGAAGAAGTTGCTCTTATGGAAAAGAAAATTAGAAGATCAAGTCATCAAATTGACTGTTTCCCTGCTTTAGAAAGTAGAATACTTTCTAAAGCAGGGAAACAGTCAATTACTACACTATTACTAGGTACAAGAAAAATCGATAAAAATCCTTGACCCTTCTTTAAAAACAACATTTACACAGCACTTACTTTCATTAAGCGAACACTTTCAAAAATATTTTCCCGATGATTTGCAGCAATATGATTGGGTCAGAAATCCTTTCCAGTGACTCATACCATCGACACTTTCAACAGAGGAAGAAGAACAATTAATAGAATTGTCCTGTGATTCCAACCTAAAGCTTCAATATGCCCCAGATAAACTATTTGAATTTTGGAGCTCAGTATCTCAAGAATATCATGCCATCAGAACTGCAGCTTTAAAGGTTTTGTTACCATTTGCCACTTCATACTTGTGTGAAACAGGTTTTTCTGCAGTTGCAGTACCTAATAAAGAACAAGTACAGGTCAAAAATAGACATAGAGAAAGAAATGAGAGTGGCAATTTCCAAACTGGAGCCCCGTTTTCAAAAACTATGCTCAGAAAAGCAAGCACATCCATCTCATTAGGAGCCAGCCAATTTATGAATATCTCTTTTTATTATTATTCACATGTTTTTTTATGTTCCCATTAAATTAAAAAAATAATTTGCAAATTCATGTTTTCCTGATTGCCTGTAGAGTAGTACCTACAAATACTCGTTAGTATTTTGGAGGACTGCGTTGAGGGGCGTCGTAAAAAAATAGCAAAGGCCCAAGGGAGTCACAGTACTAATAAGTTTGGGAAGCCCTGGGCTATCCAACGCAAAAAAAGAATTTTTCAAATCAGAGTAGTAATTCCTGAGATTAGCGTGTTCAAACAAACAAAACCTTCAGCTTCATATATTAGTATAGATTAATAGAATAGGGAACATAATTATTATGGTATTGTTAGAATTTAACGACGGTTGCTGTAGTGGCTGAGCGATCGACTGCTGCACTGCTTGCCGCGGGTTCGATTCCCGCACGGAACAAATATATGTATGGCCTACAGGATGTTCCTGGCTGTTTGTGTTTGTGTATGTGTAGCAGGAGTAATTCCTAGAATGGGGCAAAGCCTTAAAAAAAAATATTGCTAACTTCAATTAAGACAAAAATATATACCTAATTAAAGCTACGAATTTGAATATTTTTACTATGCTTACATAATTTTCTCACGCTTTTTATATATTTTCTCATAATTTTTAAGTGTTTCCACTAAAAACAATGAATATACAAAGACGATAATAACAAGTACACTCAGTTTACTCGATCTTTGACAGTAGAAACTCAATAGCAACCTTACTGGAATGAAACTAAAGATCAATATGATTTGGACAGTGATGCTAAATTAGAGATAAAATAACCGTGAAAGGACTCTAAAGGCTTGGATTAATAACTTCAGTCCATTGTTTTTTTTTTTTTAAATAAAGTTCACAAATTACAATAATGTATGACGTAATAATTATTCGACGTATTTATTCGGACAATGTTAATGAATATTAGGGTCTCACACTCTGGAATCTATTGTATTTTTGTGTGATTAAAATGCAAAGGTATATTAATATTTTTCATCCCACCATCTCGGAAAGAGTATTTTTAATCTTCAATATCTGACTGGAAAAGCCGTTTTTATTATCTAGAGGATAAAGTAAATTGAATTTAGAACATCGTGTGCACTAAGTTTGTAAATTTAAAAAAAAACATTAAACCTATTTACTGTTACCTCTATGGTGCCGAATATATCATACAACTTTTTTTAAATTTGTTAAAAACTCAGACTCGGAACCTTCTTGGTGTTCTTTTTTCAATTTTCTTTGTACGCGGTTCTTTAAGCGGCATTTTTTCACATCATTGTTAAACCTTATATTAAAAAAAAGAAACTTGAAAACAAGTGAAAAACTAAAATGAGTGATTCTAGCGACGAGGAAGTTTGTTTGACGCCAACAGAATTGACTGAAACTGTTAATAATGCGCAAATGAGCTTTCTACCTCAACAATCACGCGAGAAGTATTTAAAACAGTACGATATGTTCAACACGTGGCGACTAGCAAAAGGAGCCAAAACTTTCTCAGAAAACGTTTTGCTGGCATATTTTATAGAATTATCCGAGAACAAGAAAGCAAGCACTCTATGGAGTACGTATTCGATGCTAAAAGCAACAATAAAGATGAAAAAAGACATACATATCGATACCTATCCTAAATTAGTAGCATTTTTAAAAAGAGCCTCATCTGGTCATCATCCAAAAAAATCGAAGGTTTTCACAGTATCTGATATTGAAAAGTTTCTTAACGAAGCACCCGATTCCGTATATTTGGCGGCAAAAGTAAGTCAGTTGCACATTCAGTATCTACTTAAGTACATATATTAATCTCAATTAAATAGTATACTTAGTAAATGTTGATAGGCATAATTATGCGTTCATATAAATTTTATTCATTTATCTACTACAATACTCTTTACATTGCAGGTTGTTCTTATTATTGGAATAAACGGAGCATGTCGAACTAATGAACTAACACAACTTAATGTCAAAAACATTGAGAAACATTCAGATGACTTACTATTAATTAATTTACCTAATACAAAGACAAAAAGAGACCGCAACTTTGTCATTCGCAAGGAATACGTAACGATTGTTGAGAAATATCAAGCCTTACGGCCGCCTAACACTCCAATCAATCGTTTTTTTCTACAGTATCGCAATGGAAAGTGTGTTAGACAGCCTATGGGTACTAATAAAATTGGCAGTATCCCACGAGAAATAGCAACATTTCTTGAACTTCCAGAACCCCTGTTGTACACGGGTCATTGTTTCCGACGAACTTCAGCCACACTTTTGGCTGATTCCGGAGCTGATCTCCTGTCCCTTAAGCGCCACGGAGGCTGGAAGACCAATGCAGTTGTAGAGGGATACATAGAGGATTCCATCCAAAATAAGTCTAAAATATGTGAAGGCATCGTAGGAGCCATTACACTGAAAGAGCCTCAATCGGAAACTTGGACTGGCCCTTCTACATCAAAAATAAGCCGTTATGAAACACCTAACCATCTCCCTCTCTCTCCAACATTCACGCCAAGGGAATCCGATGAATCGGTACAACTATTAAGTATGACAGACAGTTTACCGAAAAACAGTACACAAGTGACTAACACCAATATTACAGTACCAAACAAAAATATTACACTCAATTTAAATAACTGTTGCAACGTTACTTTAAAATTTTCTTAATTATACTTTAGTATTATTTTATTATAATTTAAAGATTATTCTGTAATACTTACCTGTCATAATGTAGTAATTAATACCTAAACTGAAATAAAAGTGTACCTATCTTGTGATTGTAAACATTTTTTTATTGCATTTAGTCATTTCCTCGCTGAGGTGGAATGAAAAGTTACGTGTTGCACTCGAGTGCAAAGATTTTTCACCTCGTGTCCTTTTGATTCCCTCGCTAACGCTCAGGATTCTAATTTTGAATCACTCGCTGCGCTCGTGATTCAATTTTAGAATCCTTCGCTTGCTCGGTCATCAAAATTGAACACGCGGTTAAAAAGCAACTTTGCACTCTTGTATAACAAATAACTATTATCCGTCCTTAAATTTGCATAGAATTCCCGGGAGTCAATCAATTGATCAAAGTTTTTTATTGCATCGCACTTAAGTACCGTAGTTTTAATCTAGGTCTAGAAGACCTAGAAGGCCAATTTCCGTACTCCAAACTCTTAAAAATAATGTTTGACAATTATAAAAAATAATGTTTGACAATTATCAAAAATAACGTTTGACAATTATCAAAAATAATGTTTGAGAATTATTTTATTATTATTTATTAATTATTTCTCCCGCTCTCATCATCATTATCATCTCAGCGTTTATCCCGGTTGCACCCGCGGCTTTCGCGTTGGAGCCCGGGGTCTGCTGTCCTGCACATTCTCCTCCATTTGGCGCGATTTTTAGCATCTCGTGGTAAGAGCTTGTTGGCACGTATGTCATCTCTTACAACGTCAAGCCAGCATTTCTTTGGTCTACCCCGCTTGTTCCGGCCCGGCGGAAACGCCATGGCCAGACATTTGTTACCCACGTAACATTTTTGCCGGTTTGCGTAAGACGTGGCCGTACCAGCGTAGGCGACCCTCCTGCAGTTTGTCTGCAATGTCACAAACACGAAGACTGCCACGGATGCGGGAGTTCTTCGTAACTTTTGATCGTGGTTAGTCGTGGTCTTACCGCGTAATTTATTTACTTCTTCCGCTCTACCCAGAGATAAATGTTAGAATCTATACCTATAGGCCATTTGATGATTTCCCATCCAAGGACAAGGTGAGAATGCAAACGTTTATAAAAATAGGTACAGAAATTTCCCTTCAAATTATTGAGGGTGAAATTTGAATCTTATTACCACAAAATATTGTTTAGCGGTTGTTTTTATCGGTGGTAGGTAATAACATCGGCTGCCGGCAGAAGTTACCACCCACCAGACAAAGTCTTGCCGCCAAACGATTCGTCGTGTTCCGGCATGATGTCTGGTGAAGCCGTACGGAGGACGGGCCTGAGCAGTTGTTACGTTGTGTGCCGGGTACGATGCGCCAAATATTGTTTGTCGGGAGTTTGGTCGTAGAGGGTCTCCATATCAATCTCCCTCTGGCGTAGGATCGTTGGTCGTGTTGTTGGGTTAAACATTGTTTCAGCTCGCCCAACTGCCTTCTTGCTTCCTATTTACTCAGTTCTTTTGAGTGAATAGGCTCTTAAAAAACTAACACGCTTTACCATCAACGATTGAATCACTGCTTACCATCAGGCGGGATTGCGGTTAAGCACTAGCTTATAATTATAAAAAAACATCGTTTAAATACGATATTATTAAATGGACTTTGACGCAATACAGACACTAGACACACGATTGTGGTAACTGGTAAGACCCTAACAGTTGTTGTTATTTTTTTTCCAGATTGTGGCAGCAACAGCTTTAGTAACGCTAATACTGCCCAGATCCCGGGTGCCTTGTGAAGCGATAGCCCAGGAGGCTGTCATGATAGCGCTGTACCACTTCTTCTGCCTGGTCGTGGCAGAATGCGGTGGTACCGAAGAGTTCGTCAGGTTCGTATTCATTAAATGCAACCAATTTATCTCCTTTGTGTTTTTGCACCAAATAAGGAAGCAATTAAATCTTTAACTATAATAACTTTGGCATTTTGAAATAAGTTTTGCTTTTTTGAGTGCGTAGTTAATTATTTTATTTGATAATAATGGGGAAAAAACAAGAGGAAATATTAAAATCTTTGATTTAAATATCTATTTATATTTTTGTAACGGTTTAACTGTCAGATGATATGATAAAAATATTATAACAAAATCGTGATTGGATCCAAGCTTGGCGTCATTAACCTATTCGACGTAGATGTGGATAATAAACTAACAGCATTTTAAAGACAATTCAATAATGTATTTAAGTCAGTTTAAGAGGGGACTCTATTTGCTCTTTCTCTATACAAACGTATTCCGCCGTTTTCTTCGTGGATAACGGTTTTAGAGCAATTATTTTTTTTCTACTATTTTACACTTTGATTATACTGCCCATATTATGTCATTTTTTTTCCAAAACTCAATTAATAAAAGAAAAATACATTTCAAAATCTCAAAAAAATCCAATTTTTACCGCGATGTTCTAAAATACATTTCAAAATCTCAAAAAAATCCAATTTTTTATCGCGATGTTCATAGACAAATGTAAAATTTTTTGACAAAAAAGAAAATAAAAGAAGCATACGTAGGTATACTTTTCCTCTAATATCCTCTATTTTGATATAAAAATAATTGAGATCTGTCTTGTTTTGAAAAAGAAAACAGCGAAATACGAAACGCCTTTTGGTCAACATTTTTATAGGTAAAATAAGCCTGAGCTAGAACTGTCCCTTTCACAGTTTACGGGGAGAGGTTGGAAGCGAAAAATATGTATTTAAAGAAACTATTGCCGTCGCGCCGGCAATATATTTCAAATTCCTCGGCACTAGAGTCCCCTCTTAATTTCGGCACGGCACACACACTCGCACTCGTCGCAAGTCGTCCATTAATAAACAAGAAAATGAGGCACAAGTCCAGTATTAAATAGGCCAAGAATTTATAACGACCATTTTACTTATAAGCCCCGCACGATGATATTGCGATTGGCGGCCATCTTGGTGACGTAGTCGAACTCGCACCGTCGGTACCGTTCGCAAGTTCAGTCCGCGTTACCCACTTACGCACATCGAATATTTTTGTTAGCTTTTTGTTTTTGTTATCCTGTTTTATTGTTGTTCTTGAGTTTTGTTGTTTAGTTTTGTTAACTGTTACTCGTTAAAATGAGTAAGAAATTAATTAATAGTCGTGCTCGTGAAATTATAATTAAAGTGGATTTTGTTAAAGAGAAAGAGGATTGTAAGTTAGTTCTTGAGAGTATAAACCGTGCTTTAAAAAGTGCTTCGGACATTTTAATACCGAAGCAACTGTATACAGTTATTTAAAAAAAATTGGTTGCCTGTAAAGTCGGTATACGGGCGAAAGTTTTACGTAACAACGACTTTGAGTGGTAAAATAATGATTGAAAACTACCACAACATTGTGATTACTACAACATAACCTATTCACTTATGTCTTAGTCATTTATTTCATCATGTTATATTATCAGTCTGAAATTATTTACCTTTGCTGTTTGAATTGTTGCGATGGACGAAACTACCTTCACATTATCACTACACAATTGTTTTACAATAAATTAACTGGCAACGTGTAAACTTGTATGCAGGCGCCTAAGCGAAATAGAAGCGCAAGACATGAACCGGTGTGTATGCCTATCTCTCTCACTCTCTCTCTCTCGCTCTGTCTCTCTCGCTCTTAGGCGGGCTAACTGTGTTCGAGTGGAAGGGACGCGTGCCTTTCACTTTTTATTTATGTCTGTCTCTCTCGCTCTTAGGCGGGCTAACCATGCCAGAGTGGAAGGGACGCGTGCCTCTCACTCGCTCTCATTGTGAGCGCATAACGTGAGCGGAGCGTAACGCAGTCTCTTGAAGTGTCAACCAATTTATAAGACGTTGTCACGTCAAAATATTTTGCAAAATTCTATCAAAGTCACGGAGTGTGTGGCATGTGCCACAGGCGTTGCAGAAAATACTGTGACGAAATTGAGACGAGAGCATGAGTCAGCAACAGCCAGTGGCAGCAAAATGAGAACTCCTACTAAAGCAAAAAGACAAAAGAAGAAATATTTCGACGGGTTTTCCTTAACAGCTTTAAGAAATATTATAGATTCAATGTGTACGGTGAGGAGAGAAATACCCACAATGCGCAAAATCTTGGCGGCTTCAAAAGTAGACCTTAATTATACTGGTAGTGAAACTACATTAAGAAAAATAATTAAATGTGATTTAGGCTACCAATTTAAACGATGCTACCAAAAAAGACTGGCCCTAATTCAAAGACCCCAAATTCAAGCGTGGAGGGCTAAATATTTACGACGTATGAAAGAAATCGACTCGCTTGGTAATAACAAAAGACCCGTTATTTATCTCGACGAAACGTGGATACATGCACACTACACGGTAGAAAAATGTTGGCAAACAGCAACCGATGGAGTGAGACGGAACGACAGCCCCGGCCGCCGATGGATAATAGTTCACGCGGGAAGTTAAAGCGGTTTTGTTGATAATGCCCTTTTAATGTTTAAAGCAGACACCAAAACGGGGGATTACTATGATCAAATGAATGCTGAGAATTTCACCAAGTGGCTTACAGAAAAAATAGTACCCAACATACCACGCAACTCCAAAATTGTGATGGACAACGCCCCTTATCACAGTAGGGATGAGAATAGGCCACCAAGTATGAACAATAAAAAACAGTTGATTGTTGAGACTTTCCCAACGACAGTACAAAACCTGAACTGTATTTATTAATTAAACGGCACAGACCGCCGAAAAATTATAAAATTGACAATTTATTAGCTGGCAATGGCCATGAAGTCGTTAGATTACCACCTTAAAACTGCGACCTCAACCCCATTGAGTACATCTGGAACCTGATAAAGATGAGGGTGTCAGAAAAGAATGTGGAGCAGTTGGAAAGTCGCATTGAAGCTCTGACGTTGGAGTGGTTGGCGTCAATAACTCCAGATGACTGGCGAAAGGAAGTCAATCATGTTAAACGGCTTGAAGAGGAATACCTATTGGAATAAAGATCGAATAATTGACGAGTTATTTGTCATAAATACGGCGACGACAGTGAATCGGAAACGACAGACACAGAAAGCAGTTATGATTCGGAAGACTATATACATTTTTTTACATATTATCCTGGTTTTATTTATAAGCTGATAGATATGTAGGTAGTAATTAAAACATGACTACTACACAGTGGACTCTGGTTCAATTCCCGCTCGCAAATTAACAGGATTGTAGTTAGAAAAACATAGTATACATGTAAGAAAGATATACGAATAAGTATATTTTTTTTACGTCTACAAAAATTATTTCCTTGAAATTTTTAATAATGAAAGTTTATTTGTCAGAATATGGGTGAGTAGGTATACCTAAGAAAGAATGTTAAATGCAAAATTAATATTAATTTTATTATACATACACTCTTTATAAAGAGTGTAATAAAATTATAAAATACAAATAAACCCTTAACCCTAATATTAATTTATACATACACTCTTTATAAAGAGTGTAATAAAATTATAAAATACAAATAAACCCTTAACCCTAATATTAATTTTGCATTTAACATTCTTTTGCTAGCTGTCCTTTTGTGTGACAGATGACGTCACAACGCTGTTATTGTGACAAGGTTCCATCGCAATATCATCGTGCGGGGCTAGTAATATTTCGTACGTTTTCTTAGCGTGACTTTACTTTGTCGGCGTGGGACAGGAGCTTTATTAAACTAATTAAGAGATTTCGGGTTGAGTTTCTATTTAGAATTGTTTATATTACAATCGCATTAGAGAGAAGTTAAAAAAGGTTGTTTTACACTACACTTTGTAATAAAAATAAAATACAAAATATCCTTTGTTACAGTTAGGATTGATACTGAATTTATAATAATCAACTTAACTATATAAAAACTTTTTTGCTTCAATCAACTCATTTGAACTACATATTTATCTTCTGATATGATGAGAATTTTAATAAATTTAATTATTAAGTGCTAACGTACCTAAGCTAGGTACTAGTGCCAACGTTAAAAATCTAAGAGAATTAGTGGGGTTCTGAAACGTTTTTTTTTGAAATTACTATAAGTGTACTAATTTTGAAATGTTTTCTTATACGTTGTGGCAGCCCGCAGCAGAATTTTTTTAATTATGCTGCGTTATATGTATATTGCTTCCGTACGTAGCTGTGTTTGATTGTCATTCACTTGACGATATTGGTGAATGGTATCTGAGGCTTCCGGCGACTGGGACCGCAATTAACTCGGACCGCGGTCCCAGTCGCCGGATCCATAAAAATTAAATAATTTTCTTCCGGCGATTGGGACCACTCATGGGTAACTTAAAAAAAGTCTACTATACAAGCCAAAATTGGTACTACTTGTTGTTCGTTATTTTATTGTTATAATTTAGATGTTTATTAAAATAAACAATTCATCTCGAAAATTAGTTATGTAGGTACCTACATACATCTCGGCACGGACGTAGCTATATCATTGACAGGGGGTCCTCAAAGTAAAAAACAAACAGTAATCTAACGTTAAGAGATTGACGACATGATTGATGCAGTGGTTGAACGTTCAACTGTTATGCTGCGTGTCGCAGGTTCGATTCAGGCAATGGACAAATATTTGTATGGCCTACAGGTAGTTTGTTCCGGGTCTGGCTGTTTGTGTATGTGAGTTTAAATGTTTGTAAACGCACCCATGACACAGGAGTAATTCATAGCGTGGAACAATGATTATTAAAAAAAAAAAATTAGCTTGCGACTTTAACACGCAAGTATAATTGCGGCCTTTAAATTGAACGGTCTTTTTTCATTTGGTCAGGAATTCTGGTCGTCGAAAAAACTTTCATCAACATTTAATAATTATTATTCAGTAAATCACTAAGAATCGTTTATTGGTCGTATTGCGAATACTTTGGACGTTCCGAGTCCTTTGAGGTACTCGCAATTTGGATAGTCAAATAAAGGTGAAATAAAACGGGGTCTCTTTAGATTACTGGTAAGTTAATTAGTCGTCGATTGATAGGAATAAGGGAGAACCTACACTGGTAGATGATAGAGTGAATTAACATCAATATTTAGAATGTAACAGCACCATATCTAGAAAAAAAATTATGCTGGTAATAGATTTATTCGTGTCAGTAATGCGTAATAGTAGTGGCATGTGATTTCTTTTGACTCCGTGATTTGCGCAAGAATAGGTATACCTACAAGATAAAGCTATCACTGCAATTGAATTTTATCTCGTTGCCATAAAATTATTGCTATCTTCTTTGCTAATAGGAAGCTGTGTGTAATTAATGGCAAACATCAAACTTAGTTGTAGATAATAATTAATTCCTCTGTAATACGTTTGATTACATAGTAGCGAATGATAAGTCGTCCTGTTCTTCTTTTTTGGTTGTCATTTTGTTACGCGTCCCTACATCATAAGTTCTACCTTAGACTTTTTTATCCTTTAAGTTTACCTGTCCACAAAATCTGCACCCTGATTGTGTAACACATTATTATTATCAATTTGAATAATTTTGAAGCATATTGCTAATACATAGCTCCATGTGTTCGAAAAATGTGTTTGTTTAACTCCGTTAACGACGCAATGAATGTTGACGAACTGTCAAAATGAAATCCATTACCTACTACTGATAGAGTGTTACGCAATTACTCTGCAGATTGTTTTGTGCGGGGTCATTGACCATGCAGACATCAACACACATTCATAAAGAAATTTTTATTGGCTAGGTTGTGTGCAAATAGCTCATCAATGATTCTTGGGTCCCAAGAAGATGAAGGAATCCTAAATTGTTGGTTGGTCACCGATCCATCGTTTATTTTGTGGCCCGTCATGTATAAGTTGAGTAAAAAATAAAAATAGAAGTCACGCAATCATGCTTACTGTTCTATCTTTAGGGATATACTGGTGCCAATTAAAGTAAAACTCCCATAAAATGCGAATTACAATTTTAATTCAAAAAGGTTGTTGCAAGTACAGAGGTTCCGAGGTAAGTGGGGTAAGATGCTAATGTAGCCTTATATAAAGTAACAAAAAGCGTCGGTAGTCAAAATGATAGATGCAAAACACACTAAGAAATGTTAGTAAACTAATTGTAGGCGTTAAGCCTAAACGTATTGCCGGGGGTTGAAATTAATATCAATTTCAACAATCGTTGAGCTCACAGAAATCGTATTGTTATTACGATTTCTGTGGTTGAGCTCTTCGTTCGTGGGAAGCTTGCAGAGACGAACTAGAGAACGCCGTACGCTGCCTCTGGTGGTGAGGAGTGAGGACGTCTGCTACTCGGGCTATTCCATCGGGCCCGTTGATACGTTGTTTATGTATGCGTATCATGATATCAGTAATTTATGTAGGTATCTAATCTGCATAACGATAATGATAAAAGTATTGTTTGTTAGAAATCAACAGGACTTAACGTTTATTTCAAATTATCACGAACAAATAGACATAATATATTTCTGTCTCACGATTTTATGATGAACTATAGGTACACGATAAACTTAACAAATAAACACTAGATTTTATTAAATTACTTCTAAGAATCATGAAGGTCATTATTGTTATTGTAGCGAATATAACTTGAAGGCAAAGTTAAAAAAAAAGATAATTAAAAAGACATTGATGACGGCTTACAAAGATCACGGGTAATTTTATGAACGTTCACAATCAAAGGGACAATTCTCGCCGTGTCCTAGCCCGGTAAGGACGAGACCCGGGTCGAGGGCGCCCTAGCTGGTTAAAACACCAGCCTCTCAAGTATGAGTGCGCGAGTTCGATTCCAGGTCAGGCAAGTACCAATGTAACTTTTCTATAGTTATATTTACTTTCTAAGTATATCTTGGACACCAACGACTGAAGGTGGAGGAAACCTGGACTTTAAGTCTGAAATCGCCAACCCGCATTGAGCAAGCGTGGTGATTACGCTCAATCCTTCTCTGTATGAGAGGAGACCTGTGCCCAGCAATAGGTCGATAAAAAGGTTGATGATGACGATGATGATGCACCCTGACGCACAGTAGGCCTAGTATGAGTTTTCATTACGAAACTCGATCGTCGATATCGAGCACGTTTGGCGCTCTCATTGGTTGAGAGTTCTTACAACCTTGAAGCGGACCAATCGATGAGTCAAATGCACTCGATATCGAAATCGAGTTTCGTAATGAAAACTCATACTAGGCCTACAGGCTATTTAAAGTCTGACAATCCCTTCCGCTCCGCCCAGAGTGAGAGAGGTCATTTGACACGAAAAAGGGTCTACACAATTCTTGTAATTTTAAGAACGTTCGCTCAGTTTCAACCTAAGAAAATACTTTTAATTTCCTTAAATTTTGATAAGTTTTTGACAGTAATTACTAGAAACTAGGTGTCTGCTTGAGCTGCGCACAACAGACAAGGGATAGCTTAGCAGTGTATCGAACAAGACCGACAATAAAGATGATGATGAAATTAAAAATATGTGGAATAGGATAAACATAAAATCTTTTTTACAAAAAAATAACCGACTTCCAAAAACCACTACAAAGTGAAAAATAACTAATTTCGGAAGTAGGTGTCTTTGGTTTTGTATATTCGTTTTTTGACACCGACTTCCGAAATTAGTTATTTTTCACTTTGTTGTGGTTTTTGGAAGTCGGTTGTTTTTTTGTAAAAAAGTTTTTATTTTACACTTTTTAGTTGTTAAAAGTACTATGTATTCAGTTGCATCCGGTCAGACTGGAAGCCGACGCTAATACAGTTGGGAATCGACGTAATTTTGTTTACTTTAATTTTTAGCCGTAAGTATTCCCTGAACTGCCTATGGTCTTCACCATCAAATTTACTGCAGACCATTATTTTAACCCAATGGGTGCAAAGGCAATCAATATAAATGAATGAAGTCCAACCACAAAGTAGCTACTGTAAACCGTTGAGGAGTTCCCGGAACTGGCCTTTGAAGTTCTTATCAATACAAATTAATCGAGCCCAAACACAAGGTAGCTGCTGTGAATTGTTGAGGAGTTCCTTCGACTGTCTCCCGGCTCCATCACCAGATCTACTTCAGACCTTTATTAAATTATAGTGCTTTAAAATACTTAATGAAAATGCTAAGAAATGCACTCTAGTCGCCCCTGCAATATTTGAAAGTTCCCCTTGTTTTCTCTGGTCTTCCACCATCAAACGCTAACGCTAACGATATCCTTATCATGGGACCACCTTGGGAACGTCTTCTTTCCAACAGAAAACGAATTATCAAAATCGGTTCATAAACGACGAAGTTATGCGCGAACAAACATAAAAAAAGCATATATACGGTCGAATTGAGTAACCTCCTCCTTTTTGAAGTCGGTTAAAAATGTGATATGGATCAGGAAGCGAAGTGAAAGATAATAATTATACCCAGAAATAGGAATACTGATGATAGACAGAGATGTGTAGCTGATAAGTATGAAATCAAAATATATTGCGTCGACCCAAAATGGGGGTAGGTATAAACGGGTGCATTGTGATTAAGATTGGCTTTGACTAAGCTGTAGGTATGATGTGAGCACTCAATATAGGCCAAACAAATATTAACTCGAATTGACTAATTTAGACATTGCTCCACATACCTAACAATATTTCAACTGAGATATCTATATTAGGTGCATTTGACGACGTCGTGACTTCGTTCGCGTACACTGCTAGTGAAAGTCCTATCAAAGTCGCTTCGATGATTTCCGAGATAAGCTGATAACAAGCGGACGAAGATATTGTAATGGGTAGTGATCGATTGTGTACTAAGTGGTGGGAACCAAACCTCTAGCGAGTGCGACTTACAGATGCGACGTAATGCATTATGATTGTGTCATAGGATTTTATACAATATGTAAAGAAAACCCCGTCCGACCCATAAGGATAATAAAGGTTAGGTAAACGCATGACCAAATAAAATATGAAATTTTACATATTCATCATAGTAACAATACTCATAATTGCAATATTTTTTTCCGGAATTAGTTCCAATTTCCCAAAATTAGGTAATTTTTTAAAAGTGACAACGTCATTTTCCGCTGTATTATTAAGTGCGATGCGACCGCGTGCCGGGTGCCCTGCCCCCCTTCGCCCGTGCATGTATTGCCTACCGCACATTTATTAAGTTATCTCGTTTTGCGAGATAATATTTATAATTTTAGGGTTTTTTTTAAAGTTAAGCTCAGGGTTGTAGGCATTAGTAGAATCAGTTATTGATACCTAACAATATCTTCACGGATTGGACAGGGTTTTCTTTACATATTTTCTAAAGCCTAGAGCACAGGCTTAGAGTAGCCAGCCTTTCGGTGTTCTATAGGATGCATTTTGGGGAGTGTGCGAGGGAATTGCATGATTTAATTCCCCATCTCCGTTCCACCATCGGACGACCCGTCGTACGGCGAGTTTCCACCCTTACGTTGTTAACACTACTACGATCCGGACGAAGCGTTTCGCCTCCTCCTTTATACCGCGTACACCAGGGGACTGGAACAACTTGCCGGCGGCGGTGTTTCCGTCGGAATATAATTTGAGTGTCTTCAAGGCTAGAGTGAATAGGCTTTTAATAAACTATTGCGCTTTACCATCAACGATTGTGTCACTGCTTACCATCAGGCGGAATTGCGGTCAAGCGCTAGTTTATAATTTAACAAAAAAAAAAAATGTATATTAAATGTGCAAAAATCAGATCAATAATATAATCAATCAAAATCAAAATTGTTTATTTCAAATTAACCAACAGTTGGTGCTTTTTAATAGTCAATGTCGGTCATTCCAAGAAAAGTGAAGCTAAATTGCACGTTCCAAAGCGTAGGTCTCTATGGAGAAGAACGTGCAAGAAACTCCATGGACACTCTTTTAAAATCATAATATGGATTACATGTCTTCGTTACATATTTCTGCTGCTTCTAATGTAAGTCTAACATAACATGTAATGTTTACAGAAGTGCCGGGGGAGCTGACCTAGAGACGAGGGTGTTGCCATGTTGCTGTTGGCCGTGTTGCGTTATACCAAGGCCGAAGTTGCACAAGTAAGTTGCACTGCGCATGACTCAGCATTCATTTAAATACTTTGAGTAAAATACTTCAAATCGTATGCAAATACATGACTCATTGGAAATGGTCTACTGGACCTATGTAACATAGCTAAAAGTTATATTGGGGAGGCGTTTGTCCCGCAGGAGGTATGTAGTTGGTAGTTAAGCGGTCATAAAAATGCTACTGTATTTTTGTCTTACTAAGCGATTCGCGCTTACGTAAATGTGTGCGTGAAGAATATTAGAGTGTACATAACACACGCACACACTTCCAAATTCGCCATTGCATCGTCTTGGACGGTTCTGAGTACCGAGATCTCGGTACCGTCCGAGACGATGGCGAATTATTTGGAAAAGAATGAGAATGTGAGTATGATGATGAAATTAAATGAAATCGTTTATTAAACAAGTTGGATCACTGATCACTTTTACACGACATATGTTTTTTTTTTAAACTAGATCAAGCCGCCATTTCCTAACTGACTACCTCTGAGAAGAAATAGCCGAAACAAACTCAGGGATCATCGTCTTTAAGTCCAGACAAAATGTGTTTACAATAATTTGCGTTATAATTAAACATATATATTGCTTAATAGCAATGCTTAGCAGAGCGAGCAGCTCAGTCCCAAGCTTCCTTTGTCTTCTAAATAATCAGTGATTTTATAATACCCCTTTTTGCAGTTTGGCCTTTATATAGTTTATAAATCGTTTTATACGTAAGTTTCGAATGTCCATGGGAAGCTTGTTGTAAAAGTGTATACATTGACCCATGAACGAGTTGCCTACTCTGTGGAGACGAGTGTGATGTACAGCAAGATTGTGTTTGTTCCTAGTATATATATTATGTATAACGCTTATTTTCTTAAAATACGATATATTTTTATGTACATACATAAGATTTTCTAATATATATTGTGAAGCTACAGTCAGAATGTTCACCTCTTTGAATTTTTCTCTAAGAGAATCTCTAGGACCAAGGTTGTAAACAGCCCTTTTTTGTAAAACAAAGATGGCATTGATGTCCGCACAAGGCACAAGTTCCCCAGAGAAGAATCCCATAAGACTATGAAAATATGAAAAAAAACTAGATCGACGATCGAATCTCGTGTTTCTATACTTGGTAACCACAAGTAAAAGACTAGTCGCTTCGTGAGATAAAAATATATATTTAGTTTATAACTGTAATCAGTTATAGTATTTTTACATTTGACTACTGTATTAGATTAGTATTAATGATAAAGATGTCTAAAAATTTTACTTTACTTGGTATTTTTACACTACTCGATTTTTTGAATTATCATTACGGCAAAACAGGCGAGGTCCAAGGGACGGAGGAGGGAAATAGGAGTATTTAAGTATTATGAAGAGTCATCAATCATATTTTTCAATAATAAGACATGTTGTAGAAATGGTAATAAACGAGGTACAAACGTCACCACAACAAGCTAATACAATTTGAGAAATTTCTTAGATAGATTTTCAACTTTCGCAAGGTTGATTGGGAAAATTTGAGAGTTTCGGGTAACTTGACCTGCCGACATCTTACCATTGGTTTTACCCATCTATACATTACTTATGGCACACCTACCTCTATTACGTTCATTGTCTGCAGTTTGTCGTTACTGCTGTGTAACCTAAGCAATTATTATGGCTACTGCGTGTTAGAATATTGATAAATGAGTTGCATTTTTTATTGAAAACTAGACACAATGGATGGATAATTATCTATTAACGTTCATAAATATTATTATTACAACGAGATAAAATGTATTGAATTGTAGATAGGTACGTTTAGTGTGAGCCTGCCGAGCCTTTGTTAGAGATTGTTGGGTACTTTCGTAGCACACCAACAGTAGCAATTATTTTCACTTTGACAGTTCAACAACATACATTGCGTTATTTAAGTTTTAGAACAGACAACATTTTCAAACATAAGAAGCAAGGGACTAGCATTATGTTTTTTTTTTTATAATTATAACCTAGTGCTTGACGGCAATCCAAAAGATGTTCTCTGAGTAGTTTAAGGCCATTTGCTGGCCTATAACGCTTTATATCAGCTTCACGCAGTCGCCGCAGGATTGTGTGAGAACTCACATTGTTGTGGTGATCTTGAAGGCTATTCGGATCTGAACAGCCGTGAGATGTCGACTTCTCAACATAGTGCTCACGATGAATTGGACTTCTCGTAAAGTTATGCACCTTGGCCTGCCATTCCCTGGTCTTCTGATGTTCATGCCAGTCTCTTGAAATCACTGGAGTACTTTTTGAACCGTGGATAAAGATACAGTACTCTGCTGATTCTTCCTTCTTGTACCATGATGATAATTTGTGTACCTACATTCTTCAATAGCCGTACGGAGGACGGGTCTGAGCAGTTGTGTTGCGGTGTGTGCCGGGTACGATGCGCCAAACGTTGTTGTGTCTGGAGTTTGGTCTCCAGATCTATCTCCCTCTGGCGCAGCATCGTTGGTTGTATTGTTGGGTTTAACATTTCATCATCTCAACTGCCGTCTTCCTTCGCATTCACTCAGTTTTTTTGAGTGAATAGGTTCTTAATAAACTAGCGCGCTTTACCATGAACTATTGCATCACTGCTTAGCATCAGGCGGGATTGCAGTCAAGCATTAGTTTATAATAACTCGTGGTGGCCTAGTGGTTAAAACACCAGCTTCTCAAGTATGAGTGTGCGGGTCCGATTCCAGGTCAGGCAAGTGCCAATATAACTTTTCTAAAGTTATATGTACTTTCTAAGTATATCTTGGACACCAATGACTGAAGGTGAAGGAAAACATCTTGAGGAAACCTGGACTTTATAAGTCGGAAATTGCCAACAGTGCACAGCAAGCGTGGTGATTACGCTCAATCCTTCTCTGTATGAGAGGAGACCTGTGCCCAGCAGTGGGACGATAAAAGGTTGATTATGACTAGTTTATAATTATTAAAAAAAGAAAGATAATGACATGTCATTATCTTTTTTATTTGGTGCACAAAATACTGTAACTAGACCAAAAAAGCTGTTTATAATGGCAGGTCGGTTTAAAAAAAAAAAGCTGAAAATATTCTTTTATAAAACTGTTGTTCAAATGAAACCTTTTTTGAAATGAGCGCCACTTATCTGGCTATTTATGGATCTATGTACATAACTTTGGGAGATATCGCGGTTTTTCTAAGTGACCCGATATTTTTGCGGCTTGCGGCGGTATTATTGTGTCAAAAATTAAAATTACTTCAATTCCATCTCCTACCCCACCACCTGATGATTGCCACCCTTAGAATTTACCCTCCTTTTATTGGGGCCGTTATGGGCAATTAAGACAAAACTTTTTATGAGTCTAGTACGTACGGTTTAATCAACAATTTACTCATAAATGATGATTACTAGATTATCTATGCCTATTTTGTGGACACACCTAGTTATACAAACTGCTAATTCATAGAAGTGCTGGCAAGGGCAATTCTCGTGTTTTTTAGTATTAGGTACAGGTGTGTCATGAATAAATAATCCTCAAAGGAATAACGATAGAAAGCTTTGATTATTTAGTAAAAATTGGATGGGTGCAGCCGTCATTAGGTACCTACATCATATTTTACGCGATTGTAATTGTTCTATGTTTTAATCAATTAGAATAACGAGCGGCCTATTATAAGGCTTGTTTATAAAGTAACTTTTTGGAAAAATTAATGATATTAATATATGCAAACTACGTGAAGCAAAGTCTCCGATAAATGCTGTGCATTTTGATGCCAGGTTTTTCAAGTTTGGTAGCGCAAAAGGGGAGGAAAAGGGATCTATACTACAGAGATAATATACTTACTACGTTATTTTTTGTATTTGTGAAACTCGAAATAAGTGTCCAATATTTTTAAGCAAATAATCTATGTAGCAATAAAATTTAAAAACAAATATCATAAAATACCACAAAGTTATGGGCTTTTTATCTTATCTGGCTGACCCAAGAAAAATATGGTCAGCGATGCTCGCCCGCCTGTCTGCAACGGCGTGGTGCGGGCGTGCCCTGTCTTACGCGCCTAGTAATATGATCTATGGTCAGTTGTGTTGCGCGCTCGATAACCACACTGCAACAATTTCTAAATGTATTTGGGAAAAAATATAAGATGGTGTAAAAATGATTGGAATCGAATCAGTTGCTTATTCTGAACAAACTATATTCAGGTTTCGCATAAAGAAAAAAATACGTTGCATAATAATTTGTATCACCCTCTCTTATATCTTCCAAGTACAGGGAAATTGCCTAATATAACAACAGTTATAATATGAAAAACTTCTATGAGAATTTATGACCTGTTTTTTTGTCTTTTCAGGCAAACTCTGGCGAGGTTGCGGTATTTAGTCCTCCAGATACCAATAGTTCAAGGAATTATTTACTTCATCATCGTAATGATCTGGTCGGAAGATTATGTGAGTACTCATCTATTTAACCTGGAATTACTTGAAAAAATCCGCAATAAAAGGAGCCCTATTTCCGACATGGGGACAGAAATAGCAAAAAAAATTTTTAGGTTAAACATTTTTTTATCATTAGCTATTAGTAGTGCTGCTCTACTCGATATTTCAGCCGATTACCTTAATCTCCTGCCCCAGTCAGCACCCACATGAACCCTGGAATTTCCAGAGTCACCGAAGTATCTTTGATAAAATTCTGTGATCAGATTTTTCCCCATAACATAAGAAGCCTATATTGTTCTCACTATTGGGACTCAGGCCCCTCTCGATGAGAGGGAGACGGGAAGACATAATAGGCTATGTATTTCCAAATTAATTAATTCCTCAAAATCTTAATTTTATTTGATTTCCAGATGTTATACCACAGTAACTTCGTATACTTCCAACCGTTCATCGCTGCCTCCATTTTATCTGGTATGTGGGGAGTGGTGATGCTGGTCCGGGCAGCCATGTCAGTGGGCCGCACTCCTCGACCAAGGTTCCTGGCGGTACAGCTGGTGCTGATCATTGTGAAGCTGCAGTGTGGACTGGCCAAGTCTTTGCCAGATATAGCAAATTTGTCGTGCGTTTTGAAGCTACATCCCTCTGTCTTTGTTTACAGTAAGTTAATTTGTTGATTCTTTACCTTTGCGGGATAGGTAAATCTCAGAAGACCGGTTTTTACTTTGTACAGTTCAGCAGGCACATTTTATATTTCTTTGACAAGGATGTTCCCTGGCTGTGCCTGGGGTTTCACTGCGCGATCGAATCAGGAATGAGGAGATCCGCAGAAGAACGAGAGTAACCGATATAGCCCGAAGAATTGCGCAGTAAACTCTGATTGCGAGATGTAGAATTTGTATGACATTAGTATGACTCGTTGTTCATTTGTGGCGTGGCGTTTGTAGGTGCAATCAAGGGTCAAAAGTGCATACCCACTTTTGAACTTTATTTCACTAACAATAAGGGTCAAAAGTGGTACTCCACTTTTGACCCTTATGATAATATGATACTATGATACTCACTTCACCTAAGTTTTCACGGTGCGGTGAGATGGTTACAGAATCGTACTGCAGTTATCATAACATCAAGCTACTACAATCTGTCAGATTTATTTATAAGATTTTCAACTTTTTCCCTAAAGAATCAAGGCTCAAGGTTGATTGGGAATATTTGGCAGTTTGGGGTAGCTTGACCTGCTGACGTTTGTACATACCTAGTGTGTAATGTATCTACCTATTATTTTAATAATTTTTTATATTCTTCTCTTCCAGTTGTACACAACAGTATCATGATGCTGGAAATGCTACTGTTATCCATCATGGCAATGCGTGTCTACAGTGTACCTCCAGGGAAGGACCTCGAGAAAGTACAGAGAGACAAAGTAGTAGTGGCAGTATTAGAAGATAGTATTCGCTCTATAGAAGTGAGAAGCCCTAAAGACGGCATAGACAACAAGTCCTTTAATAATAATGTCTTAGATGATGAATGAATGTCCTATGTTAAGTATATTTTGATGTTATTGTGGTGTGCTTTAATATTTAGTTGATACATAGACGTATGAAAAGATAGAAATAAGTAGGTATAGGAACATAGTGATGTATTTTCTTAAGAATCAATGGATGTTGCACATTTTGTTTCACATTTAGTAACACTGTTTTGACAAGCACTTTTTAAAATACACGAATTATTATGATCTCTGTTGTCTGCATGTCCGAGCATAATATGTAGGTACCTGAATGGGCTTGTTGAAATTTCCCATATGTTAAGTATTTTTTAAACCACTAGGGCCCAAAGAGAGGGTTTTACTATAGGTAGACTATTTTTAGCAATACTTACTAATAATTTGAAATTTTGTACCAAAATGTGGCACTAATAATAATTTCTTATTGAAAATCCATTATTGGTGTATAAAATTATTGTGATATTACATATTCAAATTAGTCAAATATAAATTTCTTCTTGATTTGTGTTTTATTTTTTACAACAACTTATTAGAGTATTACAGGTAAGTCAAATTAAGTACGATCTATCGTCAAAATCGATATCTGACGCAGCCGAGGCCATGTGCACGGGATTCAGTTTTCAAAATGGTCTGACATAGGTTTTGGCGATAGAACATAGATTTCTAAATTATGTATTATTCTTCTGAAGACTCGCTTCCATTGCTCTTATCCTCATTTTCTTCAGAGGGTGTCCCAGCTCGAGAACTTTCTGAACCGTAAATGTTGTGTAATTCTTCCAATTTGTAATGAATTTTCACGCCTTTCGAGTTTGTTTTGTTCACTTTATTTACCAGTAATTTTGTTTGTTCTTCTAATCTTTTCAATCGTAAATCACGCGCAGCGAATCGAGCTTCATGATCAGTTTCATTGGATGTTGATGGCATAGAATCTTCTTTATCGAAACCCTCCTTTGGTTCTTCAACATCATCTTCACTACTGCTACTAGGTTTCTGATGCTCAGTATGAAGCGTATCAAGTTTTTCAATTATTTTGTCGCCTGTATCAAGAGTGCTAGCTATGGTTTTTACTACTTCAGAACAACTTTCTTCTAAGTTTTGCAGTCTTTCGTCTTTCCTTGCCAGTCTTTCATTTTGCTGTCTTACATTTTCAAGGATTGTTTTAAAATCAGGAAAAACATTTGAAACTTGTAATTCGTTTACTGGGAGAGTTGTTGTACAATCAACACTTGTTGATTCATTATTTTGATCAGAGGATATTTTCTCAATATCATCTCTATTGCCCGCGGTTTTAGACATATGGTTAGATTTAATGTCTATTTCCTTTACATCTGATGATATGTTAGTACCGGTTGTTAAGTTAATTGTCACATCAGAATTTGTGAGTTCTTTACCATCTATATCGCCGGTTTCATAGTTTGTTGTATTATTTTTATCTACGGTGTTTTTCAATGAGTATCCACTTGATGTCGGCCGATTGATAATATGATCCAGTGTATTGCTTAGTTGCTCACTTATCATAGCCGTAGTTTGAGTCTTTTGTAATAATGCAGCGCTGCCTATTTCCAAATTATTCAGTTTTCTGTCTTTAATAGCTAGTCTCTCGTTTTGGAGTCGGACATTCTTTAAAATTTCAGCAGGACCTGATGAAGATTTATCCGAAGTCGATGGTGCCGTTTCTAGTTCGCTCTCCAAACTACTAATAACTGTAGTGTCGTTAGATTGACTAACAACAGTATCATCGTTATTCGTTTCTTCAGTGCAAGAGTCATCATGCGTAATATCTCCCACTTCATCTTCTGTTTCTTCGCATATTATTCCGTTTTTAGGAAATCGTTCACTTTTACTGGGTTCCGATGTTGGTTCATGATTATCTTCACTTTCTTGGGTATCCAATGGCAAATCAGCCACATCTAGTAAGTCGCTGGCTGGATCTTCTCTTTCTGCTATATTAAAATCTGTGCTAGAATCAGGAATTGTTTCAAATGATTTCTTCTGCTTTCTCTTACATCTAGTCAGTTTCTCTGCTACATATTCACTTTCATCATTTGATTCGGAGGATTCTTCAGAAGGTCTCTCGTCACTATATCCGCTTTCTCCTGAGTTATTAAATGATGGTGAGCCAGTCTTTCTACTTGAGAATTCAGCCCTCAGTGTTTTCCAGTCTTTTTCTGACTGAGTGTTCTTTTCACGGGCTTGTTCCCACTTTTCACGACAGTATTCAAGTTCTTCTTTAAGTTCGTTTAGCAGTTTTCTCTTTTGTTGTAATTCATATTTTAGGATTTTCTCGTGAGTGTGTAATTGATGATGGTGCCTCCTCAACCTGCCAACGACATGCCATGTTTTGGTTAACTCGTTAGTAACCATACATAATCTTCGTTCTTGTTCTTCTAAACGTGTTTCTAAATGGCCATTGAGTTGTTTCATACGGTTAACCTCCTTTATCAGACCCAACTTTTCTAATATTAGATCCTGAAAAGAATGATACTTGGCGTTAATTTAATAACAAAGAGATTAAAACGAAACTGTTTTCAGAGAAAGTGGTATGATAACTGTTTTTGTTTTCCCAAATTACACAAAAAATTGGCTCGGTACCAAAATTGAAGCTGTGCATTTTTGAGAACTGCAAAATAACGCTCATGAAGACGTTTATTTTTACATTGTGACTTTTAATCATGACTCAATTTATCTAGAAAGTAATAATTGCTGTTGAAGCAATGAGGTAATCAATTACCTTTAATCTGATGTACGTCTGACTAACGCTTGGCACTAACACGGGTCCCGATTTGGTCTCTACAGATTTATAACATGTCGTAACTTTTTCTGGAGAGTTTTCTTCAGACGCATTTTGATGGCTGAGAAGTTCTATTAGTACTTTCCAAACTTTCGGCAGATTTTCCACAATTTCTTCGGCAGTGGTGCTCTGGGGTTTCTGAGTCCCTACAAATTAAAAGAAGAATGAGGAATCGTAATTCAATACCTAAATGAGATTATAAGTACCTACGTTACCAATAATCGCTCTTTACCTAATTCTTTTTCTGATTCTGTAACTTCTTTATTTGATAATTGACTATTATCATTGGTAGTGTCACCAGTATATTTTTCTTCATTTTCATCGACCTGACTGACCAACTCCAACAAAAGTTTGGGTAATTCCGATGAAGCTTCTGATCCGTTTTCTTTTTCCGCCATCTGAGTTAGTATACCATGGTTATCCTTAAGCCGTTGAACAAGTGTGTCTAAATCTTGTTTAGTTTTATCTCCGAGTAGTACTTGGGAGAAGAGCTGCAAAATAAATAATACAGAAGTAAGAACACATTCTTCAATGTAGTACCAATGTAATCACTAGAAGTGCTTTTAGACAGTTTACTTACTTTGTTTACAACAGCCATTTCAGCTTTCAGTACATTAGTTTCAATTTGGGATGAAGATATTTGAGAATTTTTGCTATCAATAATTTCAATTAATGATTCTATTTTCGAGTCGAGTTCTTCTACTTTTGTATTAAGATCTTTGCACCTGAAAACGTAATTATAAAATAGCACACTGGTGAGCAGACTGATGGATATCGTAGGCAAAAAAAAAACCACAAGGTGTTGTTTAGGTATGAATTTAGACTTACTTTGTGACTTCAGCTTGATAAAGTGCTTTGTGTTCATCCAGCTCTCGGACTAGACGTTGTCTAGAAACTTCGGCAAGGCGGGCTCTCTCTTCATAAAGACCTCGAAGTGTGCGAATGTTTTGTAATTGACGCTCGTATTCTTGCCTTAAATCGGCAGATAGCAGGTTTGTTTCCCGATCAGCTACAGTGCGTTCTATTTCATTTAACTTGTCCTTTAGCTGAAACATACGAAAATTTATGTAGAACTTTATGATTTGCATACTAATTTATTATGTAACATCGTAGGTGCATACTATTCAATTCTTTCGCCATGACTACGTAACAATCTACGTCAGTAAAAATCATGGTAAAATATATTTATAAGAATTGACAGCCCTATCATATTCATTAAAGAAGGTTTTTCAAATTGCTATCGAAGAACAGGTGGAGTTGGCACTTTGTCAAAACGTAAGACGCCAAGTAACATATGACGCTGCGCATGCCGTATATTGGCGGTCCCTGACCGGCAGCAGCATGCCTGCCTTCAGGTCGTTGGCTTGGCATTAGGTCTTTGTGATCATTATGGAAATATTCATAGGTATAGGAATTAATTAAGTAGATTCTGCCTCTGTTTATCTATTATGTTTTTATGGCTAAATCTAGATATTCGCTTGAAGCTCGAGGAAAGAAAAAACACAACGCATTTGATAAGTTGTGGGCAAAGCCTGAAACATTGTTCCGCAAAAGAATGTCCCTAAGAAAGTTCTAACAAGAAATAATGCATTTACTATAGATCGATAAAATCGGTTAGAATAAGAAGTGTGTACGTTATTTGATAGTTAAAGTATGTTATAGTTCATTTTATCACGCTACTAATACTAAAATCAAATAATAACTGCTCGGTAACCGAGGTATTTACTGTAAATATAGTACATAATCCATACTAATATTATAAATGCGAAAGTAACTCTGTCTGTCTGTCTGTCTATCTGTCTGTCTGTCTTCCTGTGTGTCTGTCTGTCTGTCTGTCTGTTACGCTTTCCCGCTTAAACCTCTCAAGTCTCAACCGATTTTGATAAAATTTAGCACAGACAATCTTTAGAGCCTGAGAAAGGACATAGGCTACCTTTTATCCCGGAAAAAATTAATATTCCCGAGGGAAATCTAAAAAGCGTGATATAACCGAACTCCACGCGGGCGAAGCCGCGGGCGGAAAGCTAGTTAGTAATAAAATAAACTGGTACTAAATATGTACAGCACAGGGGTTTATTTTTCAGACAGTCAATGGGTAAACTTTGCAATCGCTATTTTTCTAAGCGCATGCTTACTGAGAGTGTGGAATTAACATCTGCCTAGCCATTTCGGGTCGGCCTCAAATCAACCTTGATGCTGTTTAACTTAGGTATTAGCTAAATACTCACATCATTTAATTGTTGTTCTCGTAGACTTATCATTGTCTTACTGACAGCTACCACTTCCCTTAATGCACGAATTTGTTTGTTAGATTCCGTGTTTTGAAAATTCAAATCTACAATATCGGAGTAAGCTCCCTGTAACGTCCTGTTAGTTTCCGACAGATCCTTTCTAAGTTTCAAATTGTTTGCTTTTATATCATCCAATTCTTGTCTCATTAACACTAAAGCATCTGTGAGTTCACTGTTTCCTTTTAAATGCAGGAGGTTATCGGGGATATCAATACCATTCCTCGATAGCAGTTCACAAAGTAATTTGTTGCATTCATATAACTCCAGTTTCTCCGCCTTCTCATTTTGTAATGCTTTCTCTAATTCTTCTTTCTCGGTTCTGTGTCGTGCTAATATTTGTCTTCTTTGTTCACGTTTAATATCGAGCTGCTTCTTGAATTCGTCCATTTCTTCTGCTTTTGCTTTAGCTCGAGCTTCCTTTTCGGTCATTGAGTCGGCACCAGCCATCTCAGCATTTTCATATGCTTCATCACTGGAATCGCTTGTGTTGTTCATTGTTTCACTTTCACTTGTGACGTTACCAGCGTCGTGTTCCCTTGTTGGGGCACTACTGACAATATTTCCCATTTTGGAATACTTTTATAAGCAAGGTCGCACTTTCATTGGCGCATATGCAGCGCGAGGATACGTGTTTTTAAAATAGGTAACGACCAATATGATTTTAATCTGACAAAGGACTGTTGACTCGGTGTACTAACGCGTCTGTTCGACGAAGCAGCCGTTTCCCGAAATAGATCCCTCGTCAGGTCCAGACATGCGTCGGCACACACATATAGCACGTTTGGTACTGCCGCTCACAGCTCAGTTAGCATACGTAGATGTATTTCGACATCTCAGTCAATATATTATTTTTACAGGGTATTTTCATGATATTCTCAGAATTGGTAGTAAGTATGCATGTTTAGGTGACTCGGTTGCTTCACGGAAAATTCCTATTGTGGTATTTACGTACATACAAAAAAAAAACTGCGTAAACTGGATTAACTAAATATAGCTATATTTAGCTACGCATGTGGTTATTTCAGTTCTTGCGGAACATTATGAAAAACAGATAATAGTTAATTGGTATATGAGCATGGACGAGAGGCATGTTGCATGAGAGCCTATAGTTATTTATTTTTGAATACTTATATATTTAAAAGGCAACCAGTTGTATAGATAATGTGCACATTATACTATAATTGTTATAACAGTCGGTTCAGATTCTGAAATAATTGAATTTGAGATTTCTTCCGCTAATATGACTCTCATAAAAACAACTTTTGGAATAGGTAATTGTATTTGAACGGAGGGTAGGGGAAGTATTAGTGAGATTGTCATTATTAGAATGTAAGTAAGATTGACGTCACTGTTCAATGCTGATCACCTCAATAACTAGAAAAATACTGGTTATATCAACTTCTTGAATGACCTGCGGTGCTGGGGTAGAGATTCCTGAGCAAGCAGTGACAACTAAAATCACAGACTACTAAGAGGGTACTACGTATACTAACTTATTATTATATTCTTCGCTAACATTAATCAGCACCATATGAGGGTGAGGGGAATGTTTTTCCGTCTCTGCTGAATTTCAGTAGGTATTTATTTTTTTAACCGACTTCAAAAAGGAGGAGGTTTGTTCGCGCGTAACTTCGTCGTTTATGAACCGATTTTGATAATTCTTTTTCTGTTGGAAAGAATACGTTCCCATGATAAGGATATCAGGGTTTGATGGTGGAAGTCCAGAGAAAACAATGGGAACTTTCAAAAATTGCAGGGGCGACTAGTACATTTCTTAGCATTTTCATTAAGTATTATAAAGCATTACAATTTAATAAAGGTCTGGAGTAGATCTGATGATGGAGCCGGGAGGCAGTCGAAGGAATTCCTCAACAATTCATAGCAGCTACCTTGTGTTTGGGCTCGATTAATTTGTATTGATAAGAACTTTACACCTAGATGGGTTGTGACTGTCATAAGAGCTCTGATGATGAAGACAAAGGCCAGTTCCGGGAACTCTTCAACGGTTTACAGTAGCTACTTTGTGGTTGGACTTCATTCATTTATATTGATGAGACCTTTGCACCCATTGGGTTAAAATAATGGTCTGCAGTAAATTTGATGATGAAGACCACAGGCAGTTGAGGGAATACTAAGGTACGGGTAAAAATTAAAGTAAACAAAATTACGTCGTTTCCCAACTATATTTGCGTCAGCTTCCAGTCTGACCGGATGCAACTGAATATATAGTACTTTTAACAACTAAAAAGTGTAAAATAAAAACTTTTTTACAAAAAAACAACCGACTTCCAAAAACCACTACAAAGTGAAAAATAACTCATTTCGGAAGTCGGTGTCAAAAAACGAATATACAAAACCATAGACACCGGCTTCCGAAATTACCTAGCTATTTTTCACTTTGTAGTGGTTTTTGGAAATCGGTTGTTTTTTTTTGCTATTGGTTTCTATTAGTCTTGGATTCTAATCTATTTAAGTATAGGTACTCTTTGGTATTAAATAAGCACTTTCGAACAATTGTACAGCGACTGCACATCAAGCTACTACAATCTGTCAGATTTCTTTATTAGATTTTCAACTTTATCCCTAAAGCATTAGGGCTCAGGGTTGATTGGAAATATTTGGCAGTTTAGGGTAGCTAGACCTCCTGTCGTCCGTACCTACATACCAACTGAATAGACGCCAGCACATCAGGCTACAAAAAACCAAAATTCTTTTAATTTTGAATTTCAACTAAATTAAAACTGCGTAAAAATCCCTCATTATCTCCCCACCGGCCTTTTGCCAACTGCGTAAGTTAGAAGGGTCAGCTTATGACCTATTATTAAAGTTAATAAAGGTACACGCAAGGATTATAACAAAATAAGAATCCGTAAATATCACGGGTTTAGTTGGACAGATTGGGCAACTAACGGGTTACGGGAACGACGGAGAATAAAAAAAAAGTATAAAATTTAAGTGTTAGAGGTGCTTAAAAATAATTTAGGCTTGGTAATTTTAAACGCTTGTCCACATATTTGTTATAATATTAATATAGTTATTTGAAGTATAAAACATTATTTCTTATTTATGCTAAACCCAAAACACGTGTCCACTCTTTTTAAATAAAGAATCTATGTACAGAATTTCAAAAAGATAACATGAAAAACCACAAAGTTGTGAGCTTGTAATTCTGCTTGGTTGTCCCAACAAAAATATGGTCCACGAACCGTTCGGGCGGGCGAGCCGGGTGCATTATTGACCTGTGGCGTCCGCTGAGCGCGGGCATGCACACGCGAAAGCTGTGTAGCACGCTCAGTAACCACACTGCAACAATTTCTAAATGTATTTGTGAAAAAATTTAACATCGTGTAAAAATGATTGGATTCGATTCAGTTGCTTATTCTGAACAAACCATATTCAAGTTTCGCATAAACATAAAAAAATAATGTTGTATAACTGATTATTTATTTTAATGATACATACACAGTCTAAAATAAATTGTGCTAAAACCCTAAGTTTCGAAGTTACACTTCGCACAGATATATTAAAAATGGCAATTGTCAAATGTCAGTTGGCTATCAGCCACATAATCGAAATTCAGTCATCAACCTAGAAAATGATTTGCTTACTATCTGGTAGACAGTACAAACTAGTACTGAGAGAGTACCAGTTTGATATGCCAGATTAATTTGTGAAAATATGGTAAAACACATAAATCTTTTTTGTCAGACAGTAATAATGATAAGAAGTCTTTTGTACTTAAGTAATAAAGATAGAATGCACATTGCTTCTCTTTTCTAATTTGCATTTTCCTATTACACTTTACTGAAATATTTCACTTAATAGAATTAGTTTTTTTAAATGTAGTAGAATTTTTTATTCACTGACACATTTAGAGAAACATAAATGTCCTGATAATAACATCATTTATTCAGTTAAACACATATCATTGTTTACAAAATATAATATTACATATCAAATAACGTAACAGTTATGTGGAATACTTATTGTTTCTGACATTCCATGTTTTTAATATAACCAATAAATTAGTAGTTGCAGACAGAGATACAGTTAAGTCAATAAACAGTACATAAAAGGTTGCTTTACTTAATAAAAAGCAAATGAATAATTTGTTCCCAATTGAATAATACACAGTCAAGTATTTTTTAAATGATAAACCAAATAAAAAATATCGAAGGGTTTTTCTTAAAAATAAATGTAAGTTATGAAAGAAATATGATTATGATTACATACAAACACCAATTTATGTGTCAAGATTGATTTTATTTTATTTTGTTTTAACAGTGGCTTATTGGTAATAAATAGCTAATAAAATCACTTTGTGTGTGCCGTTGTTCTATTTATTCGACAAATTGGACGTATTATAATCTGAAATGTGAAGTAGACTACTTGGTTGATGGCAAGGGCTCGTTCTTAAACTAAATATAACTGGTGAAATGTGGGTGTACTTACTATAGGTTCACCTATGCCTAATCCTTTTGTCTGGCCTTAGTTTCTCGCCTAATTTTCCCAGGGAATACATGCGTGAAGTTTGGGGGTTCAACTGCTGTCTAAGATGAAATGTAGCCTGTCTCTTTCTTCGGGTCATGGTCTGGCCCATAATAATCCATTCAGCTGTTTTAGCTTGAAAGCTCATAGCTCATTTACCAATGTTTTGCTGTTTAATACTCTTCTGATTGTAGAAAGTTCTAAGCTGACTTTTCTTGTGATTGATAATTAAGTATTAATTCATTTTGCTTTAATTAGATATGCCATTAGTGCATACAGTTGTTTTAGATAATAGCTGTACATGTTTGTCTTCCAAATAGATCATTATTTTTGTTCTCATGTAAATACTACTGTTTGGAATGATTCGGATATGAAGGGGATATACTTTTATTAAACTGTGTCATTCAACCTAGAAAATGATTTGCTTACTATCTGGTAGACAGTACAAACTAGTACTGAGAGAGTACCAGTTTGATATGCCAGATTAATTTGTGAAAATATGGTAAAACACATAAATCTTTTTTGTCAGACAGTAATAATGATAAGAAGTCTTTTGTACTTAAGTAATAAAGATAGAATGCACATTGCTTCTCTTTTCTAATTTGCATTTTCCTATTACACTTTACTGAAATATTTCACTTAATAGAATTAGTTTTTTTAAATGTAGTAGAATTTTTTATTCACTGACACATTTAGAGAAACATAAATGTCCTGATAATAACATCATTTATTCAGTTAAACACATATCATTGTTTACAAAATATAATATTACATATCAAATAACGTAACAGTTATGTGGAATACTTATTGTTTCTGACATTCCATGTTTTTAATATAACCAATAAATTAGTAGTTGCAGACAGAGATACAGTTAAGTCAATAAACAGTACATAAAAGGTTGCTTTACTTAATAAAAAGCAAATGAATAATTTGTTCCCAATTGAATAATACACAGTCAAGTATTTTTTAAATGATAAACCAAATAAAAAATATCGAAGGGTTTTTCTTAAAAATAAATGTAAGTTATGAAAGAAATATGATTATGATTACATACAAACACCAATTTATGTTCCTCTAAATTACTTGAAACAATCCCACAACAATATCAATGTTACTTTGTCACTGGCTTGTTTGTTTTGATGTTGCACAAATTGCTAGGAGTGTGACGGTGATGCCACGGACCTGCAGTTGCATGCTGAAGTGGAACATCTGAGGCAGCACCTTGCAGAGCGGGACACACACATTGTAGCCCTTGAGGGAGAGTTCATCAAGAGTACAACCCGGGCCAGCGATCTAGAGGAACAAGTCAGTACTTGGAGGGAGAAGTATGAGAGGTAAGTAAAAGTCAAAACTTTTCATTTAATGGGAATTTTGAACTTTATTTCAAAGAAAATAGAACTTATTTTAGATGTCCGTTCCAAGTTCATTTGGAGAAGAATCTACAAGTAAATACTTAGTCTTTTAAACTGTTTCACAATATTTTCTATACATTAAATATATGTGAAGACAAAGTACCTGTTAAAAAAAGTTACTTGCTTATTGATCTAGTGGTCCCCAGTACTAGTACTGAGCTTGCAGTTGTGGGGTTGATTTCCATCTGGAATTTCTGAGTAGCAGTCCATAATCTATATTTACACTTGGTTGATGGCAAGGGCTCGTTCTTAAACTAAATATAACTGGTGAAATGTGGGTGTACTTACTATAGGTTCACCTATGCCTAATCCTTTTGTCTGGCCTTAGTTTCTCGCCTAATTTTCCCAGGGAATACATGCGTGAAGTTTGGGGGTTCAACTGCTGTCTAAGATGAAATGTAGCCTGTCTCTTTCTTCGGGTCATGGTCTGGCCCATAATAATCCATTCAGCTGTTTTAGCTTGAAAGCTCATAGCTCATTTACACATAAAATTAATTAGGATAATCTATGATTCTCTAGTAATCTTTAGTAAGGAAGTCACTATACCAACTGATTCACCAATCATTTCGTAAGCAGTGAGGCAATCGTTGATGGTAATGCGCGCTAGTTTGTTAAGAAACTATTCACTCAAAAAAACTGAGTGAATACTAAGGAAGACGGCAGTTGAGCGAGGTGATGTAATGACGACACGGTGGTGCAGTGCGACTAGACTACTTCGCTGCATGTCGCAGGTTCGATCCCCGCACGGAACAAATATTTGTATGGCCTACTTTATACAGACATATTTGTTTCGGGTCTAGCTGTGTGTGTATGTATAATTTATGTGTTTGTAAACGCACTCACGACACAGGAAAAAATCCTAGTGTGGGGCAAAGCTTAAAATAAATAAATATGTTTAACCCAACAACACAATTAACGATTCTGCGCCAGAGGAAGATTGATCTGGAGACCCTCCACGACCAAACTCCAGACACAACAACATTTGGCGCATCGTACCTGGCACACATTGCAACACAACTGCTCAGACCCGTCCTCCGTACGGCTTCACCAGACATCATGCCGGAATACGACGAATCGCTTATTAATAGATTTTATTTCATGATTGTCTACTTGGGGAGCAATTTAACGTCACGATTTTGATGACACAATGAGAAGTTAATATTAGTCCTAAATGTTCTTATATTTTCCAGATTATATGATTCACACAAAAGAGTACAAAAATTGAATCAAGTGCTTGAAGATAAGCTACTGCAAATGGTTGATAAGATGAAGGGTGAAAAGACTCAACTTACCAAAGATATTGCTACCTTATCTGTACGTTTAGCCGAGTCTAAGCACAACTACAGTATGTTACAAAAGGAGAATGTATGTGTATTTTATATATCTTAAAATTATGAGTGTTCTAAGTATAGTATGATACAGATGTTCCATTAAAAATACTTTCTTGTGATTGCAGGAGAGATACAAGAATGATATGAATCTAGCAATTCAACTGCTACAATGCAAACCTGATCATTTCGTGTCACAGAAGTTGGACAATGTATGTTAACATTCCAAACTTTCTCATATTAGAAAATTTTGTTTATAAAATACTTAGTGAAACTACTTTTTTCACAGCTTCCAGTCGACACTCAAACCCGGGTGTCCCAGTATGTCATGTCCAAGACATCGAAGCCGTCAAGCTCAACTCAATCCAAGAACGGTATTGACATTGATACTTTTGATGCCAGTGAATATGAATTTAATATTTCCGCTTCCTTGATGTCGAAAATCCTTGAAGACAGTATCCAAGATACTGTTACTAAACACTGTGATACCTGCACCTGCAATAAATCTCAGAACAAACCGTTCTGCTACAATGAAACCTATTACTCGGTAGCCACGCAAACTATGGCTAGTGGGGAAATGAAGAACTCTCTTTGTCTCAATTGCAATGCCGATGTAAAGTCGCTACATTCCAACCTCAGTATTAGGAGTATCTCACCGCATCCTGTCAAACTTATTAATGAAAAGTCTAATCATGGAGTCCTGAGTCCTCTATACATACTGCCACAGAACCCTGAACAAATCAAAGATATTCTACCACCGGTGCCACCACCAGTCATTGAAAGGCCAAAAAATAATGGCATTGTTATTGATACTCTTAAAATAAATGAAAAAGGTATTTTAGAGCCAACTGTACAAATGGATTCCTTACCAAAAGTAGATGACATGAAGCAATTTAGAAAGAATAGTGTGACTATGGAACCTGCAGTACACCACAAGCTTTGTGACCGTACAAAAAGTTCCATTTCAAGCAAGAAAAGTAGTATTCAGAGTGCAGGTAATGATGATACGCTGCTAGCTAAAGAAATACTTAATAAAGATTTGATAAATAAAGAACTTCTAAACAAAGATATACAGAGCAAGGATTTACTAAACAAGGATATCATAAACAATAAGGAAGTTAAACCAATCGTTGATAAAACAACAGATGATATCAGTCTAAGAAAAAATTCCCATAGTTCGATGGGCGCAGTCAGTCGGACGTCGTCAATTGCTAAATCAACAGTAAGTACACATAAGTCTAATCACACTCAAGTGGGGCCAGGGCCTAGGTTCTGTCATTTACGAATGCAAGCAGGATCTAAAAACATTCTCCTTGATAACGCAGAACCCGACGTGCCTCCCGTTCTGTACAGGCGTCAAAGTAAGTGCAATGAAAATTCCATCTTCAAAGATCTCACCGACGATGTAGACAACTTCATCGAGCTAGATAAAATCGAAGATAACTTAATAATTAAAGAAGATATTAAAAATGATAACATCGTAGTAGAGAGCACGCTCATCGATGTGCACGTTGATAATAATAACAAAGACACTAATGTCACCGCTAAGAGCACCACTATTAACCCAATCTTACTAAATGTTTCTTCTTCGCCACTGCAACCGTTAAAAACTCATACATTTTCTAACAGTTCAGAAAATAACAACAACCAGTCCCAAAGTATTGCAAGTCAACAAAACACATCTGAAATTGACAATTTACTTAACGATTTCAATGCAGATAATAATAATACACAAAATAATAATGTTCAAAGCACCGACGACGACGACTCAAAAAAAGTTGATGTTTTTACTCCCACCGATAACCACGATGTAAAAATATTTAACTTCGATCGCTATGAACAAAATAAACTAACCAATCAATATAATAAACCTTTAAGGAAAATCGACATGTCGCAACTTCACTCTCTTGAAAATACTAAGATTTCTAAAGACCTGCCGCCTCTAGGTGATGTACCAAAGATAGAGAAAAAACCAGAGGTAGTTAAGCCGCCACTGCCACCTATTGTAAACGTTTATCCAAATCTTACCCAAACTCATTTGAAAGTTAATGATAATAAAGTGTTTACAAATGAGCAAAGCACTAGTTCTCTATCAAGTGATGATAGTGCAGCTTTACTGCAGAAGCAACAGTTGCTTAGAGTTGCAGAGTGGGTAGAAAAAAACTTGGAGCAACAGAACAATTTTAACGATCCTTTGGAGGAAGACGTTAACTTTACCAACAGAGCTCTGAGGAGAGACAGTAAGCTGTCGAGGCTAACGGAAACTCTCAACGAGCTGGCGCTGAACATGCCGCATCCTGTCAGCAAGTACTCTAAGTCTTACGCGAGAGACGGTCACAACGCCTGGGTTCAGAATAATGTGTCTTTGCAAAATCAGGAAAAATTTGTGAAACACGCGTTGGCAATGCCGAAACTTGCCGGCCATGTCGTCAAAGAGACTATCTTTCCAGTCGAAAGTGGTGATGCGACGGTTACGGAAATAAGCGATACCTCAAAGAACAGAGAAACCGTTGCAGATTTAGTGGCCGAAGGACTGCGAGCCAAGGGTAACAAAGAGATAACGCCGGAAGATTTGGCACGGATGGAATACAACGTGAAGAAGTTTCTATTGAGCGGGCCGCATTGGGTGAACCCGGATTCGGTGGGCAGGAGTCGACGCACAAGTAGTAAAACTGAGACTGATGTATAATTCCACAGTAGGTAGCCATGGTAGAGAATCAACTTGCATTCCATGCTTGGTCAGGAAGCGGTATGGCAGTCTTGCTCCATACATTTTTTTGCAACTCTTGTGATGGTTAGCTATTTTACTGGTATAATATAAATTTTTAAGTTTTTTTTTGTTTATTAAATCATATTTTTTACAACATGTTCCTAAATGTTTATACTTCAACATTTACTTCATAGAATCATAATATCAATGATTGTTTAACGCTCTTATTTACGGATTTATTCAAACTAGTCTTTTGTGTGTATTTTAAATTTATTGCGCTATAAGAGATTTTAATATTGGATTTGTATTGTGTAAAATACCGCGTTTTGAAAGCATTTATTTTATTAAAATTAAATATATAAAGATATGTAAGAATCAGGTTAGATTGTAATCGCAGGAGCCGGCGGTATACGGAATGATACAAGCCAGGCACAAATTATAGAAATTGGGAATTACCTAATAGCTATGGATTTGTTTCTTTATGAATTATGATATAGTTCATGAGTTTGAAGCGTTGGAAGATCAATATTAATTAAAAATAAAGGCTGTCGTTTGCTAGAATAGCTTAGAATAGGAAAAAGCATCGCCAATATTAAAATAAGATGTGAAGAGAGCTATTTGTAAACGTGTGGCGGCATCACGAAGCAAGCGCAGACTACACGGACATTTTGTCATGCAAACAAATTTCTATGTTAGTATGTGTGTAGTGTTTTTGTTCCATATATTTCTCTAAGATTTTTACTATCACAATATTAGTACGCTTTCGAATAAATGTGATAAATGCAAAGTATAAGATAGTTGTTAAATTCGCCTAACGTACAAAATATTCTAGCATTGAAATAACTCAAAGTATATGCAAAACTGGCGCAGAAATTATTTTCTTATAAATTACAAAACATTGATATTACCATAAAATGTTATGATTAAGAGAACGCTCATTTGACGAAATTTGTGTCAAAATTTTGTACATAATTTATTTCTTTTGAGTCATATTCTCAAAGTAAAAATGGATGAAACAGTTGGTTTATCTTCTATTGAGAATTTGGAGATTACTCTGTAGAGTATTTGTGAATGGTTTTCCTTTGTGTTGGACGAAATCAAAAGTATTACATAGTTTTACCTGTTTTATATTTTGTCCTTTTATAAAGTGATCTTGTCTATGTGTGTAGATTATATTCCATGACTAGATATGATTATTAACTTATTACTTTGTCATTCACTTACACTTTATTCATAGTTAAAAATATCAATGTTAATCAAATAAAAGAAAATACAGGGGTAACATTATCAGTATTTACTGTAGTAATATTGAAAGTGTAGTCCTTGAGAATTATACTACCCTAGTACTTCCTACGTACCTACACAATGTACTATCATGCCTCCGCTTACACGACATGTACAAGTTTTATATAAAATATATGTTAATAGGTATTAAAATGGGTGTGTTTTATGCATATTTTCCTATATTAATGGAATATATTTTTTAAATATTAGTTATGGTCGATCTGTATACAGTAGTTAGGAAAAGAAATGTTAGGATGTAGATCATTCCTGCCCCCTAATTGGGGAACACATTTTTGCCAAATGATTGCGACTAGTTGGCATCAGTGGGCATCGTTCGGACCGCCCATTGGTCCGTTCGGTCCAAACGATCCCAACTATCGCAATCATTTGACAAAAATGTGTTCCCCGATTAGGGGGCTGTTGGTATGATAATGATGGATATCGTTCAGTGTATTGAGCACACCTTAGTATCGTTACGTGTTAGTGATTGTGACATCAACGTCCAACTATTTGCGAGCACATTCCCTTTGTGTGTCCAATTTTGATATTAAAATTATTAATTTTGGCTGTTTTACGTGTTGTATTTCAGCTAAGTAGTGTTTGAAAATGTGGATCTGTGATTTTTTGCAATGATCAAATGATCAGGGGTGTCATGTATCTACGATTTGTTCTACTTGCCAGTTAGTGAAGATTATTTATTTATTTTGTAAGCACGTGTAACATGATATATAAAATGTGCATTTATTTATACAATTATATATATTTTTCATTTATTTTTGATCAGAAATAACTACTTAATAATATTAAGATTTAGGTACATACCTACAAATGTAATAGGCTATTTTTGTTTAGAATCGATACACGCCACGTCTGATCTGATCTTTATTTATTGTATGGGTCTAATTATTTTAAAACACTCCATTGATCACGAAGCTTGTTGCTGACCCTAGTAGATATGTTAGATATAGATATGCCACAGTCTAACCTCATACAGTAGGCCCGCGTTAACTCATAATCATGGTGTTGTAGTGCCAACGTCCCGAGTAGTCTTGTGTAACTCGGGAAAATCGGCATGTTCAGCAGGGTAATTGCGTAACAATCTATCAGTAGCAATGGGTTTCATTTTGACAGTTCAACAACATTCATTGCGTTGTTTACGCTGTTATGCAAACAAATTTTTCGACATATGAAGCAATGTACCGGTAGGGTAATTACGTAATACATTATCACTTGCAATGGGTTTAATTTTGACAGTTCAACAACATTCATTGCGTTATTTATATCGGGTAGACAGTGAGCAGAGACTTTTTCGAACATATCGAGCAATGGACTAGCAATATGCTTCGAAACTATTCCAACTGAAAGTAACAGTGTGTTACACAATTCGGGTGCAGAAATATGCTTCAAAATGATCCCAATTGACAGTAAAAGTGTGTTACGCAATTAGGGTGCTGTTTTGGTTGCATTTTGCAATTTAAATACCACAGAGCATACTGGGTGTATCCTGACATTGTAACGCAAACTTCGCGAAAAGGTTAGACCGCATGCCACTAATAGAATTATGATAGTCATTTATATCTTTAATGAGCGGTTATAGAAATCACAGTGTTTAAAAAAAGTGTTGGCTCGGCCTTTGAACGTTGCAAGCGTGTCGCCCTTCGTGTTTGTAGGTATGACGTTGACCCCTGAAGTGAACTCTAGTAAATCAGCTGATAGGACATAGGACCGTTTTCCGAGTTTTGTTAACATTGCGCTTTTTTTGTGTAATTAGCGAATTATTATTTTTTACTTTAAAATCGTATTGGGTTATAAAAGTAGCAATAGGGTATTTGACAGTATGAATATTTTTGTGATTATTTGCTTTAAATGCATAAAATGAGGGTTCTTTATGTCATTTACACAAGTTTTAATGAAAACAACAACATTTAATATATCCAGAAACATAAAAATATATTTGGGATTTTGTTTCTCGCGCCAATTATTGTGAAACGATTCGGATTGGCTAATGTCACGATGATGTCATACGTTCATAAACACTTGTTGTTGTTCTATGTGTTCTCAGGTATTTTAGCGTTTTCAGAAGATTTTTAACGATATTTGGGGCGATTTGTGGTATTTTTTTGTTTTCTGACTGACAAATAACAGATAACCACGAACACCACTGCGGAAACGAAAATCGTTTATAAGTTTGTGACGTCACTTACAAAGCGCCACGCTATATTGCTGAATAAAGCGTTTCGGCGGCTTATTTGAATTTTGAATTTTTATTTGCGTGTTTCTTACGAAATACGTATTTAAAATTAAAAAAAAAAAACTTTTGATGAACTTCTTAGCCGCAACCAAGTAATTCAAGATAGAAATTATAAATCTGTCAAATAGCCTATTATGAACGGTCTAAAGTGAAAAAACTGCATTGTTTTTAAATAAAGAAAAGGCCGATGAAAAATTACATCACACGGGTAATCATGTACTGGATCTATGGTACTTACTCGCTTGTGCGTCGATGTCAGAGACACCCTCTATAAGAACTTTGTGATGTCAGGAGTAGAATTCCCGTTGTCCTACTGTATGGAGTGGATAGTCACACTGTGGTTATGCTTTCAAAACAATATTCACACGAGTGCTACGGCTGCTCTCACTGACTGTAGCTTCAGCAGCGTAAATGTAATATGTGTTTATTTATTAAACATTATGGTGAACATTATGCGTTTTATTCTAAACAATCACCCACTAAAAATGTTCCAGAGTTAAAAATAACGGTTTCCAAGAAAAAGCATGAACCGGTGCGTTAGGTGCCTACTGGTTAGGTGTGGCGGATTTCAAAATTGACTGCTGTTTTCTTCGAAGGGAAATTTCAACAGTGTATTACTAGAATACCATTCACAAACCACCCAAGGTGGCTGGGACTACTTTGAAAAAAGAAATAGATGCATTTTGGAGAGTGTGCGAGGGAATTGAATGATTTAATTCCCTCATTTCCATTCCATCATCGGACTACCCGTCGTATGGCGAGTTTCCACCGTTACGTTGTTGACACCACAACGATCCGAATAAAGCATTTCGCCTCTTTTATACTGCGTATATCGAGGGACTCGAAACATTTGCCAGCGACGGTGTTTCCGTCGGACTACGAGTGTCTTAAAGGCTAGAGTGAATTGGCTCTTAACTAGCGCGCTTTGCCATCAACGATTGCATCACTGCTTACCATCAGGCGGGATTGCGGTCAAGCACTAGTTTATAATTTACTAGCGACCCGCCCCGGCTTTGCACGGGTGCAATGGGCATACTAAATACCTACACTACAGAAAAACCGAATGTAAAAAAACAGCGACCCGCTGGCCGCCGGCGCTCATGCCGCCCCGACTAGTCGCTCCTGCCCGCAATTTTTAAATCTGTAATGTCTTTGTATCTGTTCTGTAGACCTATATTAAATCAACAATTTATTTAAGGTATTAAATTGAATAAGGATTAATGCTGTATTGGTTAAAATCGCTTCGAAAATTAGCCGGTATTTGTCGTAAAAAGTAAATGACAAAAAAATGTTATTGTGAGATATCCA
Source organism: Sesamia nonagrioides (assembly GCA_017933935.1). Taxonomy (NCBI): domain Eukaryota; kingdom Metazoa; phylum Arthropoda; class Insecta; order Lepidoptera; family Noctuidae; genus Sesamia; species Sesamia nonagrioides. The sequence continues at coordinate 1,707,701 of JADWQK010000148.1, read as the reverse complement.
TATGAGATAGACATACCATCGCGGTCTTTTTTGTAAACCTTTTCAATGTGTACAATATTTACTACATTATTTTGATAAATCTCGTAGGGTTCAACCTGCGTTTCATTGCAAATGCAGAAAATTTAATGGATGTTAATATACGTATAAACCTTCCTCTTTAATCACTCTAGGTATCTATAAAAAAAAAAACAGCATCAAAATCCGTAAGATGTAGGTAATCATACAAAGGGGCTTAGGGAAAGTGAAAGTGACTTTGTTTTATAATTAGTATGTAGTGATAAAAAGAAAACCTTGATAAATCATTGCGATATCCCTAATTTAGTTAGTTAAGTACCTACCAATTGAATCAAGGCCTATAGTATTTTAATTTCAAATAAAATGAAATCTCATATTTTTTATCGTGATGATGTAAACATGGGGTTGAGCGTGACCACAGTAGCGTGAAATAGGTTATCGTTGCTAACAAGGAGGAAGGGCTTATCTTGGATCGCGACAAAGTTGACCTTCGCATTTCCAAAATACTTAGCGCACCTCTATTGTATATGTGACCTTGTGTAGCGGGCCATTGTTCAAGCAGTCTTCAATTTTCGCTTTAACATACAATTTCACCTTGGATGATTAACATGCGGCGTAATTGTATTTTTATCTCTGGATGTTTGTTAGCTGTGTTTATGTAAACGACCCAGATGTCTTGTACTTATAATCTGATACTCCGGTATTTTTGTCTTTATTTCCGTAGGTCTGCGTTGTTATGAGCTGAATAGATACCGAGCTAGAATTAATTTTATTGAATAAACCATTGGATTAAACAGTCTCTTAAAATGCCTTGGTCGAACACTTCTTATCGATCTTTATGTCCAAAAAGGTTCTAAGTACACGGTCTACTTCGAACCTATTTCAAAACATTGGGTCTACTGTAGCACTCTCCTTTGGTAATAGATGAATGAAATTATGTTGCATAACTAGTAAGTTACTGCTAAGCTGCTGAATTGACATTTTAGCCTAGCCGGACATGTTTTATTGATCGTCAAACCCATAGATGATATACTATAACTGGTCAAACCGACCCGATTCATTCATGAGTCAAAAACGAACAGTCCCAATTTTCCTCAATAAATTTTTATTTTTCGGAAAATGTGACAAGATAGTCAGTTAATTACGATACCGAAGAACTTTTACCAAACGTAATTAGTACCTACAAGAAATCTTCGCAATTCACACGATTCACAGTGAAACAGAGGTACCTAATGGAAGCGATCATAACACCGGGCAGGTGCTCAAGTGAACGACCGTGCGATTCGCGCCACCCACCGGGCGGTAGCCCTAGCTAACGTCCATGCAACTCACAAAGGAAGGCTCGCCATTCCTATAGGAATACTTCCTGACACGTTCTGTTATTGATTGAATTGTGGATCTCCAGACGCTCGTCGTCTCAAACTTGATCGCGAACCGATAATGAAATGGGACAAACTACTTTAAATATATCTCGAGTCTATGATATCTATCCTTCAAGCGAATTTTCCTCTATATAAATGATCAAAAATGTCCTATTTATTTGGTGGGTGGCGATCTGCTTAAAATAAGTTACCTTTCCTATTCCCTTTCCTTCTATTTTCTTCTGTTCCCGTTTCGGTAAGTACCTACCTACCTAATTTATCAAACAATTTCTTGAGGGATGCAAGGATGAAAGAATTAGGGGGAGGGAACACGTTCAGGACGATGATATTGGTACCTTCAGGCTGGAGGACTTGGCAGGACTAGTAACATAGTTATAAAAGTGCTTATGTACCTAGGTACTAATGCCACGTATAGAGTACCTACTAGCACATATAAAGGTCCTCATCAACATGCAGCGTGAAAGTAACACATAATTAATTTTGCTGTCATTCTTCTTCTTCTTCTTCAGCCTATAGATGTCCACTGCTGGACAAAGGCCTCCCCCAAGGCTTTCCACGTTGACCGGTCTTGTGCTGCCCGCATCCATCGGCTTCCCGCGACCTTCACCAGGTCATCGGTCGACCTTGTTGGGGGCCTCCCTACGCTGCGTCTTCCAGTACGTGGCCGCCACTCCAGAACCTTACTGCCCCATCGGCCATCGGTTCTACGAGCAATGTGCCCTGCCCACTGCCACTTAATTTTAGCGACTCGAAGAGTTATGTCGGTGACTTTGGTTCTGTGGATCTCCTCATTTCAGATTCGATCGCGCAGAGAAACTCCGAGCATAGCTCTTTCTATTGCCCTTTGTGTGACTCTGAGCCTTCGTATGAAGCCCATTGTGAGCGACCACGTGTCTGTTCCGTACGTCATTGCTTTATTTAAAATTTTATTCAAGCTGCATTGATTTGATTTTGAGATCATGAAAATACTGTAGGTAGTTCACTAAATGTAATGAGTAGATCAGTACCTACTTATAGATGTTTTTTTTAATACCTACCTATCGTGAATTCGTGACCAATTAATTTAGTTTCTTTTTACAGTCAAACTTAAATGTAATCAGAGTTTTCATCAAAAGCAATCTATTCAAAACAAAAGCTCGGAACCAATAGCTGCGCACGGTGGATAATACTCTCTTTTGTTTGAAACTACTTGAGCGTCAGAGAGAACTTTTATAATCACTTAGCCCAGAATTTGATCGTCTATACAAGGGGAATCATCGGTTCAGGAATTTTGAAAGTAGGTTTACCTATATATCCTATACCTATACCTAAGTTATATGTGATAAACAATGTGGTACCTACCTATAGGTATAGGTACCACATTGTTTCGACTTTACAAAAGATCGAAACTTTTTTATTAATCTTTATGTTTTATATACGTGGGTAGGTACCTATACCATCTGAAATAACTCCTCTAAAATCTAGTGAACACCACATCAAAACCGTTGCGAAATTTAAATCCTATTTATTATTAGGAAATATAATATTTATTAGTCTTTATAGATGCTCTAATATTTACTGCCACTGATTTTCAGTGCAGCTTGAAATTGCTTTGAATCATCATATCACAGCAAGTAATCAACTTAAACGTGGGTATTATAGGTAAGGCGGATACTCCAAACGTTTAAGGATAATTAGCTGTCGGCGAAATGAGAAATCAAATAATCCTTTATCACTCATCGGACTCTTTGAAGTCTTTGACGTCGCGCTGTCGAATAAATAGCGTTGCAGGAGTATGAGAAACAGGCAACACCTACCATATAAGTACAATAGTTACGTACCTACCTAGGTAACTGTAAATTAACTTAGGTAGGTAGAGAAGACAGCACATCAAGCTACTACAATCTGTCAGATTTCTTTAATTGATTTTAAATTTTATCTCAAAAGCATTAAGGCTCAAGATAGATTGGAAATATTTGACGGTGAACTACTGTCGTTCTTTCCTACATCCTTTTAGTCCTACATGCCCGTTTACCTCGAAGAGATATGTAAAACTCCTATGTAATTTGTATGCTATCCGAGCCATGGATATGAATCACTTAGGTCACAATAGACAGAGAACAGTAAAACATCTTCATATAAACGAGCCGCTCTCGGTTTGAATGTATGCGTGCGCGCCGAGCGCCGTGTCGGTACGCGATTTCACGCACACGCTGGCATAATATAGGATGGTATAGGATGGTGGCAATACGGGCTGTGCCGCGTGACTGTGAGCACGCGCGTAAATTACATGACCGCTCGCGTTCGTCAATTCTCGGCGGCCACTTACCATAATATTAATTATTACGAGTATCATGACTTCAAAAGGGGGAAAAAAATATTGTAGTGTTTTCGGGTGCCTCAATAATGATTTCGCAAATCCGGACTTATCATTCTTCATACTTCCTACTGAACCAGAAATGTAAGTATAACTTAAATCTTATTAGAAAATGTGATTTAAGTATTGTTTGTTTCACAGTTTATTTGCTTTATTAAGAGCGTACCCGAGTCGCATTTTTCCATATAATTGTATTCCCAGATTTACTTCCTGACTACTATGTTTAAAGTTAAGTTTATTTTAAGAAGCCCAGTTTTACTATAAAACAGAGGATTGAGTACGAAATATCGTTTAAGTAAACGTATTTGTCGAGTATAGTGTAATAAGGACAATTTCACAATAATCAATATTGCAAATTACTATTTTTTTTTTTCTATTGTCTTATGTGTTGTTTGATCCAAATATGGCGTCTTAATCGAGTCTTAAGCGAGTAAGCGAGCGGCGCCTTTGTTGCATTTGAGCTAGCTGTTGCTATCCGATTACCTATATAAACAAACATTACACAGTACCCATATAAACAATCATTATAATTGTACCTCGGAAACTAATGAGGCTAAAAAGGTTTTGCGGTTTTATTAAAGTAAGGTATCATTTGTTAAATATTCGCTACCCATACATAATCTTAGCTTTACTAATGTCTACTTTTTCATAAGAACTACATATTTATTATTTACGTTCTCATGTTTTATATCATTTAAGCATTAGTTATTAGCTTGTGAATATTATTGTGTTAGTGTTACATTTAAGTACCTACTCATCACTTACAATCTTCTCTGATAAGAACCAGTTATATCGATTTCCCATATCACACATCACTTAAAATTTATCATTATTTACGACCTTTAGAATATAATTTAGTGTTACACTTAAGTAGTCTTAAAATTTTTGTCGGTATCAAATTTGCAACTTAATATAATAAATGTTATGTGAATAAAGGCTTTTTATTTTTACTAAATTTATAAATTGGTAAAATATTCAATCATAATATGCTTTTTATTCTATAAATTTAGATCAAAGTGACAACCCTAGGGTTCAACGCAAGAGTAGGCAAATAACTCTGCGGGCGGCTTTAGATAATCTACTGTTCTCTGTCTACTGTGCTTAGGTACAAATCCAGACTACTGAAAAACTGCAAATAAAAAAGCCAAATAGCGGTCTTGGAAATCAATCGTAATCTCAGCTTAATGTTTTGTCTAGAACAAAAATTCTTTCCTATATTCAGCTCAATCATGTGTTGCTTAAAAGGAATCCCATCCAGAAGAATGGACGCTAATGACTCAAGCATGATGGTGTTATGGTATCTAACCGTAGCCACCATTTAATAATAAAGAGTAACAGACGAAATCATTTATTAGACACGCCTACATCTTACACATGGTTACGTGAATTTCGCATAGCTATCAATTTCTGAGCACACGTTATGTGACTACAGTTATGTCAGCCATGCTCATAAAATTCTGGTAAGAATTGCACGTACTACGCGTGAACCTCGCCATTGCATTGTGGTCGTAAGCATTTCTAAGGACTTTTCGGCCTTCTCACGGTCGCGTAATGCCTTTAGAAGTGACAATGAGGGAAATGTATAGAGTTATGCTTCACCGTTAGTCCACATGTAACTGTCTACGGTAATTTGAATTAGTTGAGTTCACAGTGTCGAAAACACGCGCGCAGCGCAAGCGATTTAATCGGTTGAGGAAGTGCGAGTTCACTGTTATCCGGTACGATAGTGGCCTTAGTTATTTATTTATGTGAACTTTAAAACACCTACAACAGAAAATCATCATCTGCCTAGTCTTTTACCAACTATTTTGGGGTCGGTTTCCAATCTAACTGAATTCAGTATCCTTTTTTTAAAACCTTGAACTCAGTTCTCGTCAGTCCCTAAACTAAATCTTAAGATAGTAACAAAAACTTACTATTAAACAAAAACAGACCTTAAATATTCACTAATGAATAAATCATTTTAGCCTCACGGGACATATGATCCTCCGTAGAAAAGGGAGGATCTTCCGACGAGACGGGTGTTATTTCTGGCAGGCACTTGTCCAATGGTTGAAAATTTCAACCATTGGACATTTGGCAACTAGCATACATACAACTTCCCAATTTCAACTTGAAATTGGGATTTATGTATGCTAGTTGCACGGTAAACTCTGATTGCGAGATGTAGAATTCGCGTGACGTCAGTAAGACGCGATGTTTATTTTTGACTTTTGTAGGTACCGCTACAGTGGTTTGTAGAGCTACTAAGAGTAAAGTATATTTAGATAGACACTCCATGTAATAAAACTGGTATTTAGCTGTATCTGGTGAACTGGAAATCGATCTAACATTTACTATGTTGGTATACTGATATACATAGACTGCATTAAGTGGTAGCGTACATTTATACGGGTTCTCTAGTGGCGACCACGCACGGGAAGAGCAGCGTGGGTAGCCCCCGACAAGGTGGACCCACGATCTGGTGAAGGCCGCAGGAAACCGCTGGATGCAGGAGGCGCAGTACCGGTCATCGTGGAGATCCTTGGGGGAAGTCTATGTCCAGCAGTGGACGTCTTTCGGCTGAAATGATGATGACAATGTACATTTATGCTGCCATTACATACCTTTATCTTTCAATTCTTTGTTAAAACCGGGTGCAGTGAAAACGCACAAAGTACAAAGGGTCACGAAACTATAAGCTCCGTAAGAACACTAACAATACCGGCACGGTATGGCACCGCGGGAAATTAGGGCCATTTGACACCGGCGGCGATTATCACTGAAACCAATTAGATTTTAATTTGAATGCATTAGCAAGTTTGAAAATGTATTGAGATGGTGTGTCAGTACGCTAATAAAGAGAAATAGATGTGCATAGCGTGTCTATCAGAAACTAATGCCTCCCGATACCAACCACCGAACCACACCGAACCAAATACCGAAACAAGAAAGAAGTGTTTAAAACACGCTAGTGAATGTTTTAAACAGTTTAGGAGTTTCAGTTGATGTCTATTTTCCTACTCGAATTTCTGGGGAATACACTAACTTTTTCTTCTGATCTAAAAAAAACTCTTATGCCTGCTATTATATGCTCATTCATCCACGATGTTCATTGTCTATTTCACTTAAAGAAAATAAAAAGAAATAAATATACACGTATTATCTAATACCTATTATTAATATTTAGGTTCTCTATTTTTTATTCCCTCCTATTAGAACAGACCGTGGTCCTGGCAGGCATTGATCATAGCGGAACTCAGCACATTGCGCAGATACCTCTCGTTTCCTTCCGCTTTATCTTAAATAGGAACCTCCCGAAACAACCATGTCCGGTGAGGACCTGCGTTGGTTGGACGGTGAGGGCCCGGTGTTGTCACTTATCGCTTCAATTGTGCATCATACTATCCATGTTGCTATAAGATCCCGCTGGAGTTCCGCCCGCTGTGCCGTGGTTTCTTGCGGTAGTGGAGATGCCTCGGCGTTGGAACAAATGCTCGGAGTGGGATATAATGTACAACACGCGCCCAATACCGTTTTGTATATCATAATTTAATCAGTATTCAACATGACTTAGACCTGCAAATAGCTAAAAACTTAAGAAAATTTGAATAGGGATGTATCCTGCGTAAAAAAAATTGATTCTTTATAGTCCGTCATTCAGATTATAGAAAAATATTGCATACGTATATTTTGTTTTATCAAATCAATAAAAATTGACAAATATAAAAAGCATCAAAAATCCTCGCTAAAAAGTGTAGCGTGTAGTAACGTCACACGAGTTTTCAACGCACTGCGTCGTCTTCTTTTTTTGTTTAAGTATATGAAAATAGAAAAAATACGTGTCTAGTATTTTTTCTAATCTGACTGACGGACTAATTAGTTTTTTTTAGTTAACTACCCTATTTCGTATACCTGTTCCTCTCCCCCCCGCGTGACTTCTAGTTTACAAATAAATGTAGTTATGTACTGCATACAACAATAGTTTGGTCAACATTGAGTGTGAAATAATGTGTGTGGTGTTTCGCACGCTGGGCTGCGTTGCGTGCTTTGTCATCGTCGGTTACCGGGCCGTCTGCGACGGAGTCGTCGTCTTCCGCGAAATGCACTCGATCAACTTTTGTAGACTGTACATTGCATTTCATAGTCGTAGAATTGGTTAAAATTAGTAGGTTGTGGTCATATAAAAAAGTTAGATCAAGATCTTAATTGTCGACAGTTATGCTGCTGATGTACATATAATATTTTATCAAGATGTTATTAAAATGTAGGCTAGTTTGTGTCATGGTTTCCATTCTCTTATTTTATCGTGAGCAAATTTTCACGGCTCGGGTACTCATGAAGATTTGACATGACCCGTCTGGAAATAACGGAAGGTTATGTTGGACTCCTACCGACTTAAACCCCACTGTTCCTTTCAGTACTATCAGTCGGAGGCCCAGGAGATATTTGTACATTCTCTGCACACCTGACTGGTATCAACTCGCCATACCTAGCGGGCGCCATCACCAAGTGCGGCTGATCCCACAACCTCAACTCGCGCTTACTGCAAGCCACCTCTATGAGCATGACTGCTAGAATGGTTTCTCTATCATGCGTTGTCACTCGTGCCCTTAATAACCTTATAATTGCGTCAGTGGGTGGAATTCGCGTAGCTGAATTTTAGGCTAAAAATAATTTCTTCAAATAAAAAAAAATAAACAAAAAATAATTTCTTTGCATGGAATGGAACGCATGGAACAAGTCTACAGATTTGAAAATCCCTAAAAACCTCTTCAGTTATATAAATGGCATTTGACAAAAATAGGAAAAGTATCTAAATTCATAAAATTACTTCAACAACAGTCACAGTCTGACATTGTAATCACGTCATATTTGTTGTTATGTGTTTTATTTTGTGTTTTAATCAAAATCTTTGTGCTATGTGAACTAAATTGGTATACAAAACATTTTACTTATCTTCTTTCATTTCCTATTTGATTACCACAGTAAATAAGCATAATCTTTGGCAAGTTCTTTTCTTGACCAGGCTCACAAGACAAACAAATTTTAGGAAGAAATGATTTAAATTTTGTTTGGGTCGCATATTATACACCAACATTTTTAGAAGTGTATTTCTTGACCAGATAAACAAAGCTTGGGCAGAAATAATTAACTAGATGCGGGTCGTATATTATTATGGCACACCGTCACCAAAGGTCACAGTTGGGTATAGGTCAAGTTTAGAAACCGATGGATGTTCGAATGAAATTTGATACGTTTTCTCAGTTTTATTTGAGAACTACCATCTGCCTTACTTAACATTAACTATATCCAGTGACCCTAATAACTTATCTCCTTACGTAGATTCTATAGCTAAAGCCAATAGACAACGTCAAACTAACTAGAATGCATTGTTGTTTGTAAGGAATGGTGCAACAGATACTGTTTTTGATAGTATTAAAACTTGTTTTATGATATTTTGACTAAAAAACAAATTGAGTATCGTATGGTAATATAGTTGATCCTACAGGTAAAAGTATTAGCTACCTGGCTATATTGAGGTTGAACCACCATCTTGGAATACTTTTTTGGTACTATTGATTATAGTAAAATAATCATAATAAAAAGTTTTGATTTGATTTACTGAAATTTGTCATCGAAATCTGATACTGAGAACAACCAAACCTAAAAACCTTTGGACTGCTGAAATTGTGGTTGAAACAAATTATAGTACAGCATAATTATAAAGAAGTTAAATCCTGACTTTACTGTTTGCTCAAGTTCTAAGTACATACATGTATTGTTATACACTTGTAGATAGCTGCAATGACTCCACCTCCAGAATGTATCACATCATGTCCATCCATCGACCAAAAGGTCCGTACGAGGCTTGGACCCATCACTGGCGGTCCGGTGGAAGAGATCAACCCCGGGCAGCCGGCCAAGCGGAAATGTGGCTGTACAAAGACCAGTGAAAAGCTTAAGCAAATCTTAGGGACATTCCCTGCTCCCCCACCGCCAACGCCTATGAATGGATTCACGGTAAGGAGAAAACCGACGTTCTGTATTCATGTAGAAAGAAATTGTGATAAGTATTTTATGACCTGCACTAAGAAGATATCAAAATAAAGCCACGGACATACGAGGGAACAAATGTGCCACGATAAGTATCGGCGACATGTCAAGCGAAGTCGGCCGATTTCGCTTCACAAATATGGCGACAACGCGCAACTTATGTCCGCAGCGACGTCAGATGAAGTCGTGCGACTACGCGAAACTTCGCCTGACATATCTGGTGACATCGCGCGACTTATGTCCGTAGCAACGTGGTAGTAAATGTAGTAGGCGACACGTGTCGCGCGATGTTACCAGACATGTCGAGCAAAGTCCGGCAACGTCGCGCTACCTCCACTTTTCGTGTCCGTGGCTTTAGACAATCATAGGAAACAAAAGTATAGAAAAAAAAAAGATTCCTATACACAAAGGTCTTACAGGTATATTGAGCTATCTCCTCAACATTGATTAGAAACATTGTAGAACCGCTTGCACTATTGGCAAAAATGGGTTATGATGCCTAAATTTGCTTGACTGGTGTACCGAATAGGTACTGTGGAACTAATTTAATAATGGTTTGCTTTTGTTATTAGTACGATAAGGCTTCGGGGTACAATTATTTGCACGCCGATAAACAATCCATGCCGATGATTCCAGAATGTTGTGCCGGAACCAGAAAATACAGAAGGGTAAGGTTGCTTAATTCATAACGCCTACAGAATGAAGGAAGAAGAAAGAATGGAAGAGAATTCCTGTAGCTTGTAAGGGTAATTTAAATTAACTTTTTGCGTCCACAGAATCTTTGTTTAATAAGTTCAAATTCAAATTATTGTACTTATTAATATTGTGACCATTAGTAAAATTATATATATAGATTAGACTTTATAGACAATGTAGGTCCATAATTGCTATGTCCCTTTAAAGGGCGTACAAAATATCTTAAGTAAGCGAATATCAATTATCAAAACAAAGGTCTTTTGGTATAACGTGCACATAACTAGACCGCTGTCTGTAATACCTATTGATTTTATAGACTATTGACGTGTTTTCTACACACCTTTGTATATCATTCTTTAATTATTTTATCTGAAATGATGTATCTACCTACTAAGATACATCATTCCATTTATTTAGTCAGCAATCTGCATTCATGAAAGCACAAAAACTTTTATCACAATTGGTGTTTAACCGTTTAACAAATCTTTCTTAGATATGATTAACGGGCCTACCAAGCCTACCTACCTACTACCTACCAAGACGTAGGTACATACTTAAAATAAGGTGTCATATACGATACATAAACCTAACGAGTAATAAAACACAAATTCGTTATTACAAATCAAAAATAGGAACAAATAATTTCTCATATAGGATATTCGATTCGATTGTATTTCGAATTCATCATTATCATAAACCTTTTTATCGTCACTGCTGGGCACAGGCCTCCTCTAATACAGAGAAGGATAGAGCGTAATCACCACGCTTACTCAAAGCTTGGCGATTTCAGACTTAAAGTCCAAGTTTCCTCAAGATGTTTTCCTTCACCTTGTAATTAGTCATTGATGTAATGATGTCCAATATAAATAAATCTGGTAATCGATAATTTAGTCATTGATGTAATGATGTCCAATATAAACAAATCTGGTAATCGATAATTTTCCCGCAAATCCTTTACCCAGTTCTATAAAAGTTAGGAAGAAATTAGACTCTAAATTAATAAAAATAATATTGTGATTATAATTTTAATATTTTTAAGACCTTTATGGACTCTGCAGATACGCCTGCAAATGTTAGCCCGGTAATTGCTTAGCCCGTAGGCTAAGCAATTGGGCTTTCAAAGTATTAAATCTAAACTGACTACTTAAAGTACGGTTAGGTCCCGTCCCATACGTGTCTTCATTACAAATTGCTTTATCCATAAAGGTTCTGAAAGGGCTTACAGTTTTTTCACATAAGCACTTGTGTTAACATTAAGGTATGTATGTCAAGGTGAAGTGACGCTGTGCCTAATTAGTTTTGCGATAAAATAGTTATAAGTTCGGCGTTGGCGTCGGCAGCGGGCGTCGTGAGCGAGGTGGATGCTTCGTGCGCCCTGTATCGGCCATCGCTCCTGCTCGATGCATCGCCTGTCGTTATTCAGGAATGTCTTGCTCTTGTCTTGTTACAACGCGGACACGCTGCGACCTGCCCTTTGACTAGCTACGAGGAACCAGGAAACTGTGTAGGTACATTGGTTTTTGGATTGCTGTCCTTTTTGTATATTTGGTTGTTTATGGGATGCTTCTTGATGACTCTTGATAACGCTGTTGTTCGTCTGTGTTTCCCTCAAAATTGTGTCTCTTTTCCTATTAAGTACTTGGTGTTTCATAATGGCATAGGTACTATGAAGCGTATGAAAATGTTAGCTTCGCCCTGATTCGCTTTCAAAACAGCAATATCTTTAAGATCGATGTCCAAAGATGGATGCTAACTACTCTCCAGGATTTGTTTTACGCTATCATAGTAGGATCAGTGTGGTGATAACAGTGTACATAAACGTGGTGATTCCGTCGGCGTCGGCGTAGGAGTGTTGGTACGCGGTAATGGATGCTCGTGCGCACAGATAGCATCGAGACTAGGATCGTGACGCGGCGCGCCCTGCGACAGCGCCGCTTCCCACTACAAGGTGAAATGGTTACTTTAATGCTTATGTAAGAAAGTTTTTATGGGCTTCAAATTTGAATGTTTTTAAGATTTGCGTCAAGCAATGTAAGCCCAGGTAGGATATGAAATTGTTTGGCGCTCTTGGAGATTAAATCCGTTTTAACTAGATCCTAAAATTAATAGCTGATTATTATTAAAAAAGTCGATAAAAACATTTTCATTTAAGTAAGTTTTTTTTTACAAATAAATAAATCCATAATTCCTATTCATTACTAAATAAGTTGGAAAGTAGCTATGAAATTTGGGTCCGATCTTTTGATCCGTAGTTAAACTCAACCAATTGTTAAAAATTGTAAGTAATGGTTAAATATCCGGATTTTTTTGTTACTGATAATGTGTGTTCGCTATTACCCCTAGATTGATGTAAACGAAATGCATGCTAAAGATATGAGAAGCGGCGATACCTCGCGGTTGCACAACCCCGGTCTCCGATGTCACTTAAATAAAAAACAAATGCATATGCATACACACATACACACGCATGCACATATTAGGTCTCGAGACAAACCTGAGCAGCCCACGTGCGTATCCTTGAGTATATCCAGTGTGTATATCTTCGGATTCATAACACTGATTACCTTATAGATCCGTTCTGTAGTTTCTGCCTACTCCCATCGGAGGAAGACGTGTGTTTTTGATTATGCAGGTATTTTAACATAACAAACAAGTTAATTATAAAATTAAAACAATACATAATATTGATAATCATTTGCCGGATGGTGCGGCGGATGGTTCGAAGGTTTTTTGATGCACCTACTGGTATTAAATTAATTCTTATCTTTTTCATTAAAGTCTGTGTTAATTCGGGGACACTAAATTGTATTACACATTGTTAAATCAGGTACTACGTGGTTGTTGTATATCTTCAGACTTGTTTTTGCTTCCGGGTTTACGAGCCCTGTCCTTACCGATAGAAAAATGAGTAATATAATAATTGCCTACTTTGGTGGTGCTTTTATTATATGAGGTGCGTTCTAATTTTTGCTTCTAGGACATGCCAGTTTCCTCAAGATGTTTTCCTTCAAAGTTTTTGAGAGAAGTGGTGATGAAATAAATTACGAAAAGTAACGAGCCTGTTTGAGTTCCAACCCACGACATAAATCATGACAGTTACCATTATACCGCCACTGCTCAATTGGCGCTCATGCTTATTTCATATTTGCCATCGTTGACAATTCAAATTAATATAAGCAAGTTGCATTTAGATCAATACGGCTGCGTTACTTAATATTGTTTCATATGGCGTGGTAGTGAATGTCCCACTGCCATGTTTTTGATGACAATCTATGATTACAAATGCCAAAAAAAAAAAAACAAATCGAAGCAAAAGCAATGATAATTCTATATTAACAATTGCAGTAAGTTATTTAATTAACATAAAAATCTAATTCAGATTTAAGCAAATAAATAAATTTAACTCAACTAAAACATAATAAATAAACATTAGAAATCTGCTATCAAAGGGGAAAAGGAAGTAAGTCGTTATTAAAAGCGTTTTATTTACTTTACGTACTAAATGAAACCTTGTTTGATGAACCCAATTGAGGTTGCAGGCGTGTAATGTTTGTTAAAATGTAATTAAACCGTTTGATAATGATCTCTCTAGGTTAAGACCAAGAACAGTAAAGTTTTCGTCTGTCGACCGCAAAATTGGACTAGTCCGGCCATTCATTTGCCTGGTAGAGATTTGGTTATTTGTTAGACTTGTAACTTATAACGCTAAAGTTAGAAGTCTCAGAGGCAGTGCGACTTATAAGTCACAAGATTTAGTAAAAAAAACGCATTAATACCTGCTCTATGTATATGAAAATCGATGTTATGATCTAATGACTACCTAACACTTTTAAACTTAAATATATTGGAGGATTATTATTGATCGGATGGAAGAGAGTGAGTTTTGAGAAAACAATCTAGGGGTTTAGAAATTTAAAAGTTCCTGTCTGTCGCAAGGGCTGCACCAAGATTATAATAGTGCTAACTAAGAAGCGCCGAGTACTTGTTGACTGTTCAGTAGTCGGCCATTTTGGTGGTAGGTAGTCTTCATTGGTCAAGTATTTGACTGCCGAGGTACTCGAAAAGAACTACCTAATAACCTATGTATAATATTAATATACAGTAGTCATTGTCAGAAAAATGACGCAAAAATACAAACTGTCGTTAGTTGTTATAAGATTACCTTAGATAATATTGTCAAAACTCCAAAGTTAACTATTGCTGTTTTTGGATCATCTTGTTGTTGCGGCGCTGTAGAAGCCAATACCGTAGCAGTGCAAACACCCGCATGATATTCTTCTATAATATTTGAAGGGTTTCATTACTTTTATTTAATTACCTACCTATTTGACATAATTGGGTTGTATCCTAAAATAGTTATTTGTTATACAAGAGTGCAAAGTTGCTTTTTAACCGCGTGTTCAATTTTGATGACCGAGCAAGCGAAGGATTCTAAAATTGAATCACGAGCGCAGCGAGTGATTCAAAATTAGAATCCTGAGCGTTAGCGAGGGAATCAAAAGGACACGAGGTGAAAAATCTTTGCACTCGAGTGCAACACGTAACTTTTCATTCCACCTCAGCGAGGAAATGACTAAATGCAATAAAAAAATGTTTACAATCACAAGATAGGTACACTTTTATTTCAGTTTAGGTATTAATTACTACATTATGACAGGTAAGTATTACAGAATAATCTTTAAATTATAATAAAATAATACTAAAGTATAATTAAGAAAATTTTAAAGTAACGTTGCAACAGTTATTTAAATTGAGTGTAATATTTTTGTTTGGTACTGTAATATTGGTGTTAGTCACTTGTGTACTGTTTTTCGGTAAACTGTCTGTCATACTTAATAGTTGTACCGATTCATCGGATTCCCTTGGCGTGAATGTTGGAGAGAGAGGGAGATGGTTAGGTGTTTCATAACGGCTTATTTTTGATGTAGAAGGGCCAGTCCAAGTTTCCGATTGAGGCTCTTTCAGTGTAATGGCTCCTACGATGCCTTCACATATTTTAGACTTATTTTGGATGGAATCCTCTATGTATCCCTCTACAACTGCATTGGTCTTCCAGCCTCCGTGGCGCTTAAGGGACAGGAGATCAGCTCCGGAATCAGCCAAAAGTGTGGCTGAAGTTCGTCGGAAACAATGACCCGTGTACAACAGGGGTTCTGGAAGTTCAAGAAATGTTGCTATTTCTCGTGGGATACTGCCAATTTTATTAGTACCCATAGGCTGTCTAACACACTTTCCATTGCGATACTGTAGAAAAAAACGATTGATTGGAGTGTTAGGCGGCCGTAAGGCTTGATATTTCTCAACAATCGTTACGTATTCCTTGCGAATGACAAAGTTGCGGTCTCTTTTTGTCTTTGTATTAGGTAAATTAATTAATAGTAAGTCATCTGAATGTTTCTCAATGTTTTTGACATTAAGTTGTGTTAGTTCATTAGTTCGACATGCTCCGTTTATTCCAATAATAAGAACAACCTGCAATGTAAAGAGTATTGTAGTAGATAAATGAATAAAATTTATATGAACGCATAATTATGCCTATCAACATTTACTAAGTATACTATTTAATTGAGATTAATATATGTACTTAAGTAGATACTGAATGTGCAACTGACTTACTTTTGCCGCCAAATATACGGAATCGGGTGCTTCGTTAAGAAACTTTTCAATATCAGATACTGTGAAAACCTTCGATTTTTTTGGATGATGACCAGATGAGGCTCTTTTTAAAAATGCTACTAATTTAGGATAGGTATCGATATGTATGTCTTTTTTCATCTTTATTGTTGCTTTTAGCATCGAATACGTACTCCATAGAGTGCTTGCTTTCTTGTTCTCGGATAATTCTATAAAATATGCCAGCAAAACGTTTTCTGAGAAAGTTTTGGCTCCTTTTGCTAGTCGCCACGTGTTGAACATATCGTACTGTTTTAAATACTTCTCGCGTGATTGTTGAGGTAGAAAGCTCATTTGCGCATTATTAACAGTTTCAGTCAATTCTGTTGGCGTCAAACAAACTTCCTCGTCGCTAGAATCACTCATTTTAGTTTTTCACTTGTTTTCAAGTTTCTTTTTTTTAATATAAGGTTTAACAATGACGTGAAAAAATGCCGCGTAAAGAACCGCGTACAAAGAAAATTGAAAAAAGAACACCAAGAAGGTTCCGAGTCTGAGTTTTTAACAAATTAAAAAAAAGTTGTATGATATATTCGGCACCATAGAGGTAACAGTAAATAGGTTTAATGTTTTTTTTAATTTACAAACTTAGTGCACACGATGTTCTAAATTCAATTTACTTTATCCTCTAGAGAATAAAAACGGCTTTTCCAGTCAGATATTGAAGATTAAAAATACTCTTTCCGAGATGGTGGGATGAAAAATAATTTAATGTCCATCAGATAGATTTATAGAAAATATTGAACACGTATTTTTTATTTTTTCTTTCATTCAAATACTTAGGAAGATATATTGATTTGAAATGTCGCATGACGTCACGGCGTGGTACAAAATATACCACGGGGTCACGTAATTGGCCCCCACTCCGTAACTTTAATACGCTATATCTCAGTACTTTTTGGTGATTTCGACAAAATAAAAAATACGGGTCTTAATTTTTTTTATTATCTATAAGACGGACTAATTATTTTTTTTGTTTTCTTACCTAGGATACATCCCTATTGAATATACTGTGATGTAATTTACTTTTGACTTTAGCTTTTTTCTTGACTGTATATCAGTGGCGAAGGGTGAAATTTTGACAAAGGGAAGCCGGTCCAAAAAAATAAACACTTAAACACTTACCTACTGCAGGATATCTTGGAGGAGGTCTTCAGATAAGAATAGTATTAAAAGCCCCACCTTCACCATACAAAAAAGGACTGATGATTTGATAACAGTGTCTTTCAAGTATGATAAAAGCGGCAGCAAAAGAAAAAAAAGCCTTTTTCGACGTGCATCTCCATACCACACATGCATGCTTGTTAGTAAGTACTAAGTTAAGTACCTATTGTTAGGGAATAAGAGTCAAGAAAAAATAAAATAAAAAATTACAAAAATAATAGTGTTAAAAACCGAACCACACAAACACCGATCCAAAACCAACAAAAATATTAAGCAAAAATAAAGCAAATTATACACAATCACAACGTTATTTATATTGTAATGCAATGCGTCTGTTTTTTTTTAACAAAATGAGCTAAAATGATGTTATAAAAATTCGGATTACTTTTCATTTTATTAAGCAAATTTTTTTTAATTGACATGATAGCCAAATCGGACAATCTCTGCTCTTTTTGGCAGTTTCGCACATATGTGTGAATGCGTTTTAAAGCAGAAAATGACCGCTCAGCTGAAGCTACTGAAATGGGGAGGGTCAGAATTAAACTGCAAAGAGTCGAAACTTGAGAAAATGCGTCTTTCAAAGACGTATTCTGGAGCTGTAAAAAAAGCTCATAGGTGTCCAATTTATTTAACGACGCTGACGTAAGACTTTAAGTTCATTCAGCAGGTAGTCAGTTGAGCAGCACTCTATATGAATTAAAGCCATAATAACAAACAAAATACACAGTATTTAACCAAATCTGCGATTAAATTACGTTACAGAATCAGTCACAGTTTAAATACCACAAATATTAAAATATAACAAACGAAAAACACGAAAAACGAACACATGTCACATACTAACAATAATTTATTTTCAACCAAACGAAATGGAACACGAAAATATGCCAAAATAAAAAGAATATGACTTGCGAAGGATTTCATTATAACGTTTCTTTGTCTCATTCTAATAGAGGAGAGGAGAGAACTGCAAGCCGGTCGGCATCAGCCTATCTTTTCTCAAAAATTACGGACGGTTAGCGATCATTAGAAAGAGATGTCTGACACGCTCTGCCTCTTTTCGCCTCATAGTAAAACGTTGGCCGAGATAAGCTGTAATTCGTCGAGTTACCTTTAATGTAATTTAGGTACGAAAAATTTAAGCGCTGATTAATTTACGACTATAAAATGAAATGTGATACTTAGGGTATTGCTAAGAATTACTATTGCTATTGTAAATCGCGCAGGCATTTGATTAATAATACTTTAATGAAATAGAATGTAAATACTTTTGTATGAATATGGAACTGATTTTTGAAAGGTAACCCGGTGGGAATCGGCTTGTATGGACTCTTCGCCACTGCTGTATATTTGTATTATAAGTTATCTTGACATCAATATTATTATTCGTTTGCTTTGTATTTTGTTATGAGACTTAAAACGACTATACACCAATTATGTAAAATGTAACCCTTATACCTAGAACATTTGTACGCCGTGATTGGCAAAACATGGACGCTCACAGTATATATTTTCAATACCTTGCATGTCTGTCAAATCAGTTAATGTAAACGCATGTTTGACAAATAAATGATCTTTGTCTTTGTCTTCATATGTTGTCACTTTCCAATACAATCAATCGGTAATCATGTGTAGTACCAGGCAAGCAGTACTAGTTACTACAGTACAGCTACTCGGTAAAATTTGTAAATCATAACTAAGTAATCATGCAAATAATTACTAATATCTTAGATGTAGAATTGAAGTCGGTCGGTTGCTATTCCTGGCCAGGTCGAATAATTTTGGAATATGACTCCTTTAAAAAGGATACCGGACTTTAAAAAAAAAAAGATGTTCAAAAAGAGCTCAAAATAATTCAAGAATAATGAGCAGGTTTATTAGTCATATTTGTTGTAGGTGTCGTTTATAATTTTTGTCAACCCCCATTGGTACAAGGGAGTGAGTTTATTTATTTACTATGTGTCTATGTGTGTATAAGTAGGTCTTTTTTTTAAGCGGGAACAAAAGTTATGGCGGATAGTGTCAGAGCTGGTGGCGCTAGTACAGATGTCGGTGACGGCGACGGCGCTGGCCCTGTACTACCTGATCTACTGCTACATGCAGCTTGTGTACTACACCCTCAGGACCGCGCTGTATTTCCACAACGCTGACGGGTATTTATTTTACAATTAATATAAAATTGTTACATTTGTGTAAACAAGTGAGAGTTAATGCTCAAAGCTTCAAGCAAGGCACAGAAATCTTAATAATATTTATTGCCTTATGCCTTATTATTAGAAAAGATTTTTGTGGATCAAGTTTGTTCTCGAATATAAATGTTTCTTTTTTAATTGACTAAAAAAAGACTAGTTATACAAATAATATTAATTAATATTATATATATATTATTTATCAATCTTAATTTATGGGTCTGTTAAATATTTATTAGTAATTTAATAAATACAGGTGGACCGGCAAAGCCTATAAAACATGTTTTATCTTGTTGACCCACAAGGGAACTCAGGCACTATGCGAGTACGACTACTACTGGTCGTTAAAGTGGCCGCAATCTTGGCCGCAGAAGTGTCGACTAATATACATATGTATTTCCATATGATACTAAAGGACCTACTATGAATTTCACCTCAATTGGTCGGCAGGCCCGTCATCGATTTATGACTCATTACAGCCAAGTCAGATTATGTCTCATTACAGCCAAGTGCCCGTTTCACATTATGATTCTATAGTTCTTCTATGGACGCTTGACCGTATATGTAGAATCCAACAAGTTTTACATAGGTAATTTTTACCCAGGCACCATTGTACATGAGTTGAGTTTCTATGGCAAGGTGAATTCCTGCTCATAAAAACAACACAGTAGTCATTTTCTGTTCAGGGTTTGTTTCGTAGTCCGTTCCAGGGAAGGAAACTGGTATAATGTCATTATCCCAATTTTTACCTTCCATCTTGGGCCACCCAAACGGGTCCACTTGACGGTTTATGACTACCTCAGGTGAGCCTTAATTTTGGGTCATTATTTTTCATTTCTCATATTCGGAAAGTAGTATTTTCTTGATCTGATTGTTGGGTAGAAAGTGCTATTTCCCTCCATAGAGCGGGAAAAACTCATACAAATTACTTTCCACCTAAGTCGGAATGAACTTTAAAAATAGAACTGCTGTCAGCTGTGAAGAAATTTGTGTACTAATAAAAAAAAAATGCAAATGTGACTAAACAGCCAGTGTGAACTTAGCGTAAACAGAAATAGGTCGCAACCCTAGAATTGAAGTGATAATACCTACTTATTAATCTATGGTCGCAACTGGACGGTAGCACGCTACAGACTATAAACTATTAATTTATAGCGCGCTATTTGCGCTATGTTATAGCGCGCTATAAATAAGAAAGCACATCCAGCAATAACAACGCTACAGTAGCGCGTTACTTTCATAGCGTTCTTTTCATGCTATCTAATAAAAGCAATATAAAAAGGAACTCTCTTTCATACTTTTCAGGTAGGACTGTCTATAATTGGTAAAGGTTATTCTAACATTAATTTTAATAAATCGTAAATCAAATATAGGCGTATTTAAAAGTTCATTGATTGTTCAGATATATACAGTGGTTCTTCTTTAATTTATATTTTATTTACATTTAAAAACATTAGTTGAACTACTTTTGTAGTAGACAACCGTGTTCCTCGATTACTGATAATATATGATTTCGAAAAAATAAATTTAAAGGACAACTGTCAGTGACAATAATTACAAATAGCAGTCTTGCTGCCGTCTGCAGATTTTTCAAAAAAGTTCCAGATTGGCAAACCACCACCTTTGCGATTAGACATTTTTACATAGAGTACACACTAAATAATATCCAGTAGTTCGTTTTGCAACAGAATTATATATTAATATTTACACACACTAATAATACCTTTGCAGACACTAAATAATCGTCACTAGTTCGTTTTTCAACAGAACTTTATACTAATATTTACACTAACAATTAAGATCGCGCGCGATGAAAATAGCGTGCTCCGACAACAAACATACATTTATCCACAGCGCTCACGCGATTACTGACTGCCCGTATAGCGCATAGCGCCATTCTATAGCACGCTATTTTTTCATAGCGCATAGCGCAGATAGCGGGCAGCGCCCGCGGAGAGCAGGCGCGCGCTGTGCGAGTCGTTAGATCAATTTCATTCATAGCGTAAATAGCGTTATAGCGTCATAGCGTCTTAACGTCCACCTACATAGCGTGCGCTATGCGCTATGAAAAAATAGCGTGCTATAGAATGGCGCTATGCGCTATATTAACCACCTCTAGTCGCAACAATAACGTGGTTATTTCCATATTTAAAATTTAAAAATTCGACATAAATTATCGGGATACCAATCTGTTATGTATCTGTGACGACTGTGACGGATAAAAAAAATAGTTATTTTCCTCATATTCGAAATGAAAAGTAGAGTGTTTAACACGGGTAAAAGAATCAATTCCTACTCGGACTATAGCCGCCCTCGCTACGCTCGGGCGTCTAAATACCTCGGGAATTGATTCTTTCCACCCTCGGCTAACAATCTACTATTTTAACACTTTTCAAGTGTATTGCGTAGTTCTATGTTCCGTGTTAGTTAGGGCTAATAAGTTCTTCGAACTAAGTAGGCACTCAATTCCAATTTGTCGTCCTCCGTGTCAACACGCCTGCCTGCAACGTGGAGGCCCCGGGTTCGATCCCCGGCCAGGTCATCATGGAAAACGATCTTTTCCTGATTGGCCTGGGTCTTGGATGTTTATCTATACAATATGTAAAGAAAACCCTGTCCGATCCCTGAAGGTATAGTTAGGTATCGATAACTGATTCTACTAATGCATACAAAGCCGGGCTAAACTTAAAAAAAGATCCCCCTAAAAAATAAATATTATTTCGCAAAAAAAAAGGTAACTTAAAAGATGTGCGGTAGGCCATACAGGCGCGGGCGAAGAGGGGCAGGGCACGCGGCACGCGGTCGCATCGCTATTCGCTCAGAATTATACCGTCAAAAATAATGTTGTCACTTTTTAAGAATTACTAAATTTTGGGGAAGTTAGAATTAATTCGCGGGAAAAAAGATTACTTATTTCAGAATTCACTACTATTGTTACTAAGATGATTATGTAAAATTTCATATTTTATTTGGTCATGTGTTTACCTAACCTTTACTATCCTTACGGGTCGGACAGGGTTTTCTTAACATATTGTATATTTATCTAGGTATTATAAATATAGTACCGTTGAATTAGTATCCCATAACACAAGTCTAGAACTTACTTTGGGGCTAGCTCAATCTGTGTGATTTGTGCGTAAAAAAAAACTCAAGTACATACAATAAATTATTTTCTTTTACAGACCCATGAAAGTTACGATTGGAGTGGTAACAGTGACGTCGCTAATAATCGGATTCAACTTATTAATGCGCATGGAGAGAATAATTGGGCTTGTTTACTAAATTATGATCACCTTTGGCAATCACTGCGTAAAAATGTACACACGTCAGTCTGTCACGTTATAAGTTAAATAGGTCGAGCTAACTGTCAAATTTTCTCAATTAACTTCGAACCTTAATAATTTAGCGGTAAAGTTGAAAAAGTATTAAAGAAATTTGCCAGATTATAGTAGCTTAATATGCCGGCGTCTGTACATTAAATGAATAAGTTAAAAGTAACAAAACAAAGTAAAGAAATTTAAAATCATTTTACGTTTACGTTGACATCGAAGTTTGGGGTCCAAAAAAATTTTTGTTACCTACTTTGTATCAAAATCAAGTGTATTTAAACTTATTGTAATTTATTGAAATAATAATGTTTTGTGAATTAAATATGTTATTTATATACTTGTAAAAACCCAGTTTTCAGTAGTCCATTTATTGTACGGAGTAATTACCTTTGAACTTAGTCATTAGTCGGGTCGGATTGAGCGTGACTGAATTCGCACCTGGACATTGTTTTCTCAAATGGTTTTGGAAGTGATTAAGGCCCCCCCCTCGCGCTTTTGTGCTGGCTCACCGCAGCGGGAAGCATTATGCGGATGAGAAGGCACGCTGGAGGCTGAGTCGACGACCAACACTTGATGGTCAGACAGCGCGAGAGACGGCCGCGCACTAGCATCCTTGCTCTAACTTCGATTGTTACGATCGACCGCGAACTTACGCACGCACCAGTCACGCGAAGTGATTATCGATTAAAGCTCAAGTAGTGGCAGTGTTGAATGAACCAGTGTGAATCGTGTATCGCTTAGTGCAAAATGGTGCTAAGTGTCAGGTAAATAGAGTATGAAAATTAGAAACGTTTTCATGATCTCAATTGAATGCTATTTTTTGTGTGTTTTGTAATACTATATTATTATACGCGTTAGGAAAGGTAAAACCAAAAGGCGAGGCGGAAAATGTTTTCCTCATTGGACGAGAAAATTTTGGTTTGGGCGGTACCTATTACATATATAGATTTATCGGTGATATAAGCGAGTAAGCACTTATTTATTGATTGTAGTACAATTCATTCTGAAAATTAAGAACATTCTGTGACCAAAACAAACAAACTTAAAAAGGAACTCGAGGTAATCTAAATCTAGATCATAGGGGCACAAAAAAAAAAAACATTCAAAACTTAACTGCCGTTAAACAATAAATCTCAT
This sequence comes from Sesamia nonagrioides, assembly GCA_017933935.1. Classification (NCBI taxonomy): domain Eukaryota; kingdom Metazoa; phylum Arthropoda; class Insecta; order Lepidoptera; family Noctuidae; genus Sesamia; species Sesamia nonagrioides. The sequence continues at coordinate 1,683,724 of JADWQK010000148.1, read as the reverse complement.
TGCTAACAATGTACAGTTGAACAAATAAATCAATAGAAATAAGTAAATTCGCGACGCTACAGCAAAATTATATTTGTACTAGATCTGTGACCCGGCTACGCTTGAACGGAATAAAAGGCATAGCTTATTTGTATCGGAGCTTCTTAGAAGAACTTTAAAACAGCTGCCACAGGCTTAAGGCCACTATTTTTAGGCATAGATTGGGCAGTTTACCGCAAGATAATTTACTGTGCTATTGTTTTCATTTCTCGGTATGTATTCAGGGCCTGTGTTGCTTTTCAAATACAACGATTTATGTACATGTTGCTTGAAGTTTTGCTGAGATTATGCAGCTAATTTTCTGGTATTGCTTTGCTATTATTGTAGTATTCAGATGCCAAGAGGCCAGCTCCCGTAATCAAAAACTTGTATAATCTCAATTTCTCCTAAGCGACAGTGTCATAAGTTTTTGGAAATTATAAGGATATTTTTGACAGGTGGACACTGCGATGAGACTGAAAGTTTCCGTTAGTAGAAACCTGTTGATAGATTTAATATATAACTCTAAACCGTTGAAATTTTTCATGGATTATATTATTGAAAAGAAAACGCTGTTTATACTTTGACCGTCTAGCTATCGCACTTTTCCTATGAAACAGCTGATTTTATTGACGATAACCGTTAAAACAATATAAGTCATGTGTTATGTACGGACGACAGCAGGTCAAGCTAACTGAAACAATTTTCAATCAACCTTGAGCCTGAATGCTTTAGAGATAAAGTTGAAAATCTAATAAGGAAACCTGACAGATTGTGATACCTTGATGTACTGTTCTGTACATGCATGGTTATAGTTTAGGCACCGATGTTTATTACTCGTCTATTCATGACCAAGTTAAGATTTAAACGCTGAATCCAAGATCCTTTTTTAGTAGTGCGTAGCATGTCAAATGAGGTGATAGGTACTATCGGTCAGGCGCACTGCTCGTGATGTTTCTTTCTGACAGATCATAGCGCACCTGTAGTTATGTTTTTTAACCGACTTCAAAAAAAAGGAGGTTATAAATTCGACCCGTATGTATGTAAGCCAAATTCCAAGTGTATGTATGTATGTATGTTTTTATGCTTGTGCACGCATATTTCCGGAACTCCAAGTCCGATTTAAGTAATTCCTTTTTTTTTTGTTGTTCTATGTCTTATTCAACTTAGGGAATACTATAAGTTTCATCAAATTCGGTTCAGTTGTTTTTGAGATAGGGATTTTTTTACGTATTAATGAGAACTTATTCTAACATGGGTTATGGCTGCCACTATTGTTATGAGGTGAAAACTGTAATTTTCAAATATCACAAAAAAAAAAATAGAAACATAGAACCTTCAAAAACCTTTTTTTTTTGGTTCTAATCTTTCCGTTCTTCTGAACGGAAAAGGCAAAGGCATAGTACGCCATACAGCCTAGTCTTCAGTAAATATTCTCTTGAGTAAACTTCTATCCTAACTTATCCTAATTAATCCTAACTTATCCTAACTTATCCTAAACTTATCCTAACTAATCCTAACTAATCTAACTCCTTTCGTTTCCCGCGTTTGGACGATAAGGAGCGGTTTAGCGTCAAGACATGATGTGGCCACTATGCTACAATATTTCACTGTTCTTTTTGAATTATTCACTTAATGTACTTTTTACTACATAAATCACGCGTTTTTATTTAGTAAACGACACTATAAATAATTTTAAAAGTCCAATGAAAAATGAGCGTGACACTCATCTTGACATTCCCGCCAAAACCTCCTTCAAAAACCACATAAAAGGAAAAAAAAATTTTTTTTTTTTGTGTTAAGTGTTTATTGAAGTCGGTTTCTATTTTTTTTGTAAAAAGTTTTTGTTTAAACTAAATATCATGTTATATATGGAAAAAGGTTCATTAGTTTGGGAGGATTACTTATAAATGAGCTTATAACGAATGCACCATATTCCTAGGCAAATTTGGGCTCCTAAAGTCAACCACGGGCTTTGTCGGCTGGTTGTATTATTCCGTTTATCTATTCCGGAAAAAATCCTTAAGGTGGAAAAGCGCAAATGCTTGATACATTTGTATGTTATGTGCGTATCTAAAGGTCCACCCTAATTTAAAAACCTACTCATTTTGTTAGGCTAGGGTGAATACTCAAACATGCGTTTCTGCGTTCGGGTGGATGAACGAATTTTACCCGTGAAATCATAGCTAACCTCTTCGACTTATAGGGTGGGTCTGCTATTTGACCTAATCCAATCCATTTCTCTATGTAAATGGGAAAGAGACTGAGTTAGGGGTATTAATGTGTTCAGAACAGTTACTCGTCCATGAATTTACCAAAGCAGATGCAACCTTTTGTCTCAGATCGATCGATTTTCATGGTCACGAGGGTTTTAAAGCCCGTTGAAGGTACTTAAACAAGTAAATTTTGTACAGCCAGGGAACTGTTGGTACCTAAGCAAATTGACACCATACTTCGAAACGGTCCAGGAATGAAACTTGTGACGATTTAGGTTTGTAATATGTTATTATTTAGCCATAGGCTCCTAATATGTAGTCCAGTCACTTTAGGGTTTGACCTCGGAATTTGAGATAATAAGTTGGAAATTCGTATACAGCTTCATTTTGGCGTTCTAAAAGTTGTCTGAAAAGTCTCATATTATCTCGTGTCTGCGTTGAAGAGATTGACCCCTTTTTTTGCATAAAGTGACTTTTACTATAAACCAATTTGTTTAGGAGCTCAGATTTGAGAGAACAGATTTGTTTATGGCTAAATAATAACAACGATCGGGTTAAGCTACACTTGCTGCGTTTGGTATGTAGATGGGTTATCTTTACATACTGAGACTCCATCTGTGACTCGGAAAGCACATACGTAGATCTTTGATGGATACGGATAGTCAAAAGCCCGATAACCTTACCAAGGGTTATCACGTTACCCAGTAACTGGGGTTGTGGAGGTCAGATAGGTAGTCGTTTCATGTAAAACACTGATATTCAGCTGAATCCGGTTGGACTGAAAGCTGACTCCGACGTAGGTGGGAAAAGGCTAGACAGATGTTGAGGAGTAAATTGGCTTAGCATTTTTTTTTTGCTAGAAAGATGCTGAGGAGTAAATTTGCTTAATATTTTTTTTAATGTTGCCCCACACTAGGTATTTCCCCTGTATCGTGAGTACGTTTACAAACATATAAACTCACATACACAAACAGCCAGACCCATAAGAACTACTTGTAGGTCATAAAAATACTTGTTCCGTGCGGGAATCGACCCCCGACACGCAGCGCAGCAGTCAATAGCTTAACCATTGTGCTAACCGTACAGTCAATTGTATTCCCAGACTTCATTCGGCACATAATGTGAACAGGTCACGGCGCCGGGTTACGGTGACGTTGAGAGGTGTAGTGGGCCGCATGTCACACCAGCCGTGTAGTAACGGTGCGTTCCGGACGCCGCCCCCACTTAACACTCACATGTGTGAAACCTTGCCAACCTACCAGTCTACCACCCTTTTTTTACGTGTATGGATGGGAAATCATCAAATGAGCTCTCCTGTCCTGTATCGTCCTATGTGTCAGACTTTTTCTGACTAAACCCACCCGTGTTCCTTCAGTTGCTTGTGCGCCAGGGCCACGGTTTCTCCTTTGATCAACTCGCAACTCTGAGCCAGGCATCAGTCTTCGCAGATCCCGTCACGATGTGCCGATATCTCTTTGAGGCGCTCGTAAAACAACGTGCCATCGATCCGGGCCTGGTCCTTACCGGGTGGCAAGCTGCTCTTCGCTCGCCCCCTGCAAGCCCTCGCCTGCGGTGCGGGGGAGTTCGGTGTTGTCTCCCGACCAGGGCGTCAACTGCGGTGGCTTGAGGCGTGAGGGCGCTGGGATTCCCGCTTCGAAAGTCCGATTAAGTAGTTACGGTCTCTTAGTAGCCACCTACGACATGCCATATCAAAAAAAAAAAAAAATAACAATATCTAAAATGTTGTCATGTTAGCGACACGAAGATTAAGTAACAAAGCATAGAGTCACTTATTTTTTTATTAACTATAAACTAGTGCTTGTCCGCAAACCGTCTGATGGTAAGCAGTGATGCAATCGTTGATGGTAAAGCGCGCTAGTTTATTAAGAGCCTATTCACTCTGGCCTTGAGGACACTTAAATTATACTCCGACGGAAACACCAATCTTTCGATGTCGGAGTACGCGGTAGGCCAAACGCTTCGTTCAGGTTGTTGTGGTGTCAACAACGTGAGGGTGCAAACTCGCTATACGACGGGTCGTCCGATGATGGAACGAAGATGGGGGGGTTGATCAATTTTTACGAAAACAAAGCTTTAATAGTTATAACTTAGCTTTAAATACTCCCGCAATCCCCGTACCGTTGCATGCGCCATAGGCAAATGTTTTGTGTATGTACGTTAATATTGCGCACAAGAACATTAAATTATCTATCTCAAATCCCTTTGCTTACGCACTACCATAAACAGCGAATTTTCACACCAAAAGTAAGACTCATTTTCCGGCAAAGACAATCTTTGGCTTTTCAGCAATTATTTTTGCACAGATTACGTATTTAGTTTGTGCAGAATGCGTTGACGTCGACTTTGATGGGTATTATTATTTCCGGATAGAAATGTTGAGAGCTTTCCGTGTGGTTTTCCGTAATGAGGGAGAGGTTTCTGTTAGGTTCTGTCTAGGGGCTTTTTAATCTAAGTATGTGAATTATTATGTTTTTTCCATAAGGAAATTCTAAAGGATTCAAAAAAAAAAAAATAGTATCTATTTTGATTGCGTATTTTTTCAGTCATCAACATGATTCAAAGCCATATTCGATCGATAATGGAGGTTCTGTCAAAATGTCAAAGCTACTAAGCGTTGAACCATCAGAGCGGCAATCTTCGTAATTGCAAGAACATTCACCCCTCTATTCATAAACGTTGCTTAAAGTTGAATAGTGATCAGCGAATGTTTAACCATACATTTTTGACGTTTGCACGTTGCTTAACTTTAATCATCGTTTATGAATAAACACAACAGTGTTTAAGGGGTTTATTCATAAAGGATGATTAAAGTTAAGTGAACAATACCTGCAGCTAAAAATGTTCAAAATCTGGTCGCAGTTTCATCTCGACAACAAGCGGATGTCAAAATGTAGGGATCATCATCATCAGCCTGTAGCAGTCCACTGCTGGACATAGACCTCTCCAATTTCACACCATTAAACTCAATCCTCGGCAACTCTCATCCAGTTACTAACAGCTATCCTGCGAAGATCGTCGCTCCACCTAGCCTGATTGCGTCCCACCTTACGGTTACGGATTAGGTTATGTGTAGGGATATTAGAAATATTTTGGACAAATTGAGACTGAAATTACCTAAAGAAAGAAATATTTTTATTCCTCACAAGCAAAACGCACATTACAAGTAAATATCATCCATACTAATATTATAAATGCGAAAGTAACTCTGTCTGTCTGTCTGTTACGCTCTCCCGCCTAAACCTCTCAACCGATTTTGATGAAATTTGGCACAGACAATCTTTAGACCCTGACCCTGCAATGCTTCGATGTCGCCTTCGGGTTGTGGAGGTCAGACGGCAGTCGCTTCATAGAAAATGTCGAAGTTTAGCCATATCAGCAGTTGGACTGATAAGACGAACCCCAGACTCCAAAGCTGAAAAGGCTTCGGATGCGACTGGGATTGGCGCTGGGATGATGATGAATCTTTAGACCCTGAGAAAGAACCTCGACTTAAAGGCTACCTTTTATCTCGGAAAAATTTGATATTCCCGAGTGAAGTGAGTGTTTTTTTCTTACTCCTCCGCTATTCTTTTCTGATTAATTTCGTTGCGGGACCCAAGATAGTTGAAACGTTTCTCCGGGACTCGTCGAGCTTCATTGCTCGGCGTTTTTCTGGCGGTCTCCACTGTTGATTCTGGCTTTCAGGAGTTGCAGTGGGTTGGGAACAGTGTGGCGGGTTTTGTCCCATTAAAAAAAAAAAATATTCCCGAGTGAAATCTAAAAAGCGCGATATAACCGAACTCCACGCGGGCGGAAAGCTAGTAAAATTATAAAAAAGACACCAAAGAATAATATAGCCAAAAGTTTCGTACTCGAGCATGCAAACTTATAAACATAATTGACTTGAATGTCGAGATCAGACTGTGAAAGTTCCTAAATTACGAGAATATCCTCTCTGGTATCAGTATCAATCTGTCAGAAGAACAGATGACAGCAGGTCAAGCTACCCCCAACTGTTTGTACTATAGAGATATAGTTGACAATCTAATAAGTTAATCTGAGAGATTGTAGTAGCTAGATGTGCTGTCGTCTGTACCCCTAATTTCCCTACATTTTGACATTGATTGTGGCTGAGATGAGATTACTAGCAATATAACTTTTCTAAGTTATATGTATTTTCTACAACAAATAACTCTCTAACATCTTGAGGAAACCTGGACTTTAAGTCTGAAATCGTCAACCCGCATTGAGCAAGCGTGGTGGTTACGCTCAATCCTTCTCTGAATGAGAGGACAGCAGTGGTACGATAAAAAGATTGATGATGATGATGAGTTTCCAACTGTGGTAATCCCTAGCATTATTTTAAATGACAGCTTACTCCATGCTTACTTCCCTTTAGTTTTCACCATGATATGGTTACAGAATCGGACTGCAGCATGATTATGAGTCATTCTATTCGTGATTCTTAGGCATTTGTACGGACAACAGCAGGTCAAGCTACCCCAAACTGTTAGATATTCTCAATCAACCTTGACCCTTAATGCTTTAGAGATAAAGTGGAGAGGAGGAAATTGACAGATTGTAGTAGCTTGATGTGCTGTTGATTTCATTACAGTACGGCATATAATCTGCGCCGTAGAAAAAGCTTCCATCGATATTCATACAACACTGACCACCGTGTCTACATAGATGTAGTAAATAAACCAGAGTTTTTTTTTTATGAAAAGAAAAAACCTGCAGGGTGATAGTGTAACATACTGTCAGTAGAAATAGGTTTCATTTTGACAATTGGGTTGTATCCCAAAAAAATAATTTAATGTCCATCAGATGATTTATAAAAAATATTGAACACGTATTTTTTACTTTTTCTTTCATTCAAATAGTTAGGAAGATATATTGATTTGAAATGTCGCATGAGCATGACGTCACGGCGTGGTACAAAATATATCACGGCGTGACTAATGAAATGTAATTAGCCCCCACTCCGTAACTTTAATGCGCTATATCTCAGTAGTTTTGGTAATTTCGACAAAATAAAAAATACGGGTCTTATTTTTTTTATTATCTCTAAGATGGACTAATTATTTTTTTGATTTTCATACTTTGGATACATCCCTATTCAACTAGATTCATTGCGTTATTCATGTTGTTGAGCAGACACATTTTTGAACATATGGAGCAATGGTTTAGCTATATGCTTCAAAATGAATCCAACTGATATTAATACTGCGTTAAGCAATTTACTACCTGGCTACTTTGGATTCAATGGAGAGGCGTGCGAAGAGGCTAATTGGCGACCTTAGCTCAAAACGGTCTCAAAAGCCTGCACAGGCGTAAAGCAGCCAGCCTGTCTCTGTTCTATAGATGCATTTTGGAGAGTGTGCGAGGGAATTGCATGATTTAATACCCGCACCTCCGTTCCACCATCGGACGACCCTTCGTACGGCGACTCTCCACCCACACATTGATAACACCACTACGATCCGAACGAATCGTTTCTCCTTGCCTTTTATACCGCAAATATCGAGAGACTGGAACAATTTGCCAGTGGCGGTATTTCCGTCGGACTACAATTTAAGTGTCTTCAAGGCTAGAGCGCATAGGCTCTTAATAAACTAGCGCGCTTTACCATCAACGATTACATCACTGCTAACCATCAGGCGGAATTGTGGTCAAGCGCTAGTTTATATTTTATAATAAAATTAAATTGGGTGCTGTGTGTACAAAGGGCCTTATCCCGACTGAGGGCATCAGGAATCAAACAAAACATAAATAAGCAAATTAAACTCCTGTTTTTATTGCCTTTACCTTATTTTATATCTGTGGCTTATTTCCGAGCAAAGACACACTCTAAAAATCATACAGTCGTCCAAGGAAGATGTCTAGACAGAGCAATCGTGCGGGGTGTGAGGGACGAGACGGGTAAGCGGCACCCGACTTGCGAACAAAACGATGTTCGTAGCTCGGTATCTATCATTAAGGGCTAACGCGTGTTTGTTTTTTTATTTGTTTGTTTTATAATTTGATATGAGTGTCAATTTTGAGCATAATTGGGGTGCTTGTTACGAAAAAGCCACCCTTTTTGAAATCCAAGATGGTGGACGGCAATTTAAATGTATATTAATATGATATGGGTGTTAATTCCGAGGTGGATGGGGGTGCTGGTTACGAAAATGCCATCTAAATAACTTAAATCTGTCTCGAGTTGTTCCCTTAGTAAAAATAGCAAATTAATTATATATAATACAGCTATCGATGTTGATCTGCAATAAATAAATTATTTCATAAATATTGTTTATTTGTGACAACCCTGGCCGAAGCGTTACTGTCTAGACGATGTCGGCATTTTACACGAGATCAAAGGCGTCGACCTACTGTATGATTTTTATACTGTGGCAAAGGTCTCTTTTCAAAGAGCTAACACTTAAGCGTAAGTTCCCACTTACTGTCATCGGACAAGATTTTTAGAGTTTTTTGAGGGGTCTTCACTATTATTTACGCATAAACATGTATTCTGAAATAGTAACCCGATGAATGAATCTACATTTGTTCAGTTCACCCGGTCCCATGGAACTCACCCATCCCCAAAAATTAAGAGATATTCTTCCACTTGCCCGATTTGGCAGAGTATTCACCTCCACATAGCGCTTAAATTTCAATTGCGCCATAATATTTTTCTTCAGTCCATATCCGACCCGAAGTTTTTTCGTCCACAAAGACGACGATGTTGTTTTCCCAGTCAAAATTATAATATTCTAGACAAAAAGTTACTCTTGGGCTTTCCTCCTTATATGGCAGCATTTCCCGCCTCTCCAATCTACATTTTTTTTTGCATGGAGTTGGCAAACACATCTTACTTTAAAATTAAGTAGTTGAAAAAAAAAACATCCGCATTGAGAACCTCCTCCAATTATATAATTAAGAAACAGGTATCAATTATTTGCTGATAATTAAAAAAAAAACTCCTAATATTAAGAACTTTTACAGTCTGTTCTCAGTCCTAACATGTGAAAAATATCTAGAACTGTCCCTATTTATAAGTTTTTAGGTATTTGTCGTACCTAGAGATGTGTAGAGATCAGATTGCGATTCGATTTTGAAAGATTGATTTCGATTTTTTTTTTCAAGTACGGTAAATTGCCTTCCTTTGAAATTTCAATATGGTCAGAAATGAATTGCCAATTGCCGTTGGCGTCCTTAACATTGTATCACCTAAGTTTCTCAAAAATGTACTACTCCATATCAAAGGGATGGATAACGTCCTTGGGCTAACAATATGACCTAGTTATACCACAAATTGAGCATCGTGTGAATGTTAGCGAGGAAGCGGAAATGAGGCCATTACGATAGGAGATGTAGGAAGTCGAGCGAGGCCGAGTTATTCCGACCGCCGCCGAACTGAGCCGAAGCGCCGACATTATTATGCGCGTGCACTTACTGTGAAAATTATGCAAGAAATTAATTAATTTAACAGAGAAATTAAAATATTATATAATATCCGCTTTCGTTTCGACATTTGACATTTTGTTTCGATCTTTCAGTACCTAATAATTTTCTTTGAGTACCTAATAATTTTGAAAATGTGGCGTTGTTTTCTTCTTATTCAAGATAACGATCTGCCCTTGGTTACCTTTTCTGGAAATAATCGAAGACAACAGAAACACTGTTGTAACTTATGCGTTAACATAATTTGTGTTCAATTCAAAACCTACTATTAATATTTATGATCATCATCGATGATCATAAATATTAATAATAAAATATTGGCCGGATTCCCTTGTTCACAAACTAAATTAAATTTAAGTTCAATGCATCTTCAGAGTGACTAGCACCATAGAAAAATCCTACATCTATGACTAGCACTACTGAAAAATTATATTTGAAATTGTACCCTAAATTGCGTAGAAATTAAAGTTATTTTCCCATGAACGCGACTATGTCGTAAGTGCAGAATGCATATTTTTCTTTCTATTTCATTAAGAAAAGGACAAAAGATAAAATTTTAGTTTAGACCTGTCAAATTAGCCCACTCCTGACGTAAATTGACGTATTTTTGGTCGCTTTACCAGTCTAATGCTCATTTTGGCTAAACTTAGATATTTTCCGTGAAGCGACTGCCGTCTGACCTCCACAACCCGAAGGCGATATCGAAGCATTGCAGTTAGACCAATTGCTGGACTTTTGAGGACTCCTACAACCCGTAACCACTGCCACTAGATGTTCGTATGGCAACCGGGACCAACGACTTAACGTGCTTTCCGAGGCATGACCAGACCAGTGCAAATATTCATATTCATGCATACAAGTATTTGCACTGCGCTGGGATCAAATCCGCGCATCCTTGTGCAGCGCGCGCAGCATTCGCTATCGCTATGACACGGAGGCTGTCTAAAGCTGCAGTACCAGCCCAAATGTGGCTACATTACTCCGCACATGAACGGGTACCTCCGCCAAGATGAACTGGCTCCTTTTGACGGTGAATAGATGTTTGTGTTTTGGCAGGCGTTGAATGCCACAGGATTGGCTTCACTCCATTTGGGGACTGCTTGTAGTGCAACATTCGTACGCTCTACCATAGCCTCTCTTTCGGATTTGATTGCTTCCTTACTAGCCCGAGCACCCGGCAGGTATCTCACCACAACTATACTGTCGTCTACATACCCATAGATATCGTCGACAACAATTCGGAGGGACCGTTCAGTCAGAAAATCTTTTACCCAGCCAGTCAGGCCAGGAGAAATGCCATACGCTGGAAACTTAATCAAAAGGCCAGCGTGCCATACCCGGTCAAAGGCCCTCGAGACATCAAGGGAGACGGCAATCGTTTTCTAATTTTTCTCGGGGGCCTTGCCCCACGAGTGAGTGGCATACACTAGTAGGTCACAAATTGACCGATTGCGGCGAAACTCGTACTATTGGTCACTGATGAGCTGCTTTAAAGGTATGCCAACAGCCGCGAGTTCAATACACGCTTCATAATATTGCAGCTTGGAGATTATTGAAATCGGTCGACAGTTGGAAGGATCGGCACGACTTTCCTTTTTGGGCACGGGCTGCACGTTGGCAAGCTTCCAGGACTTGGGCACTATACCAGTCCTAAATGAGAGGCGATATAAGCGCTTCAATACAGGAAACAATTCGGGCGCACAAGCCTTGAGAATAATCGCTGGTATACCATCTGGTCCACTGGCTATATTCACGTCCAGACGACACAGTACTCTCAGAACCTTCTTGTTCCTAATGCGAACCTCGGGCATTGTTTCAGTGAAGTAGCACTGCTAGTATCCAGGCGCGAACTGTAAGCAAAGAGAGATGTAAAGAGACCTGCTTTCTCTCCCGCCGTATGAGTCAGATTCCATCAAGCTTAACCGGTGGAGGCAGTGCGATTCATCGATCTTGTTGTAAGATGAACGATCTCGCGCACGCGCAATTTCAATTAAATGGCGCTTAACTTTCTCTATTTGTATTTCTTTTTTATTTATTTTACTAAAACCGAAAATACCGAATATCCCGGTTTTTGTGAAACGAATACCGGTATTAATTAGACCTAAATTTGGCCCGGTATTTTCGAAATTCGGTGTCCCGGTTTGCGACCCCTAATTACTCCCTGCCTCATCCATTTTATAGTTACGATATAGGGTATAAAAACCATCAAATAGCGAAAATTGCACCTAACAATATATAAAATTCGCTATGACCCTTATAATAAAATTCGCTATTAATAATAATAATATGGCCAATGGCTTACTAGCCACGAGCCTCGACCAACACCTCAGGTCAGGAGGCTCTCGTTAGGCAGCTGGATCAAGGGCTTGATTCAGAAAGCTGTAATTCTGGACACGGCTCGCATTGTCAGGAAGTTCCTCTCTCTGGAGCCCTGACTGCCGGTAGCTTGGACCCTGTTCCCGATACCGGTGGGCTACAATTTTTTATATTTTTAAATGTTTTTTATATATTTTTTATGTAAAAATATTTGAAAAGGTAATTTATGTGTTTAAGATGAAATAATGGAAATAATAATATAATAATAAACCATTCTAAATACATGCCGCATTGTTAGGAAGTTTTTGCAAGAAGAAATCTCCAACCAAGATTCCCCACCTGAAATGCACTTGGTTTAGGCCCTTCATTTCAGTGTAACACCGAAATTCTTAAAATTTCGAGAAAGAGGTATCTTGAGTATAATTATAATAATAAGTCTAGGTAATGTCTAGGTACCAAATTACTGGTGGTTAGGGCTCCAGAGATAGGAATTTCTTCACGACGCGGCTTGTACTGCGTTTTGTATCTGGCCTCCAATCGACATAAGGCGATTGGCTGATATGACAATCGGCACAGTCATTATAATTATTATTTCATCTTTCTTTTACCTTTTTAGGAGTTATTTCTACCAATTGTTAAGTAAGACTCTTGTCATGTTTTATTACGCATTGCCGCGAGAATAAAAGACATCAACGACTCGACTTTACGAACTCGCTACGAGGGCGGCACATCGGTATTTTTTTAATAAACTCAGGCGCGCTTTTTTGAAGTTGTACAATGTACATAGTTTGTTTCTGAGAACCTCACTAAAATTATTGAAGGTTTTGTAAACTAAATAATTTTAAGCAATATAAAATAGTAGATACCTACATAGGGTTTAAATGTCCTATTATATTCGAGATAGTTTTACATCGGAGCTTCCGAGGGAGTAAATAGAAACCGAATTATAAAGGATTTTAAGTTCGGTGTGTGTTACACTCTATTTTTCACAACGATTGTGAGAAAATAAAATAATAAAATAGAAACTAATAAGAACAAAATATAATTAGTAATTAGAGAAAAAATTTATAGATTTCGTGCCAAGGTTTTTTTTTTATATTTATATTTCTTCTGTAGCCGCAATATAATGCACGCCTTCTGCCGAAGAAACCGCCGCTATAAGTTCCTTTTTCAAAAATAAAATTGATCTTTTTTATGAACAGTACCTCAATTGATTTATTCTACATAGGTATTTATGAATATGGACTTTTTGTAGGCTTTTAGGTAACAGACAGAAAATTAGAAAAATAACATTTTCCTCTAGAGAGAGATTGCTACTTTTCCCCGCTCTCGTACTTGGAAGCTGATTGCATCGTAGTTGGAAAAGGAAGGCTAGGCGGACTAACATTCATACAACGTTATTTTTCGTTTATGCGAAACCTGAATATAGTTTGTTCAGAATAAGCAACTGAATCGATACCAATCATTTTTACACCATGTTATATTTTTTCTCAAATACATTTAGACATTGTTGCAGTGTGGTTAGTAAGCGCGCTACGCAGGTTACGCGTGTGCATGCCCGCGCTCAGCTGACACCACAGGTCAATGCACCCGGCTCGACGGCCCGAACGGAATGTGGACCATATTTTTGTTGGGACAACCAAGTAGGATAACAAGCTCATAACTTTGTGGTTTTTCATGACATCTTTTTGAAATTGTGTACATAGATTCTTTACTTAAAAATACTGGACACGTGTTTCGGGTTTTGCATAAATAAAAAATAATGTTGTATATTTCACCGTACAATGACGGTGAAATATAAATGTTAGTCCGCTTAGCCTTCCTTTCTCACCTACGTCGGGGTCAGCTTCGAGCCTAACTGGTTTCAGCTTAATACCAGTATCTTACATGGACTGGCTGTATATCTGACCTTCACAACCCAGTTACTGGTTAATACGATATCCCTTGGTAAGATTGGATGTCAGACTTTCCGACTTCTGCTTCCCGAGTGCTATCTGAGACACGAAAGGTCCTCGGTATGTAAAGATGGTCAGCGGCGGCGATAGATGGCGGCGTGTAAGTGTAGCTTAACCTGATCGATCGACCTGTGCGGCTGTTATTATATAGCCTCTCTATGTAAAAATATACATGTTAGTCATTCCAAATTATATGATTTATCATCATCATCATCATCAACCTCTTTATCGTCCTACTGCTGGGCACAGGTTTCCTCTCATACAGAGAAGGATTGAGCGTAATCAACACGCTTGTTGAATGCGGGTTGGCGATTTCAGACTTACAGTCCAGGTTTCCTCAAGATGTTTTCCTTCACCTTGTAATCAGTCATTGGTGTCCAAGATACAGAGTGGTGCTGATAATACGATAATAAATGAAAACACGAACAATGCCGGTTCATAGGAATAATCCTAAACCATAGAAAAAAACCTAGCACTAAAAATAAAAAAATGAAATTTTCAAACAAACTAAATCTCATAAAATTGCAAACGGAATAGAACATCCGTTAAAAATATTGGTTCACTGACCTCCGATCTCTTGCTTTTTACGCGCCATTATTATTAAAGTTTGGTACTTACTACAATATGCGGCGGTCATTAACCTGTAAGCGCTTCCTTATCAACATGTACATCATGTAGAAAATGTGAAAAATGTAAAATAATTTCCTGTGACTAAACTAATGGACATATTTATATGATTTTTTATGGGTAAACTGAGAATGTGTTGAGTTACACGATGTTTAATTTATTGTCGTATTCGCAGCACCACTCTGTATACTTAGAAAGTACATATAACTTATAAAAGTTACATTGGTTCGTACCTGACCTGGAATCGAACCCGCACACTCATACTGCTGGTGTTTTAAACACTAGGCCACCACGTCTGCGAATTATAAGATTGCGGCCTAACAAAATACAACAATCCAATTCGATTACACTCGATCCCGCTATTCTTAACCCCAGGATCGAGTGACCCTTCGTGCCTTTCAGTCATCTCAAACCTGGAGGGCTTCATATAAAACCGAGCATTACGCCATATCGCCCCCTGGACGTACACGAATAACGGACTCGATTCTAGATCACGAAATCAAAGCGATTATGATGATTATAACTCGACTAACGATGATCGGAACGTTCGGTTATCGATTAATTGCAAACACAATCACGAACTGCTGGAGTTTATGCGAATGAAATGATAAGATTATGATGTAATGTCGTTTGAACAATGAAGGAGTAAATGAACAATTGTTTTATTATTCTGGTTGATTTATCTTATCTTTGTGTGGTATAAAAAAGTATATTGTCACGTCTGGACAGAATGCGCAATGAGCACGTAATAGAAACTTTATGGTTGATGCTATTGACCGATAAAAAAATAGATAACAGGTGTAGATGGTCATTACATCATCTTCATCATCATGTCAGCTACAAGAAGTCCACTGCTGGACATAGGCCTTCCCCAAGGATTTCCAAAAGTCCGGTTGGACGCGGCCTGCATCTTGCTTCCCTACAATTTTGGTCAGGCCATCCTAACGGCTAGACGGTAGGTGTCGCACACACACACACTTGCCGGTACGTGGTCGGCAGTCGGCATTCATAACCATATAATAATAATAATAATTTAATTTATTAAATGACAGCAAAGGTCCAATGGTTAGTAACTTATCTACTAAGGGTTAGTAATACTTAAAAAACTAATCAAGACTGCCGCACAAGCAATGCTAACCAGTGTCTTAGCACTGGCGCATCGAGCTTGTCGGCCATGGCTTGTAGGATGCTGTTAGCGCTGGTCCTAGTTCTACCGAGCAACAAGGCCGCCTTCTTTCTCATGATGGCATAAAAGTCATCCACTCGCGCCAAAGCGAACATGCCCGACGCACTGCAATACCTTAACCGACTTCATAAAAAGGAGGTTGTGCGCGCATATATCCGGAACTACAAGACCGATTTAAGTAATTCTTTTTTTGTTATACTAGGTATTGTTCAACATAGGGAATACAAGTTTCATCAAAATCGGTTCAGTAGTTTTTAGATAGGAACTTTTTTCGTATTGTAGAGAACTTATTCCAATATGGGTTATGGTTGCCACTGTTGTTGAAGTGAAGAAGTAATTTTCGAATTTTGACTAAGAGACTGAAAAGCATGAAATAAAAACTTTTTACAAAAAAATAGAAACCGACTTCAAAAAACAACTTAAAAAGAAAAAAAACCGGCCAAATGCGAGTCGGACTCGCACACCGAGGGTTCCGCTGTACAAACGTAGCGGTTTACAATTTATGACGTACTAGCTTTCCGCCAGCGGCTTCGCCCGCGTGGAGTTCGGTTATATCGCGCTGTTTAAATTCCCCTCGGGAACATCACATTTTTCCGGGATAAAAGGTAGCCTATGTTCTTTCTCAGGGTCTAAAGATTGTCTGTGCCAAACTTCATCAAAATCGGTTGAGAGGTTTAGGCGGGAAAGCGTAACAGACAGACAGAGTTATTTTCGCATTTATAATACTAGCATTGATTTAGAATTTTTCACAGTTTAGAGGCAATTAGATTTAAGAAGTGTTTGATATGAATTTCAACTTTAATATCTCTACGCGTTCATGTGAAAAAGGCTAGGTAGTAAGTTTATAATTATTAAAAAAATATTTTATGTCATGTAAGCAAAAATAATATTTTATGTAACTTCAAATTTATCATTTTCACAATTTTTCCTTTATCTGTCTGTACTATAATATAACGTTGCTTCGTGCCGAATTTCAAGATTCTGAGTTCACGGGAAGTACCTTGTAGGCAAAGAGATTTAAGATATATAGAGAGGGCATGTGTCAAAATGGCATAGAAAAACTGTGATCCCATGGCTCAGTTCCGCCATCTAGTACAATATAGCAAAATTAGATCGACAATTGGAGACATCAAATAGTAAAAATGAAATAAGTTTATATAAAATATATTCAGCTATTGCCCGGTAGGTGGTCAGTGTGGTCTATGTTGCCAGATTCGATTTAATACCCTAGTATAGTTCAAATGGGGTAAATAAATATTGAAAAGTAAATAAATTAAGTGAAACTTGTCTTGTACAAACAAAAACTGTTTTAGAATTTTATTCGCTACTATTCATTTACCGTGACACCATCTATGGGCATTTTAGATGTTTTATGCTTACGAATTATTTTAACGCTCAGTTTATTGCGATTTTTGAGTGTAATAGACCTTTTAGGCCATAAAGCGCATTTTGTTTTGCAATTTTCGTTTGCATTTCGTTTTTAGCAAAATTATTCTTTTTACACGTTTGTTTGCAAATATTTTTAAATGGCAATGCAAAAAACTGTGGTACGGTTTGTATCATTTCGATATAAAGTTATCGATAATATTCAAAGAAGTTACTACGACGATGTTTTTTTGCATTATGAAAGCTTGAAACAAAAAATTAGGAAGCAGAATAATTATGGGTAATTTTACAAGTTTACAAGTTTCTTATTTATATAATTCTTTTAATATAATAGGCGTTAAAGTTTAAAATTGCCGATTAGTACTGAAAATCTAAATAATTGCTTATTTTTTAATTTTTAAATAATTCATTTATAATCAATATATAGGAAGGTCGTTTATGCCTTTGTGATAGAACTCTGAGGATCTAGACTGCACAAACTGTGTGAAAGCAGAACTGCCTCCTGGGAAGAAAACTTCTTGTCACGTAGATAATTGTCCAAATCACGACAAAAATGGTAGTCTGCTGGAGCAAGACCTTTACAAGATTCGTACGCCATTATCTTTAAAAACGGCAAAAAAATCACGGTTATTGTATGGGAGCCCGCCTTCAGTATTTATTT
The DNA here is from genome assembly GCA_017933935.1 of Sesamia nonagrioides. Taxonomy (NCBI): domain Eukaryota; kingdom Metazoa; phylum Arthropoda; class Insecta; order Lepidoptera; family Noctuidae; genus Sesamia; species Sesamia nonagrioides. The sequence continues at coordinate 1,665,913 of JADWQK010000148.1, read as the reverse complement.
TATTTTAATTATTTAGTTGTAATTTGAATATATAACCAAATATTCTGTGAACATTTTAAGCGACTATCTGTTTCCGTTATTAATATGGAGCAAAAAACGGCAAAAATTCACGTTTGTTGTATGGGAGCCCCTTTAAATATTTTATTATTTTTATTCTTAGTACTTGTTGTTATAGCGGCAACAGAAATACTAACACAATCTCTGGAAATTACAACTGTCTCGCTATTACGGTTTATGAGATACAGCCTGGTGACAGACGGACGGACGAACAGAGAAGTCTCATGAATAGGGTTCGTTTTACCTTTTAGGTACGGAATCCTCAAAATCACAAAGTAGCTCGCAATCATTGTACTACATATACGTACCTACATATTTTATGAATATATTTCATTATAAATAAGTTATGTAATCTATGTACTTATCCACTTAACCGTAAATTTTATTCCAATTTTTACGGTTAAGTAGAAAAGTACTGAAATTAATAACTTACTATTTCATTTCTAATACAAGGTACCGATTCTTTTTTTTTTTAAATTTGATCGACAAGTCTTTCCAAAGTAGATAACTTCTCTTTTAAAATGCATTGAGCATAATTTCGACGAATGAGACGGAAGCCACATTTCTTCTCTACGGTCTATCTGGACAAATCGTATCCACTTTTTCCCTACGACATTATTTTTATTCGGAAACCAAAAATAACAAAAACCTAGATAAATGAATAGTAATTGTTCATTCAATTTTGTTTATTAATATGATATGATTATGTTTAAATAGAGTTAATCCATACTAATATTATAAATGCGAAAGTAACTCTGTCTGTCTGTCTGTCTGTCTGTTATGCTTTCCCGCTTAAACCTCTCAACCGATTTTGATCAAATTTGGCACAGACAATCTTTAGACCCTGAGAAAGAACATAGGCTACCTTTTATCCCGAAAAATTTGTTGTTCCCGAGGGAAATCTAAAAAGCGCGATATAACCGAACTCCACGCGGGCGAAGCCGCGGGCGGAAAGCTAGTAATAAATAAACTTGAAATATAGTAATATTTTAAGTTTATTTAGCTATATTTTAAATGTCAATAAAATACAACAAAATGTATTCATCTTAATAAGTATTATCGATAACTAAATCGATAAACAACATTACTACATCTCTACAAGAAAATAGTAAAACTACTCAACAATAGAGGGCGCTTATTACAATAATGGAAAATTTTCTAGAACTAAGATTTTTTTTAAATTTGAATTGCAGACGAAATATAAATAATTCATAGAAAAACATTCCGAAGTTAGGTCCAGTCGTTTTACTATAACGAGATGTACAGTAACGCAAAGCGCAACATGGCATATTTCCTTAGAAAATGTTTATTCTTGGTGGACACAAATTACGTCCTGACGCGCAGACTAGACTGAGCGACTTTTAACCAAGTCGATAAAAGTATTGGCTTACGATTTTGTTCGTGATGTCCTGTCTATTGTAAATATAATTTTAATGTCTTTGCTTGTAGGTTTTGATTCCCTAGCGTGTGACGGAAATTCGTCTAAGGTGTCGGTATAAACTGCTGTATCTTTTGATCGCTTTAACTTAGAAGTTTGATTTTTTCACTGCTTAAAGGGACAATAGACCTAGGTATTTGGTATAAATTGCAATTAGATACCTTAATTAGTTCGTGAGAAATAAGGTAGTAAGTTTCATTTTATTAAAATATGTTTATTATATTATATATAACTAAAAAATGTGATTTTCGCAATTTTTCCTCTATTTGCATTATATGACAATCCTTCACGCCAAATTTCAAGATTCTGAGTTTACGGGAAGTATCCTGTAGGTTTTGATTTCTTTGCGAGTGTCGAAAATTTGTTGAAAATATCGACATATCGGCTGTATCTTTTGATTGGCTTGGCTTAGAAGTTTGATATTTTCACAGCTTAAAGGGACAATAGACCTAGGTATTTGGTATAAATTTCAATTTGATAACTTTATTCGTTCGTGAGAATAAAGGTAGTAAGTTCCATTTTATTAAAATATGTTTATTATATTATATAACTGAAAAAATGTGATTTTCGCAATTTTCCCTATATTTGCATTATATGACAATGCTTCATGCCAAATTTCAAGATTCTGAGTTTACGGGAAGTATCCTGTAGGTTTTGATTCCTTTGCGAGTGTCGAAAATTTGTTGAAAATATCGACATATCGGCTGTATCTTTTGATTGGCTTGGCTTAGAAGTTTGATATTTTCACAGCTTAAAGGGACAATAGACCTAGGTATTTGGTATAAATTTCAATTTGATAACTTTATTCGTTCGTGAGAAATAAGGTAGTAAGTTCAATTTTATTAAAATATGTTTATTATATTATATAACTAAAAAAAATGTGATTTTCGCAATTTTTCCTATATTTGCATTATATGACAATCCTTCATGCCAAATTTCAAGATTCTGAGTTTACGGGAAGTATCCTGTAGGTTTTGATTCCTTTGCGGGTGTCGAAAATTTGTTGAAAATATCGACATAATCGGCTGTATCTTTTGATTGCCTTGGCTTAGAAGTTTGATATTTTTACAGCTTAAAGGGACAATAGACCCGAGTATTTCATGTGAATTTCAGCTTGATACGTCCACGCGTTCTTGAGATAAAGGGTGGTGACAGACAGACAGACAGACAGACAGACAGACAGACAGACAGACGGACAACAAAGTGATCCTATAAGGGTTCCGTTTTTTCCTTTTGAGGTACGGAACCCTAAAAATAATGCATCATGGCTCTAGAAGTCGGTGGCGACCTAAACAACAGAAACCTCAAGACACCGACTTCTAGAGCCATGACAAAAGTAAATTATTTTTTCTTATTAAGTGCTTTTTTTGAAGTCGGTTTCTATTTTTTTTTACATTTAGGATGCAGGTTGATACAGTTCATGTAGCGCATAGATATTATTCAGGTATCAAAAAGTGATCAAATCACAAGTTACTATTCACAATTTACTATTTATCTCTTAAGTTACTTATTCTCTTGAAACTTTAACACAAAGTGTTAAAACGTTCATTTTTCAGAAAAATGCTGCCAAAGAATGAAATGAGGCAGTCTTCGTTTTCTTATTAAGTGTTTTTTTTTTTGAACTTGGTTTCTATTTTTTTTACATTTAGGATGCAGGTTGATACAGTCCATATAGTGTATAGATATTATTCAGGTATCAAAAAGTGATCAAGTCACAAGTTACTATTCACAATTTACTATTTATCTCTTAAGTTACTTATTCTCTTGAAACTTTAACATAAAACGTTCATCTTTCAATAAAATGTTGCCAAAGAATGAAATGTAGGCAGTCTTCGTTTTCGCCGGACAACGAAGCGTACGAGTTCTTCGATGACTAAATATCCTTTTATTTATTTATATAGTTAGTCTTTAGTATTTAGTTTAGTATTTAGTGTAAATATTTAGTTAATAGAGTATGAAAATAACACACCAAAGTAAATTATTTAAGTTAGTTAAATTTGTTTTAAAATGCAGTTTTTTTCTTAGTTCTCTTCCAAGCTGGCACAGCATGATATGACCAATGATTCATCGGTTTCGATTAGTTTATAAATCCGAAGGACAGGAGAGGTCACGGTTGGATGGCAGGGTCACTGACTGAGGCACATTACTCTAAGATTATTAGAACTGTAACAATCGAAACAATAGGCAATACCCAGATGGAATTAAATAAGTTTGAGAGATGAAAAACTTAAAATGTAACTGTTTATCTAAATAATAGCATTATAATAGCTCTTGATTCTCAAGAAGAATTCTGCTGCGGAATACTGGCCATCTAATAGACCCACATCATCATCACTCATCCATAATTCTCCTGCCCTATTGCCAATTTATTTAACAATACTCAACATTATTTATACTCATCATCTCCGGAGATAGACACACTTTTTATGTGGATTATTTCTGCAAGTTTATAGCAGTTTACAGGTTAATGGTGCTCTGCAACTCTCTTATGAAAATCTTAACCCTACTCAACTTGTATGATAAACATGGCAAGGGATAATAGATCTCCAAATTCCATAGAACAGAAAACGGTTTTCATTTTCTTATTATTTTGTGTACTGAAACAAATATACCTTTTCATCCCACCATCTCGGAAAGAGTATTTTTAATCTTCAATATCTGACTGGAAAAGCCGTTTTTATTCTCTAGAGGATAAAGTAAATTGAATTTAGAACATCGTGTGCACTAAGTTTGTAAATTAAAAAAAAAAACATTAAACCTATTTACTGTTACCTCTATGGTGCCGAATATATCATACAACTTTTTTTTAATTTGTAAAAAACTCAGACTCGGAACCTTCTTGGTGTTCTTTTTTCAATTTTCTTTGTACGCGGTTCTTTACGCGGCATTTTTTCACGTCATTGTTAAACCTTATATTAAAAAAAAGAAACTTGAAAACAAGTGAAAAACTAAAATGAGTGATTCTAGCGACGAGGAAGTTTGTTTGACGCCAACAGAATTGACTGAAACTGTTATTAATGCGCAAATGAGCTTTCTACCTCAACAATCACGCGAGAAGTATTTAAAACAGTACGATATGTTCAACACGTGGCGACAAGCAAAAGGAGCCAAAACTTTCTCAGAAAACGTTTTGCTGGCATATTTTATAGAATTATCCGAGAACAAGAAAGCAAGCACTCTATGGAGTACGTATTCGATGCTAAAAGCAACAATAAAGATGAAAAAAGACATACATATCGATACCTATCCTAAATTAGTAGCATTTTTAAAAAGAGCCTCATCTGGTCATCATCCAAAAAAAATCGAAGGTTTTCACAGTATCTGATATTGAAAAGTTTCTTAACGAAGCACCCGATTCCGTATATTTGGCGGCAAAAGTAAGTCAGTTGCACATTCAGTATCTTCTTAAGTACATATATTAATCTCAATTAAATAGTATACTTAGTAAATGTTGATAGGCATAATTATGCGTTCATATAAATTTTATTCATTTATCTACTACAATACTCTTTACATTGCAGGTTGTTCTTATTATTGGAATAAACGGAGCATGTCGAACTAATGAACTAACACAATGTCAAAAACATTGAGAAACATTCAGATGACTTACTATTAATTAATTTACCTAATACAAAGACAAAAAGAGACCGCAACTTTGTCATTCGCAAGGAATACGTAACGATTGTTGAGAAATATCAAGCCTTACGGCCGCCTAACACTCCAATCAATCGTTTTTAGGGTTCCGTACCTCAAAAGGAAAAAACGGAACCCTTATAGGATCACTTTGTTGTCCGTCTGTCTGTCTGTCTGTCTGTCCGTCTGTCTGTCTGTCAAGACCCTTTATCTCAAGAACGCGTGGACGTATCAAGCTGAAATTCACATGAAATACTCAGGTCTATTGTCCCTTTAAGCTGTGGAAATATCAAACTTCTAAGCCAAGCCAATCAAAAGATACAGCCGATTATGTCGATATTTTCAACAAATTTTCGACACTCGCAAAGGAATCAAAACCTACAGGATACTTCCCGTTAACTCAGAATCTTGAAAATTGGCATGAAGCATTGTCATATAATGCAAATATGGGAAAAATTGCGAAAATCACATTTTTTTAATTATATAATATAATAAACATATTTTAATAAAATGGAACTTACTACCTTATTTCTCACGAACAAATAAAGGTATCAAATTGAAATTTATACCAAATACCTAGGTCTATTGTCCCTTTAAGCTGTGAAAATTACAAACTTCTAAGCCAAGCCAATCAAAAGATACAGCCGATATGTCGATATTTTCAACAAATTTTCGACACTCGCAAAGGAATCAAAACCTACAGGATACTTCCCGTAAACTCAGAATCTTGAAATTTGGCATGAAGGATTGTCATATAATGCAAATATAGGAAAAATTGCGAAAATCACATTTTTTTAATTATATAATATAATAAACATATTTTAATAAAATGGAACTTACTACCTTATTTCTCACGAAGGAATAAAGTTATCCAAATTGAAATTTATACCAAATACCTAGGTCTATTGTCCCTTTAAGCTGTGAAAATATCAAACTTCTAAGCCAAGGCAATCAAAAGATACAGCCGATATGTCGATATTTTCAACAAATTTTCGACACTCGCAAAGGAATCAAAACCTACAGGATACTTCCCGTAAACTCAGAATCTTGAAATTTGGCATGAAGGATTGGCATATAATGCAAATATAGGAAAAATGTCGAAAATCACATTTCTTTAGTTATATAATATAATAAACATATTTTAATAAAATGAATCTATTTCTCACAAACTAATAAAGGTATCAAATTGAAATTTATACCAAATACCTAGGTCTATTGTCCCTTTAAGCAGTGAAAAAATCAAACTTCTAAGTTAAAGCGATCAAAAGATACAGCAGTTTATACCGACACCTTAGACGAATTTCCGTCACACGCTAGGGAATCAAAAGTCAAAACCTACAAGGTACTTCCCGTGAACTTACGAATCTTGAAATTCGGCACGAAGCAACGTTATGATATAATACAGACAGATAAAGGAAAAATTGTGAAAATGTTTATTTTGAAGTTACATAAAATATTAAAATATTATTTTTGCTTACATGACATAAAATATTTTTTTAATAATTATAAACTTACTACGTACCCTTTTTCACATGAACGCGAAAAGTTGAAATTCATATCAAACACTTCTTAAATCTAATTGCCTCTAAACTATGAGAAATTCTAAATCAATGCTAGTATTATAAATGCGAAAGTAACTCTGTCTGTCTGTTACGCTTTCCCGCCTAAACCTCTCAACCGATTTTGATGAAGTTTGGCACAGACAATCTTTAGACCCTGAGAAAGAACATAGGCTACCTTTTATCCCGGAAAAATTTGATGTTCCCGAGGGGAATTTAAACAGCGCGATATAACCGAACTCCACGCGGGCGAAGCCGCTGGCGGAAAGCTAGTACGTCATAAATTGTAAACCGCTACGTTTGTACGGCGGAACCCTCGGTGTGCGAGTCCGACTCGCATTTGGCCGGTTTTTTCTACAGTATCGCAATGGAAAGTGTGTTAGACAGCCTATGGGTACTAATAAAATTGGCAGTATCCCACGAGAAATAGCAACATTTCTTGAACTTCCAGAACCCCTGTTGTACACGGGTCATTGTTTCCGACGAACTTCAGCCACACTTTTGGCTGATTCCGGAACTGATCTCCTGTCCCTTAAGCGCCACGGAGGCTGGAAGACCAATGCAGTTGTAGAGGGATACATAGAGGATTCCATCCAAAATAAGTCTAAAATATGTGAAGGCATCGTAGGAGCCATTACACTGAAAGAGCCTCAATCGGAAACTTGGACTGGCCCTTCTACATCAAAAATAAGCCGTTATGAAACACCTAACCTCAAAATCTCCCTCTCTCTCCAACATTCACGCCAAGGGAATCCGATGAATCGGTACAACTATTAAGTATGACAGACAGTTTACCGAAAAACAGTACACAAGTGACTAACACCAATATTACAGTACCAAACAAAAATATTACACTCAATTTAAATAACTGTTGCAACGTTACTTTAAAATTTTCTTAATTATACTTTAGTATTATTTTATTATAATTTAAAGATTATTCTGTAATACTTACCTGTCATAATGTAGTAATTAATACCTAAACTGAAATAAAAAGTGTACCTATCTTGTGATTGTAAACATTTTTTTATTGCATTTAGTCATTTCCTCGCTGAGGTGGAATGAAAAGTTACGTGTTGCACTCGAGTGCAAAGATTTTTCACCTCGTGTCCTTTTGATTCCCTCGCTAACGCTCAGGATTCTAATTTTGAATCACTCGCTGCGCTCGTGATTCAATTTCAGAATCCTTCGCTTGCTCGGTCATCAAAATTGAACACGCGGTTAAAAAGCAACTTTGCACTCTTGTATAACAAATAACTATTTTTGTTGTGGATAGGAAATCATCAAATGACCTCTTCCTCTCTGGACGGAGCGGAAGGGTTGTGTTGTGTCGAAGTGTCAGAGTTTTACTGACTAAAACCCACCCATGTTTCTTCAACAGTTCAGTTTATAATTCGAATGTACGATGGAACCGGAATAAAATCCTGCACATGCGCGCAGGATTTTTTTCACATTACCTATCGTAAAATTTCACATTTCAAGTCTGTGACCCTTTTCTAAATAAACGGCAACCAAAATACATGATTTAGTTAGGTATCTATTAAGTAAGACAAACTTGAAATACAATAGTTTAGAAGTCAGTTTATCAATGGACTCTGAATTTACAGTTCTCAATTTAATATATCTACTACTTATGAACAGAATGGAGCGTAAACATCATGCAAAGATTCGTTCACCTTTATTTTTTACAGGCAGCGTTCAAAATATAACGTGAAACGAAAATTGAAATTGTGTAATATATAATATTTACATCGAAAACTGTACGTGATTCAACAATTTTATTGGCAACCTCTGCGTAGGTAATAGATATTGATTCTCCGGGATCAATCCAATCTCGAGGCCTGTCATTACCAGGCCGTGTCTTTTGACCCGTCATTAGGTAGTAGCATTACTTGGAACAATGCGCTTGCGCCGACAGTATGCAAGCGTATCACGAAAGTTAGTTTAGCCATGTTTACTTACATTTGTTTGCGAATATAAGTGATCATTAGAATCTATCACGATTCAATTCAGTCTGCACGCAACATGTTATTGAATACATTTCTTTATTTAATCTCGTGTATTATCTATTTCAATATCACATATTATTGTGTTGAGCAAGTAAGGATATAATTTTTAATTTTGTTGCAGATTTCTCATCGTGTGCAGTTACGTTATTATCTCCAGAGTAAGTAGTCATTGTATTTCTCTTTTTGTTTAGCTATACAATTTCAATATTCACGGATAATGTTTTTTTTTTTTTTCTAAATTCACTGACCTCATTTCTGTTGATCTTTGTTCAAAATTAACTGGATTTAGTATTACCGAGAGAATCTTTTTATATTGAAACTTTTTTGTATTTTAACTGCTAAGAGATGAACATCTCTTTTGTGACATAAGGTCAAAGTAATCTTTTGATCTGTATTATGCAGTCGCCTCTGACTAATTTTGTTTCATGAAACTTAGGACTGTTAGGTTTCCATTGAATTTGTTTAGCGGTTTTAAATAGATTATTTTGTCATCATCATTACCGATCGTTGACTTCCAACGCATCTTATATTCGGCAAATAGATGCGAAAGATCCAATATTAAATTACGGTATTATATAATCAATACTCAACAAAAAAAAACACGACGTAGTTGTAGAATTACCTGACACATGTTGAAAAGTTTGTTAAATGAATTAACGTTATCCTTGTCAAACAATATAAAAACATTGGTATATTAAAGCCAAGTGCACATAACAGCCGCAACAGGTCTTAGAGAGGCGAATTTTCACACAAACAGAAATGTATTGCAACCCGCCTGTAATGTCATGAAAAAATTACGAATGTGATGAAGGAGAGATTTTTACAATGCACTGCGTTGCAGCATTACGTATAAAAATATTTCCGATTGCGTCATCAGGTGCACTCGGCAACCCAACGACTGGACTCGGCCGAGTATTCCGACTCAACAGAAGTGTCAGTGGTGGCAGTTTCATCCTCGTCATCGGCCTCCTCGGAACTACACGAGGGTTCTGGAGAGGACCCTCCTGATCCTGTGCTTTCGAATAATTTGAAGGTTGGTACTTATCTTTGAGTTGCTACACGACTACTGGCAAATGCGTGCATTGACTGGACAGATAGGTACACTCAAATCTATGTAGATACTTCATCAAAATACCATAACAGACACTAATCTACATGGTCCTTACGTGATTAGACCAAGAATATTTCCGGACTTTAAAGGGACTGGAGCTTGTTTCGGTGTTTCTTCTCAGAGTCGTATAGGAAACGCACAATTTATGTATATATTTTAAATATCATTAAGGGTGAAAATTATTTGTAGGTACATAGTCACCTACATAATAATTTATCATTTGTCTCTTGTTTTTATAAAGTAAAATGATTACATGAATTGCAAAAGCTGGATTTACGATCCGGACGAAGCGTTTCGCCTCCTCCTTTATACCGCGTACATCGAGAGACTGGAACAATTTGCCAGCTGCGGTGTTTCCGTCGGACTACAATTTGAGTGTCTTCAAGGCTAGAGTGAATAGGCTCTTAATAAACTAGTGCGCTTTACCATCAACGATTGCGTCACTGCTTACCATCAGGCGGGATTGCGGTCAAGCGCAAGTTTATAATTCATAAAAAAAAAAATAGTCCAGTTTCTTCGCTGATTTTGTACCCGCAAGTGACACTGTTTAGCTTAGTTATCTGGGGAAATAGGATGTACAATTTATCAATTACTAGTATAATACCCAGTATACGAGCCTGCTTAAACATAAATACGTATTCTTCAAAGAATGTATTCTATAGCTACATCGATCTTGACTTTATGTATTCTTTGAAAGATTTTAAAAAGATAGCCAAAGCGAAACAATGCTTAAAAATAAATTTTTCACATGGAATAGTATTTTAAAAAAATATTTTTATTTGCAGAATGAAACAAGAGAGGCACTCAAAAGTGATGGCAGTGAACAGGACCCGGTGAGTTATAAATATAAATCTTTCTTTCCCTAAACTTAAGTGCTATACAAAACAGACTAATTATTCTATTTTGAATAGCACAAATATTTCCGATTGCGTCATCAGGTGCACTCGCATATGTAGCATAACTGCATAAGTAAATACAATTGTATGTACTTATGCAAGATACGTCTATGTAGACTAATTTAAAAAGCAATGAAAAGACTAAGTAGTATAGGTATTTAAACTATCTACCTTTCTTTTATTATGGCTAACAAAAAATTGCTTTGCATACAGCTAATTAATTCGGGAAGGAAGTATATACGTCGACCTCCGTGGCGCAGCGGTCAACACGCCTGCCTGCGACGTGGAGGCCCCGGGTTCGATCCCCGGCCAGGTGATGATGGAAAACGATCTTTCCCTGATGGCCTGGGTCTTGGATTTTTATCTATATATGTATCTATTATAAATATAGTATCATTGAGTTAGTATCCCATAACACAAGTCTCGAACGTACATTGGGGCTAGCTCAATCTGTGTGATTTTGTCCGTATATATTTATATATATTTATTTATGTACTTAACGAGACGGAACACAGATCTAAGTTTCACTTTCTCATACCCACGATTCGGCCTTGAAGCAGAAACATTTATTACATACTCGCGTATGTACTGCCTGTGATGTAGGAACGTAGCCGCTGCGAACAATGAGCCATTTCTAGATATAAAAGAATCCGCCATCTACCGCTCAGCCCTGTCTCTTTCATCGTGCTTAATGGCTCTGAAAATAAAATATGCAGATTTGTTAACTAGGATTTATAACTCAATTATTTGCTAGATTTTTAGATTACTGAGCCGTTGTGTTAGCGAAGTCTGCGTCAGTTGATTGTGTGCAGTCTAAAAAAGACTCTTTGTCAATCTAACTGATGCGTTTAGTAATAGAAAGGTTATTAGAAGAGAAAATACAGTTTCATTTACTTTTGCGGTTAACGCAGAAGAAATTAACTTAAAAGTTTCGCAAGTGTATACACAAATATTGGGTGTAATGCCTGAAATTCGTTCCGACACACAGTTTCACTATCTACCTAATTACTTATTTTCACTTTTTCTTGGCCTTTTATCATGGTAGTTTATTGTTGGCGTATTCGGGGTCGCAAAATAAAAGAGCGACTGTTCAAATAATCGTCACAGCCATCACCCAATTACTCGCAGGCATGAACACAGAAATGGGTGAAAGGTACGCTGTAATAGTCACCAATTTACACCCATTTGAAAGACCATTGACGGATTGATTGAAAGAATTCTTCTAAGAATACACGATTCGACACAGTCTATCTTTTCCTTTCGTTTTGCGGAATTGCTGCACTTATTTGTGACATCGGTTTTGCGGTCGATTTGTGAAGAACGAACGAATGATATGAAACTTAGTTGACATGTAAGCGGACCTACTTTTGAGGAGTTCAATTACAATGCATACGCAAAGGTTGCATCTTGCAGATTTCGTATTCAATCTATACTAATATATAAAGCTGAAGAGTTTGTTTGTATGTTTGTTTGTTTGTTTGTTCGCGCTTATCTCGGGAACTACTGGTCCAATTTGAAAAATTCTTTTTGCGTTGGATAGCCCATTAATCCAGGAAGGCTTTAGGCTATATAACATCACGCTGCGACCAATAGGAGCGGAGCATAACTAAACCACGCGAACGAATTCGCTGGCGGCCGCTAGTAAAAGATATTTATGTTGCACAAATGGTAATTTTAGTTAAATGATGATCAATGAAATTTTTGATGTAAAGAATAAATTGAAAGATCAAATAGAGTGTTTACGGTGCTATTATTTGTGTCACGCGTGAGTTCCCGCGTGCTACGCATACGGTGGCACTCAGCACGTTGCCTAACGCACTGCTACTCTAGTGACCGACTGAATGGGAGAGGCCACGCCGCAGCCTCTAAGAGCTTGTGCAATATACAATATTGAAGTTGCGAAGGGCTTTTCTAATCTGATTAGGTTATCATCTGTAGTTCCGGTGTTGATTTATGATGTTTGACGGGTAATTCCTGTAGGAGTGGGAACTTGTAGGATGGTGTGCCAGCTTGGTGGCATAAGCAGGGAAAAGATAGGCTGGTATAATTAATAAAATAAAATATATAAGCTTTACAGGAATCAAAAGTTTCATCTATATTAGGTGAATGTACAGAGGCATTTTAATTTAAGACTACCAGTCCCTCTTGATATACTGCGGATTGCGGTGATTTTAGCCTGTGCATACATAGTCTATTATCGATATGTGTTCATCAAAGGAAAGTTAACATGCACATCATGTACATTATATGTATTGTTTTCTCACCCCATAAAACACAAAGTAATAAATTGATATAATCAAATTAACTAATTATGTCGTGAGAAACTGAATCTGCTACTGTTACGCGTATTGTGGGCTCTAAGAAGGTCGTGAATGTGTTAGTTGAGCGATATCCATCTCTGACCTAAGTAAGTGCCTGGTAGCTGTTGTTTGACTCACATTTCATCTAAACCATGAACAATGTGACGGTCACATACCATGTGACCCACAGACGTGAACATCCCTTGGAATTGCGCTAAACAAAAGTTCTGAAAAATTGTTACGATTCATCTACTCATTTGAAGAAGCATACGAAAATAGCAAATGAAGAGTGGATTTTGGAGATGGAATAGGGCAGGTAAATTAACCATGGTGGTCATTGAAAAAATGTTCTTGGAAGACCGTCCTTACCTGTTTGAGATATTCTGAACTGCATTCAGATTTTTTTACAAATACAGTCAACAACAAAATGAGCAATTTTCGTCTTTTGACGTTTCTAATATACAAACCTCAGTTGCTCCCAGAGATATTTTTTTATTCTTACGTTATCGTCATAATAGAAAGCGAATGAGCGAATATCGTAGGTTCGAGCAAAATTTCTTTTTTTTTTTAAACTTTGCCCCTACACTACGAATTTCTCCTGTATTGTGATTGCGTTTACAAACATATAAACTTACATACACAAACAGCCAGACCCGACACAACTACTTGCAGGTCATACAAATAAATGTTCCGTGCGGGATTCGAACCCGCGGCAAGCAGCGCTGAAGTCAATAGCTTATCCACTGCGCTAACCGCGCAGTCACTCGTACGAACGCGCGATTGAACTTGAACTCGAATAGGTGAACTGACAATCGCACGATTATCAGTCGTCGGGCGATTGTCAGTCACAAATTTCGTGAACCTACGATGATCGCGCATTCGCTTTCTATTAAGACGATGCCTACAAGAAACAGATCAACTACAAAAAAAAATAAAATAATAATAAGCAGCCCTTAGCGCCCCCTTCTCAAAAATTCGCTCTATATTATATGTGTCTTTTCGCCCGGGTAAATAAACAGAATTGTCTTACGCACTTTTTTCTTAGGTCAATACTTTGAAAGTATTTACGAACATGCATGGTATCTTATTATGTTACTTGTAGAGAAAGATGAGCTGGCATTTGTACCTTCATCCTTTGCAAGCAGGCAACATGAATTAACGACCGTTGATTTATCCGCATTTGTATTGGCTGCATTATTCAAAGAGTAATGATTGTATAAGATCAAATGTAGCGAAATATACGTAAGTGCGAAAGGAAAGGTCCAGTTACAAAAATAATAGACGAATCCACTGAACTATAACTAAATACACAAATATAGCAGACAGAAAAAAAGAACAAAGATACTTAATTCTTATTTTAAACATTATTCTATAAACAGGCTGAGTTGTAATTTTATTTTCAGCCAAGAAAAAAAAAAACAAGTAATATAATCTGATTAATTGTCAATATTTATTTTTAATTGTAATTGAACCGTGAAATACAAACTTGTTACGGTCTGACCGACATTATTTAAATTGGATAACAGTTTATTATATTATATTATCAGTTTATTATTTACAGTATATTTGTCGAATTCTTTGTTATAATGTGCTCTCGCGGAAGTCTATTAGTGAACTGCGTGTAAAACTAATAAACCACATGAAAACCAAATGAAAGTGTTCCCGATTCATGGCATTTCTATTTCTTTGGATAAGGTATGCCTTAACGCGCCGTGATGTGGCCCCAATGGCTTTATTTGTTGTTTTATATTGGAGTCAATTTGTCAAAGTGATGTGGCGACGGCGTTTATTCAGTCACTCCACTGGCCCAATTTTATAATGCGTAGGTACAGCCGGCGTGCGAACTGCCCTGGCATACTTACTGCCATTTACGCCTTTTTTTGTGCAAAACTTTCAAGGGGTCGTGACTGTGAAATGGTGAATTACCGACGCCGTAATTCGTTAGTTTGTTTTGAATTTTTTCTTTGGTCCGGTAATGGTTGCAATCTAGTTGCAGCGCTCGATCACAATGAAGCTAACGGTTTTACCTTTGTGAATATTATTTAGGTGCTTGTTAAGTTAACAGTCGTTTAAGGCGCTAATTAGCGGAGGTTGTGTTATTTGTTGAAGGCAGTCAAAAGTCGCGTGTGCCGGAAGGTGGTAGTTAGGCTTATGTTATCTCAGGGCTATCTGATTGTGAAACCTCCACGGAGCGCTACCTCCTCAAAGGCAAACGCTCTTCATGTAAGGAATATGTTAAGCAAAATGAGTCATTTCAATTAAATATTGTAACAATGTTATACAGCATAACTGTTGCGCCAGTTCTAAACGCTTCTAAGGGTCAGTTTTGCAACTTCCGAATGATGATCGGCGATCCATGAAGTAGAATAATTGTGTTGTTTAAACTTGCCACCATTAAATTAACATTGATTGGAATATTTATTTAAGTTTCGTCCTGAGTCTATGGTAAACAAGATTTGTAGGAAGATATGAAATTTTATACATTTTCGTTACCTTCAGTGCCGACGATTATTTATTATTTAAAGGGTAAATTTAACCTTCTAAAATTGTGCACACTCTCGTATAGGTTCGATTTACGTTTCAAAAGGAAAGATCCTTGCGGAAGGACTAGGAGTTTCCCATCCCTTTTTTGTTTGCGCTGGGAAATCTTCAAATAACCTATCCCGCTCTGGGCTGAGCGGAAGGGCGTGTCAGACTTTTACTGACTGACAAAACCCACCTGTGTTCCTTCACTTGCCTGTAGGCACACCACCGTTTCTTTGAGTTACCCATATTGAAACATCACTGATGTTAACTTGGTTTCTTTATTAACAAATGATTACTTACTTAGATAACAAATATTAGCTGTTCTAGCTTAGTCAACTGATTAAAGTTAAAAATGAATGTTATATCTAGCCTAAATAGCGGAAATTGCATCGTTGACATCGCTCTAGTTACGCCCATGGTTACCTACATCAATTAACCTAAGTGCTTGGCCAGACTGCAAAATCGGACCCGGGGGCGGGCGCGATGCATCGTACTCAAACATATGAAACTTAATACAAGCGTCCATAGTGATCACGCGGGCGCGGCGAGAGACGCGGGCAACTTAACGCGAGGAGCACGCGTGCAACTCAAACCATAGTTCGTTCATGAAAGTGTCCGCTGTGAGTGCGCGGGCGGCAAGCGAGAAACCGCGCGGTGAGCGGGGATCTCAAACAATTCCGTACTGACCGCGCGCGTCGACACCGCGCTTGACTGCGGACAGACAAATCGCGCGCGTAACCGCTCCCGTGCCGCGCCTCGCGCCGCGTTTTCAGTCTGGCCAAGCACTAAGAGTTGTTGTTTGTACTACATTTGCATCTATATGTATTTAATAATTGTATTTTTTATCTCTAGGTGGTGTTCCTATCAGACAAGAACAGTTACATACCGGTGAGCATCAAGCCTCGCTCACCTGCAGTGGACACGGCGTGGCGAGAACCACCTGCCTGGGAGCGCGAGTACCGGAAACATCGGACCAATGGCAGTAGAGTACAGTGTGAGTGAAGGCTTTATTAGCTTAGGTGGTAGGTTAGCAGTGCAGTCTAAAGCTGCCGAAGAGTTGAGCCGTGAGTGTCCGGCATGATGATGATATACAATATGTAAAGAAAACCCTGTCCGATCCGTGAAGGTATTGTTAGGTATCGAAAACTGATTCTATTAATGCCTTTAAAGCCGGGCTAAACTTAAAAAAGACCCCTAAAGATAAATATTATTTCGCAAAACGAGATATCTTAATACATGTGCGGTAGGCAATACAATGCACGGTCAAAGGGGGCAGGGCACGCGGGACGGGGTCGCATCGCTCATTCATAATACATTTTTTTTTTATAAACCGCTTGATGGTAAGCAGTGATGCGATCATTGATGGTAAAGCGCGCTAGTTTATTAAAAGCCTAGCCTAGCCTTGAAGACACTCAAATTGTAATGTGACGGAAACACCGTCGCTGGACATAATAACACAACACAATTCAACTGAATTGACTGACTGAAAAATTGAACAATTCTTTCTGTTTTAAAACAGAAATGCACGTTTTTATGAATACATAAATGTACACACTTTATTAGGTATATTCAGTTCAGTATCAATCAGTTAATTTAGGTACTTATTCAATTAACCGTATCTATTATCCCAATATTGCGAGCCTCTTGGTGTAATTTTGTTTTAAAATTAAAGTAAGTAATTGTTCAAAATCAGATGTTAACGCTAGTTTCACAGAGTAAAATTTCGGCGCAGTCTTAAAAGAGTATTACCCATCCCTTGCTTCATATGTACGAAATATTTACATGCAAACAACGTAAATAAAGCAAAGAATGTTGTTGAACTCTCAAAATGAAAGCCAGTGCTACAGATATTAGTATCCAGGTAGGTATCGTTTTTTAAAACTTTAATAATCAGGAATATCAAACAGCCAGACCCGGAACAAAAATTTATTCCGTGCGAGAATCGAACATGCGACACGCAGCGCAGTAGCCAACAGCTTATCCGCTGCACATACCATACAGTCCAGTGTGATCACCTTTCTGTCATGTTCTTCCTACTTCTTACTGCAGCGGGATGAACGAATTAGAGAATTCTGTATCATTGGGTATAAGTTTTATATTTAAGGTGCGAAATTGAGAATCAATTATGCAGTAACTTGACCATAAAGAAATAATTGCAGTTTATAAAAGGATCTAAACAGCAAACATTGTCTACCTAATGTTGTGAAACCGGACAAATTAAGATGGTATCGTATAGCGCGCATGGCGCCGCGCTTGCGCAACCCTTTGTGTGGCGTTTTATTAGTTTTTACTGAACTATTCATATGATGCAGGACACAGGGATTATAATGGTTATGTATCAAGATACTATTGTCCTCACCTTATTATAGAGTGCCATCGTTTTGACTTGTATTCGACGGGAAATTCCGCTGTCCACGACTACGAAAAGACTTGTGTTGGAGATTAGGAGGATAGAGATGTATCCAACGTATGAAAATCAAAAAAACAATTAGTCCGTCTTATAGATAATAAAAAAAAAAAATCATGGACCGTATTTTTTATTTTGTCCAAATTACTAAAAACTACTCAGATATAACGTATTAAAGTTACGGAGTGGGGGCTAATTACGTCACGCCGTACTATATTTTGTACCACGGCGTGACGTCATGCGACATTTTAAATCTATAGTCAGTTAGTAAGTAGTCCTAAGTATTTGAATGAAAGAAAAAATAAAAAAACACGTGTTCAATATTTTTTATAAATTTATCTGATGGACATTCATTTATTTTTTTGGATACAACCCAATTAGACTAATCTAGGCTATTTTAAAAGGGTGGACAGCTCAATATTTACCTGTCTGTACCTGTAAAAAATTCACAATATTGTTTTTTTGTGGTTAACAGATATTGAAGCAGAGTGTCAGGATGACTTCATGAAGATTAGAGTCGGGTTCAACGGATCTTTCGGCGGCTTGGTTTATTCAGCAGGTGAGAAGATCTTCTTCTTTAACGTCTTTAACCCTTCATTTCTAAAAAACACTTTGCGGAAATCAATATTTCTTATACTCACGATAATATATTATAACCTGGAAGATCTGCTAAAGAACACTGTTATATTAAGACAATTTGTAAAAAAAAAAAAAACTAACTGAAGAAGAAGAAAATAGATTTATTCAGTACAGACTTAGAGACACACAATACATCTAGCATAATCATACATTAGGTAGCAACAAAATAAAATAAATAAAAAAAAACAAATAAAAAGTAAAAACCCCTATGTAAAAAATAGCAGCAAAGTGTGCCTCGTGGCTGTACTAAAAAAGTCCAGTTCAGCAAAAATGCCAGACAACTAGTGCCTGACGCTAGTTTTCAACTGCACCTGAACAAACAAGAATCACGTTAAACCGTGTCGCGTCTGTCTGCGAAATACTGAACAATGAGGTGGAAATAGGCACAATAATGCTTCCAGCGGCGACAGCCTCCGTGGCGTAGCGGTAGCGAACGTGGCCGTTGCGCTAGGAGGCGCGGGTTCGATCCCCGCACAGTGCAAATATTTGTATGCATGAATATGAATATTTGCACTTGTCTGGTCGTACCTCGGAAAGCACGATAAGCCGTTGGTCCTGGTTGCCATACGAACGTCTAGTGGCAGTCGTTACGGGTTGTTGGAGCCATCAAAAATCTAACAATTGGTCTAACTGCAATGCTTAGATATCGCCTTCGAGTTGTGGAGGTCAGACAGCAGTCGCTTCACGAAAAATATCGAAGTTTAGCCAAAATCAGCAGTTAGACCGGTAAAGCGGACCCCAGACTCGAAAGCTGAAAAAGCTGCGGATGCGACTGGGATTAACGCTGAGATGGTGATGAATGCTTCCAGCTTGCCCATGTTCCATAAAACATAGAGACTTAACCTATTGTTATTTCAGGTACCTAGGTAGTTAGTAAGTTTCACTCAGTTTGTAAGTGTTCCTGTAACCGGTCATCTGATTTGTGTAGATAGCTGGAACAATTAGGCGTGTACATTAGACGAGTGTCGTTACTGTGGTATTGTTACTCAGGTTTCGACGCCAGCGTCGCAACTTCTGCATTGTGCCGCTATGTCCTTATGTTTGTGGCCGAGGAGTAAGTATGTAAATGGAGTCTTCAGCCTCCCAGTTATGCTGGGTAGTTTGTTGCGCTACTGTAATTTAAACGTTCGAAAAGACTGAGATTTGAATAAACTACATTTGATTTTATCTCTTGACCAAAATCTTTAATAGGCGGCGCTAAATATGATGCCAGCTAACCCACTTTACTTGTAGTAAGTATACATAGCTAGGTGATCTGTTACTAAGGATTGTGCATTTTACCAATCAGTGCTTGTAATTTGATATTGAGATAACATACCTGCACTCCTGCAGTGAGAATACAAACTGTTAAAATCCTACGATTATGATAAAAAAATATGATTTTAATTACTTGAAATATTAAAATCATAATTTTTTATTTAATTATTATTCATTGTGCATTCCGACGCGCATTAAAAGAGTTACCCAATCAAAGTACGGACAACAGCAAGTCAGTTACCCGAAACCGACAAATATTTTCACTCAACTTTGAGCTTTAATACTTCAGAGAGAAAGTTGAAATCTAATAAGGAAATTTGACAGATTGTAGTAGCTCGATGTGCTGTTGTCTGTACATCAGCGGTAGAACTTAAATATGTATATTAAAATTTGATTCGAGGCACAATTTGTGCTTTTAAAGTGTACTTCTACTATGCTTGCACTTTTTCGCATGCTTGTTCACACATTAGCACTCCATCAGCTTGCTATTCTGTGTTTGTTCCACATCTCTTATCGTGGTTGTCAAAGGGCATGTGTGTTGGATGTGAGATTTGATAATTTCGCGACGTGGTTATCATTAATCAAGTGCACAGCTTCTCTGGAGTGAAATGTTCTCATAAAGATTATGAGAACATTTTATTTAACTGTTTTATTATTCTTTAGATTATCTGTGACTTAGTAGGTAGTATTAAATCACATCATTTCTAGGTTTTAGGAAAATTTAAGTTGATACAAAACCGTATTTTGTATCATTATATTACTTTTTTAAAACGATCAGTTTAGTTTGACCGTGTTGGGTTAAGATGTCTGGACATAAAATCATTTATTTATATAAATACTATGTGTGACCGTCTGATCTATTTCCATCCCCTAGACTTTTTGACTTTAATCGTCCCCGTCCTAAATAAATGATTACATTATATAAATGTAATCATTTATTTAGTTATTTTTATTATTTTATTTTTTGTATTTGTATTTAGTATTTGTATTAGCCTATTATAGGCATAATAGGCTGTTCATAGCGCACTTTATCCTCAAACATGAATACCTAACCACTGTACCTCATCATCATCATCAGCCTTTACTCGTCCACTGCTGGACATAGGCCTCCTTCATGGCACGCCAACAAGCTCGATCCTGAGCAGTTCTCCGCCACTACCAGCCACCTTTTTGATGTCGTCGCTCCATCTCGCCCAAGGGCGTCCCACGCTACGTTTGCCGAGACGCGGTCTCCACTCAAGGACTCGTTTACCCCAACGGTTGTCGGTCTTGCGGCATATGTGACCAGCCCATTGCCACTTCAGCTTGCTAATCCTCTCAGCTATGTCGGTAACTCTGGTCCTCTGTCGGATCACCTCATTTCTGATGAACCACTGTACCTATGTCTCACAAATAAAATATTTCTGATTTCTAGACATTTGGGAATAAGCTTACTAAACCAAGTTATTTACCAAACGAGTAATTCAAGCCTTTAATAAACTTTAAGTATTTAGCAAAGTCTGGGGAATCGTTTGCCATAAACACATACCACGGTCCATTATCGGAAAGATTACTAGATATTGAATTGCAATTACTTATAAACCTATACTATTTGCGCTCTTTGTTGCATTGTTTATGATTCGTGGGACAGTCGCTCAGCTGATTCACATTACCGTTTTAAAAGACTACCAAACCCTTTTAAAAGATTTTATTTTTTATAATTTTTTTTTTATAATATTAAAAGATTTTATTTTTATTCTTTATAAAAATCCCTTTTTTTTGGCTACTCGTCTCCTCAAAATTTTGAAAGTCAATTTTGAAAATTTTTTGCCGTTCGTTTCTATAAAATTCAAAATTCCATTAAATGTTAAGTGAAGTGGATTTTGGTCCGGCCCTTAGCATTAAGTAGTGAAGAATGACAGCTCTCTTCATGCCGACTTCACCTAAGTTTTCTTCTTCTTCTTCTTCTTCTTCAGCCTATAGATGTCCACTGCTGGACAAAGACCTCCCCCAAGGCTTTCCACGCCGACCGGTCTTGTGCTGCCCGCATCCATCGGCTTCCCGCAACCTTCACCAGGTCATCGCTTCACCTTGTTTCTTTCTTCCTTTCTTCTTCCTTTCACGCTGCGTCTTCCAGTATGTGGCCGCCACTCCAGAACCTTACTGCCCCATCGGCCATCGGTTCTACGAGCAATGTGCCCTGCCCACTGCCACTTAAGTTTAACGCCTCGCCGAGCTATGTCGGTGACTTTGGTTCTTCTGCGGATCTCCTCATTTCTGATTCGATCACGCAGAGAAACTCCGAGCATAGCTCTTTCCATTGCCCTTTGTGGGACTCTGAGCCTTCGTATGAGGCCCATTGTGTGCCTAAGTTTTCACTATTATACTTTTTATCTCGATATTTTCACGGCATCGAAACTTACGTGGGCGAAACCGCGGTGAGGCTAATAGTATATAAAAAATATTATTTAAAAACAAAAAACCCGCCTGCATAAAACTCTAACGAACTGAATAGGTAGAAACAAGTTGAACAATCGCAGTCGGGGGACTGTTCTATGGAATACTTGTTTATCTAGCTAAGAAGTCCCCCAACTGCGATTGCTCAACTTGTTTCTACCTATTCAGTTCGTTAGAGTTTTATGCAGGCGGGTTTTTTGTTTTTAAATAATATTTTTTATTTCTATCTTTTTAGTTTTAACAAATTATGTTTCTAATGTTGGAAAACTTAAAAAAATTGTTTAATTTCTTTTTTCATCGTTCCATTTAATATTAAAAGTGCACGTTATATACATATTTTCTAATGAGTATCTTCATTTTAAAACCAATTCGATAAGTTTGGTTAATAAAAATTACCTCATAATTATGGTGTCAAACATCGGCCTTTTTTTTTTTAATGTCTCCGTCTAAGACAAATCTAACGATGTCTCAAATGTGAAAATCCGTTAGCCGGTTCTGGAGATACAAAATAATAAAGAATATTACATACATTCATATGTACAAGATACGCGCTTTGTGCATGCCTCCGAATGTAATTCTGTTTATAATTTTGCAAAAAATTGAAACTGACTGACTTTTGTGCTGAAATTTTTAAGTGTACATTAATTACGTAGGTACGGACGACAGCAGGTCAAGCTACCCCAAACGGTCAGATATTTCCAATCAACATAGAGCCTTAATGCTATAAAGTTGAAAATCTGATAAGGAAATCTGACAGATTGTAGTAGCTTGATGTGATGTCGTCTGTACATAGGTTTGGTACTGTTTCAATGTAGGTTTCTGGATTTATCATTTTTTTTGTTTATATAATTAGTAATAAATTTATGTCTTTTTAGTTAAGAAATATTACGTAACCGGATTAATTCCTTAAATGAGTTTATGTCATGTGGTTGATTTAGCAATTTGTTAGGGTTAAGAAAACTGATATCAAGTCCGAAAAGAGTCCTCACTCTACTCAAAGCAACGTAAGCTTGACCTTTTGCAAATAAGTTTCTACTTAAATCTACAACTGCTGGGTCTAAAGTTGTGACCTGTAGTTTATGCACCGTCACTGCCCAGCATAAAATTAAGGGAAACATTCGTCGCTCAATCTTGCCTTTACCACGTAAAGCATCAAAGTCTGTAGCACGAGGCTGGATCCAGACTCCAATATCAGATAGGTTCCCTGTTATACTTGTGTCATCGAGCTCCACAAATACCGCTTGTGGTAGTTTTCCTGGCTCCAACTGCTTTCTGCGTAGTGCTGGTCAATCTATTCGTCGGATAATACCCATAGCACCGTTAACCAGCCCATGGTTAGCACTGATGTTCCGTCTTAGCATGGCTCGAGAGCTTATACCTAACTTGAGGTGGTTTGGTATACTACCTGATTTATTGGGATCTTCAGGTATGTATTCCTCTCGTAGTTTTTGACCATATGTTTTAGGTTCAAATGAGATGTCTACAGCACTAACATTGTATACTTTTGTGAGCTTTTCTAACTTTTCTGTCATGGTCTTCTTCGTCTTCAATCTTTTTCGTCTTTTTTTTTATTAGTTATAAACTAGCGCTAGTTTATTAAGAGCCTATTCACTCTAGCCTTGAAGACGCTCAAATTGTAATGTGACGGAAACACTGTCGCTGGCAAATTGTTCCAGTCCCTCGATGTACGCGGTATAAAAGAGGAGGCGAAACGCTTCGTCCGGATCGTAGTGGTGTTAACAACGTAAGGGTGGAAACTTGCCGTACGACGGGTCGTCCGATGGTGGAACGGAAGATGGGGGAATTAAATCTTGCAATTCCCTCGCACACTCCCCAAAATGCATCCTATAAAAGACCGAAAGGCTGGCTACTCTACGCCTGTGCTCTAGGCTTTGGAGACCGTCTCGAGTTAAGTCAGGGTTACCAATCAGCTTCTTCGTCCGCCTCTCCACTGAATCCAAAGTGGCCAGGTGACACTTAGCAGCACCAGCCCAAATGTGGCTGCAGTACTCCACACGAACCGACCTATGCTTTGTACAACATTAAAAGCTGCCCTGGTGTTAAGTACCGCCGGACCCTTGCGATAACGCCAAGTTCCTTGGCAGCCACCTTGGCTTTGGACTCAATGAACCGCCCAAAGTTTAGGGTGGAGGGAATCTCAACTCCCAAAAGCTCAAGGCGGTCGGAACACTCCAAGGATACGTTTTGAAAAGTAGGAGCCAAGGTGAACGGGCTTTTTTGGGGGTGAAAAGGTTTTGGCGGTATTGAATGCTACAAGTTGGCATTGCCCCATTCGGAGACTGCCACTTGCCTCTCGTCCAGCTGATTTCTTTAAGAATCAATAAACTGCCACTGTGTTGGCAAAAATACATTGATTGCATGGGTTATAACTTCAATTAATACAAAAGATTTTTTTCCTATTAAACTGCAATTTTATATTTAAAAACTTTTTTATATAAAATATATTTAGAATCAATATTTTTATTATAATCAGTGATTAAAATCCTTAATTTTGATACCCAACTCTATATGCTTGGCAGAAAAAAACATGTAATTCTTTTTTTTGTTCCATTTAATATTAAGTTATATACATATTTAGAATCAGTGTTTAAAATCCTTCATTTTGATATCCCACTCGATATGCTTGGTAGAAATTTATTTCTTCATATATCACAATATGGCGTCATACATCCGCCATTTTGGATTTTTTAAAATGTCACCTATCTAGTAGCAGTTGGGCAATTAAGTCAAATCTAACGATACCTCAAATGTGAAAATCCGTTCAGCGGTTCTAGAGATACTAGGTAATAAAGAATAATACATACAAGATAGGAGCTAACAAGATAGGAGCTAAAAACATAACCCTCCTGGCAGTCGGGTAAAAACATAACCCTCCTGGCAGTCGGGTAAAAATAGAGGGGTAAAATACCTACTAAAAGACAAATACGAAAATAAAAGTAAGTAAAAGCTTCAAGTACGTTCAATTAAGCACAAAAACAGTGTAATAGTTTACTAGTATTAGCATACTAGTTAGTATGTATTTAGATAATTAAAAGTAGATTGCACGTATATACGCTGCGCTAAAAGATAAATACGAAAATAAGAGTAAGTAAAAGCTTCAAGTACGTTCAATTAAGCACAAAAACAGTGTAATAGTGTACTAGTAATAGCATACTAGTCAGTATTTAGATAATTAAAAGTAGACTGCACGCAGCAAATGACTGTTCAAAAGTAATTAAGTAAAGTTATGTGGTATACTTTAAGTTCCGGTGAACTATGTCACCCTTTTACCTAGATTATTTGATTTAAGGAATACGATTTCGGTTTCTAAGAACTTTCTTTATAACGTTTTATTGCCGAGGTTAGGTCAACTGTGCGTTATTATGTTTATTTTATTTGGCTGATGATTGTTATGAGTTTTTGCTTCATTTTTGGGCCTATTTGAGGAGTGGCTTTTGACTTGTTTAAATAGAAAGGTATGCTTCTTTTTGTTTTCTCGGTCTTAAAGGTTGAAAAGAAAAAGAACTAAAACCCGCATACGTACTTAAATAAATATTTCGAAGCACTTATTTTCAAATTGTCAAAATCGTTTATTTGTATAAAATGTGGTACGTATAAATGATGATAAGTACAGACGACGGTACATCAAGCTACGACAATCTGTCAGATTTCTTTATTAGATTTCTAACTTTATCTCTAAAATATTAAGGCTCAAGGTTGATTGAGAATAATTGACAGTTTAGGGTAGTTTGACCTGCTGTCGTCCGTACGTAGGTATACATATAAAACTGTAGTGCGAAGACACATTCTGTTATGTAATGATACCGTGTAAATAGTGTAAGAATTAGGTATGTAGTAACAAAACACAGTATACCAATAACGTAGTTAACTAAATAAGTAATGGAACATCATCATCATCTCAGCGTTTATCCGCGTATTACGTCCGCGGGTATCGCGTTGGAGCCCGGGGTCCGCTTTCATGCTCGATTAACATGAATAATTATAAAAATATTACAATGATCTTCTTTCTGTAAAGAGATTCTTTAACCATTACACCGTGAAAACTTATGTGAAGTAAGCGTGGAGTGAGTTGTTATTCCAATTAATGCTAGCGACAACTAAGCACACATAAAAGACTCTGCTCCAACACCGCCCTAAACTAAGACGATTGCTCGCAGTCCACGCGGCGACAGCTAGCAGGCACCCAGCAGTCCATGCGGAGACTGCTAGCAGACGGCCAGTTGTCCACCCGTCGACCGCTCTAGCTTTTCGCTAATGACACATTTAGCGATCGGTCTCTACTGAAGCTACTAGTGTTTTTTATAATTTCCCGATTCACTACGCGCGAAATATCGAGCGAGTGGATTAGGTACTTGTTAGACTGACTGAGCGCCGAACGACGACCAGCGGCTACGGCCCGGGCGTTAGTGAGGTGCCTGCTAGTAGCACAGAGTACATTATACCAGCTACAACGAGTGCCCAGCGATTTCACCTTAACCTCACTTCTTCTCACCTAACCTTAATGTATTTTGGAGAGTGTGCGCGGGAATTGCATGACTCAATTTCCCCATCTTCGGACGACCCGTCGTACGGCGAGTCATCATCATCATCATCATCAGCCCCTACTCGTCCACTGCTGGACATAGGCCTCCTTCATGGCACGCCAACAAGCTCGATCCTGAGCAGTTCTCCGCCAGCCACTACCAGCCACCTTTTTGATGTCGTCGCTCCATCTCGCCCAAGGGCGCGGCGAGTATCCACCCGTTATTACGTTGTTGACACCACTTCTATCCGTATGAAGCGATTCGCCTCGTCTTTAATACCGCGTAAATCAAGGGACTGGAATAATTTGCCAGTGGCGGTGTTTCCGTCTAACTACAATTTAAGTATCTTCAAGGCTAGAGTGAATAGGCTCTTAATAAACCAGCGCGCTTTACCATCAACGATTGCATCACTGCTTATCATCAGGATTGCGGTCAAGTACTAGTTTATAACATATAAAAAAAAACTTTTCACGGCGCGATGTTTACAGAATAGATCGGTAGAAGGGGTAGAACTGACTAGATTTGTCAACGGTCTTCTATTCCTGTCCATCTGTAGCTTTCAGTAGCCTGGAGAGGCGTTAACTGGTATCTCCAATTGTTCGATAATTTGATCCGTTCGCCTTTTTGTTTGCTGCTAGGTCTTAGCTTTAAAGATCCTTGTCAATTTGAAATTTAGTCATGATTTTCAGCAGTATAAGAGCGATTGAGAAGAGAAAGGAACAGTAAGTAATTTTAGTTCCATCTCAGTTATGGTCTGATGCAGTTTACGGCACCAAAATGCCACCAACTGCATCAGACGCATTGAAAAGTCAGCTTGTTCTGAACTTTTTATAATTAATCAGGTTTCACGATTTTGAACTTATCTATTTGATTTTTTTAGGTTTGAATGTTTCAATGGCTATTGTGTCTTTATTTTGACACCCCACGTGGTCATGGTACTCAAAGTTTTCTTTTTCTTTAATTTTTTTTGCAGACGTCTAAAAACCACTATTTTGAACAAAACCTAGCCTCATGTATTCAAATCCATCCAGCAGCGGTTAGGATGCTTCGAGCTTAAGGGGAAGGTGGAAAACATACTTATTGACCGAATAATCTACTACACTTGATAGCCTCCGTGGCGTAGCGGTACGAACGCGGCCGCTGTGCAAGGAGGCGCGGGTTCGAACCCGCGCAGTGCAAATAATTGTATGCATGAATAGTTGCATTGGTCTGGTCGTACCTCGGAAAGCACGTTAAGCCGTTGGTCCCGGTTGCCATACGAACATCTAATGGCAGTGGTTATGGGTAGTTGGAGCTCTCGCAAGTCCAACAATTGCTCTAACTGCAATGCTTCGATAACGCCTTCGGGTTGTGGAGGTCAGACAGCAGTCGGTTCACGAAAAATTATCGACGTTTAGCCAAGTCAGCATTTAGACTGCTATAGAGGACCCCAGAATCCAAAGCTGAAAAAGCCTTAGATGTGACTGGGATTAACGCTGAGATGATGATGACCGAATACGCTACATCAAAAACAAACTGTAGTGCAGTAACGTGGTCCAGGAAGAGTCTGACACGTCCTTTCGCTCCACACAGAGCGGAAGAGCTGTAGTGTAGAGCTGACCTCCACCGTTCGGTGCTGAGTAATTGTGTTTAAACAGGGACATTCTATCTTAAAATTTAATGAGTAACATTTTAGATCTACCTAGAAGTAAATCGCCAAAGAAACAACTGACAGTAATTCCTATTCCAGGCTACTCCTACGATCCAGATTGTATGTACATAAACGGCACGGGTCGCGACTACTACGAGTTTTACATCCAGCTCAACAGATGTGGCACACTGGGCAGGAATGGTCAGCACGATGACACCAGGAAACATCCTACTGTAAGTACCTAGATTTAGGTAAACTGATTGTCTTCTCCTTTAAGCCTCGGTAACATTAAATTCTTACAACTTGTACTTACTGTTCTAAGCCCTTCTATCAGCACATGGATACAAAAAGGAAATAATTTGTAACTTGAAAACCCTAGACTAAAGCATTCTTTACTAACTCTCCCACTTAACCTCTTTTCTTCACTTAACTTCTACTCTAACCTGGGGCCTTATTATATAGTGTTAAAATCATCATGATTCCATTGTGAAAAAGGGATAGCGCTATACATTCTGTCAGATCAGATAATGATGGAGCTACCATCGTTGTCTGATACTTAAATTTCTTTTCAACAATTTTTCAACATGTTATAGTAACCTCCAGTACATAGGCTTAAAAACGGAACACAATACACATTTACAGAGACTGTTTAAAACAATATAAAATACTTATTTTTACTCTTCGACCTATTCCTCTAAAGATGTTTCTGAATACTGGCAACCCTAGAATAATGTCAACGACTTATTGTCTCCTGTAACCTGACTTGAGCGAGAGCATTATCCACCATATTTGGAAGTCAGATGTAATCAAAATTGGCATGATATGGTTAGGGAAACAAAAGGCTGTACGAACTGACTATTTGCTATGACCTAGCCCAGTACATAACTGAACCTATGTTAGCGAATAGGATAAACAGAGCACGCACTTTACGAGTTTCATTATTTGATAACATCTTAAGGCTCCGGCATCCTGTGATATTTAGATTCATGATATTCTCATGACGAATGACACATAGACCATTATGTATATTCCGAGTTATAATAAGCACGATACGTAACTGAATAGGTAATAAAAGGTAAAGAGTACGTAGCGGCGTAGCACACGTAGGCATTTTGCTACGAGATCTACCTTAACTTTTACTCTACCTTACTTTGAGATCTATACAAATTCTATTGGTTTTGATCTTGTGCTAGTGTATAATGAATGGGCAATCAATAGGGAACCCCTGATAACAAAGTATCAATATAATACATATTAGGTATATACTAGCGACCCGTCCCGGCTTCCCACGGGTACTATGCTGATACTAAATACATTACAAAAAAACTGTGAGCGTTGTATAAAAAACATAGCGAACCGCTGCTCCCGCCCCGTTCGGCCGGTCAGCACCGTCGTAAACGCGACGCCCCGCAATTATTAAATCTGTAATATCTTCGAAAATATTAATTTGAATCATATGCTGTAAAGGGCGATATAGATCTATATTAAATCAACAACGTATTTAAAGTTTTAAATTGGATAAGGATTAATGCTGTATTGGTTAAAATCGGTTCGAAAATTAGCCGATATTTGTTGTAAAAACTAAATGACACTCTCGACGACATCGCGAACTTTTTTGTAGACCTTTTCAATGTATACAATATTTAGTACATTATTTTGATAAATATCATAGGGTTCAGCCTGCGTTTCACAGCAAACGGGAAAAAATATATTTGCGACATCACATTAGAAACTTCAAAAATAATAGTATTTTTCCACAATTTAATGGATGCTGTTGTACATGTAAACCTTCCTCTTTAATCACTTTATCTATTTAAAAAAAACCGCATCAAAATCCGTTTGGTAGTTTTAATAATTTAATCATACAAAGGGACATAGGGAAAGAGAAAGTGACTTTGTTTTATACTATGTAGTGATTCGTTTTAAGCGCGTTACTAATATATTTTAGGGATTTAATTATAAATACAGCCGACAGCAGGTCAACCTACCCCTAACTGTCAGATATTCCCAATCAACCTTAAGCGTTATGCTTTAGATGTAAAGTTGGAAATCGAATAAGGAAATCTAACAGATTGTAGTAGCTTGATGTGCTCTCGTCTGTATATTATATTACGCCCATTGTTACTTAAATAATGTATTTAATCTTAATATACATGTTCGTTTGATAGAAGAACCTGATGTGGAACACAATAACGGTGCAGTACAACTCACTGATAGAAGAGGAGTTGGACGAACACTTCAAGGTCACCTGCGAGTATGGATATGACTTCTGGAAGACTGTGACCTTTCCTTTTTTGGACGTAGAGTAAGTAAAAGTTCACTTGCTTTAGTTTTCGACAGACAAAGACACCAAGCATTGTTGTTTATTCTTATTTCACAAGATGTTTTAATGAATTCAATGGTAGATAGGTAAAATTATAAATTGAGAACGAATTGAAACGTCATCATCATCATGAACCTTTTTATCGTCCCACTGCTAGGCACAGGTCTCCTCTCTTACGGAGAAGGATTGAGTGTAATCACCACGCTTGCTCAATGCGGGTTGGCGATTTCAGACTTAAAGTCCAGGTTTGATCAAGATGTTTTCCTTCACCTTCAGTCATTGGTGTCCAAGATATACTTAGAAAGTACATATAACTTTAGAAAAGTTGCATTGGTACTTGCCTGACCTGAAATCGAACCCGCGCACTCATACTTGAGAGGCTGGTGTTTTAACCACTAGGCCACCACGACTTGTGAAACGTATATTCTCCTTAAAAAATCATCTCTTTTTGTGTTTTGAACATCGCTCTGCAGACTCATCAATGACTTTCGCGCTTAGAGAAGGCTCAATTTAAGATGATTTTTAAAATATTATTATTAGATTTATTTGTTTGTTAAGTCGACATAAATTCTGAGTTGGCAGACCTAAATGTATCATGTCTTGATTTATGAAGATAATTTTAACTAGGGCACAACACAAACATGGCTAGTCTACTTATATAGTATTCAGTGATAATTATTTCATCTGCCGGTCGTAACCGACCAGCTCTGGATGAAGGGTTATTATTTAAATTGAAATTTCTTTGTTTTTTTTTGCTCGGTTAGGCCATAACATCGGCTGCTGGCAGATGTTACCACCCATCAGTCAAATTCTAAGAAATATAAGTCAATATCTTGCTGCCAAGCTATTCGTCGTGATCCGGTATGATGTCTGGTGAAGCCTCACGGAGGACGGGTCTGATCAGTTGTGTGCCGGCGACGATGCGCCAAATGTTGTTGTGTTCGGAGTTTGGTCGTGGAGGGTCTCCATATCAATGTCCCACTGGCGCAGCACCGTTGGTCGTGTTGTTGGGTTTAACATTGCATCAACTCGTTCAACTACCGTTTTCCTTCCTATTCACTCAGTTTGTTTGAGTGAACAGGTCCTTAATAAACCAACGCGCTCCCATCAACGATAGCATCACGGCTTACCATCAGGCGGGATTGCGGTTAAGCACTAGTTTATAACAATAAAAATATATATATAGGATATTAAAAAAGAACTCTACCGAAGTAGTCTTTACATAACTAATATTTGGCACGTAAGGTTTGTGGTTTATTCTAAGTTATGTTCTACTTTCAATTGATGAAATGCTTGAGTATTTTTAGTTTTGTTTTCGATTCAGTTCAAACGTAAAAAGGGAAATTTCAAACATTAAAGTTATTTTTATTGAAAACCACAAAATGTTTGCGAACCATGGGCATGGCTGATCAGATAAAATGTCAAGGCGTCGCGCACGCATGATCTTGTTGACATAGATCGGGAAGCGATTATCTGTGACGATTTGTAATAAATGCATTATAATAACCATAACTGCATGTAATCGGGTAACCGGATTAGTTGGACAAACCGGGACTTTGGATCTTTTATTTTCTCAAATGTTTAATTAACTTCTATTTTAAATACCTAAGTATTAACGAATAGCGCACAGTTTACATTTTTGGTTTGGTGGTTATAGGCGCTTTTCGTTAGAATATGGAGTTACATTAGGTTGATTTTTACGTTAAAGTTTTAAGTTTACATAAGTATCGTCTGAAGTTATACAATAAAAAAGCACCTTTAATTAACACTTATGTTGACCTCCAGGGTGGCGACAGGAAACCCGGTCGTGTTTACACTGCAGCCACCTGAATGTTACATGGAGATTCGGTCAGGATATGGAGCGAACGGAGCGCGCGTTTCAGGACCTGTGCGCGTTGGAGATCCACTCACTTTGCTCATCTATATGAGGAGCGCTTATGGTAAGAATTAGACCGATGTTTTATTTTCTTGCATATTAATGTTGTTCTTAGGGCTGATTTTTCACTGACCAGATATTTTTGTTCGTGATTTAAAATTGACATCTGACAGTTTTTGTATGGAGGAACTATCGGAAATTCAAAACTGTTCCCTCGATATAATAATTATCTGGTGGTGTACATTGTATTGGTGGTATTTATGAGTATTGATTGCGGACACATAGAAGAGCTAACAAAATAAGCTAGTAATCGTTGGATGTTTGTCCAAAAGTGAAATTAAACGAAACAGAAACATCAAAAGAAATGAAAGTAGCATACATTTCAGTTGTTTATAAAAAAAACAACTTTGTAATCACCCATCGCGAAACACACAATGAAGAAAATCTCAAATTGGAGCGCTTTTGGTAGCACCGTCAATCAAAGATGTCAACTGACGCGGCTAGCAATACAATTAAATGAAAAGTAAACTTTTAAGAAATCTTAACCGGTTTTTTGTCACAACTTGTCTATAAGGGCCAGCACCCACTGGTAGCATGGCACGGCAAGGGATTTTATGTCATGAATAGAAATATAAAACCTATGTATGTATGATCATAAAAAAAGTAATTTCTATGATGATGCCACAGGACGTCAACGTATGTCTAAGGATACTGCGGCATCGTTGCCGTTAAAATGTCAATTTTAGTGCCACACTTTTAAATTATGTTTTCTATTACTTGCTACTCAACTAAATGCAACAATAACAATAAAATACCGTAAATCTAAGGGCGAGAGTCATAACGGTTGATCTGTTAAAGATCGCATGTGTACGGGCTATGCTTGCACCAAAAATATTCCAATCCGTTTTACTTAATAAAGATCTTGCGTTTTTTTGGTCGATTTTATTACATAGAACGGTTTGGGAGCAATGATATTACGTTATGTATGTCAGAAAAAAAAACGACCAGAATATTTTAGGAAATGAGAGGTCCTAACAGTATCAACCTGTTACCCCCTTTTTGGGTGGAAAATCATTTAATGACCTCTTCCGCACTGGGCGGACAGGACGAGCATGTCAGACTTTTATTGATTAAAACCCAACCCTGTTCCTTTACTTTCCTGTGGTGGTATCTATTTAGAATTTTAGACCAACCCGAAGCCCTGGCAGGCATCGTTTCTAGTAGACAGGCGCGCGTAGAACACAAGTCGTGCCGTCAATCAAGGCTTGGCCCGGCTGGCGCTTACGGTGGCCGGGTTCGTTGCTGTCCCAACGACCAGGGTGTCTCCTCCTGATTAGGGGCGTGATAGCTCAGAGACTGACTCTTTCTCACGAGCTCCGCCTCCTCTTTGTGAGCAGTACTGCTCCGTTTCGCTAGAAGGAGCTTACCTTAGTGGTGCATTCAAGCTTTGATCCAACATAAATTATGGTTTTCAGACGGTTTTGATATCGTCGTGAACGACTGCTTCGCTCACAATGGGGCCACGAAGAGAATACAACTTATTGATGAATTTGGGTGAGTTGATTTTCTGTTAAAGAAGATTACTCGCCAACTTATTTGAAAGCCCTTTATTGACTAATTTAAGCAAAAACGCCATAGCAATTCGCTATGGCCCTTTGTAAATGGCACGGTTTATTTACGGCGTATAAACAGTGCCGTACAAAAAACATGTCCGTCAACAAGATTTTATAGTGGTTCATACAACACCGTCAAGCTTTTTGACGGTAAGAAAATCGCGTCTGTACAAAGGGTCAATAAAATAGACAGTTTCTCCAAAAAAGGGAGGAAAGAAAGATAGAAACTTGTAAGCCATATTACTTTTCATGTAATTATTAGTCACTTAATTTAAAACCTTTGGCAAGTTATAAAAATATTAGGTGTACAAATAAGTTTCCGCCGTTTAATAAAAGATGTCTTTACTAAGAGATTTTGTTGAAATTGTCAGATGTAAAATGTGATATCGTAAGTTCGGACATCTGGTAATATCATACACTTAAGAGTATTAGTGACTCTATATCAGTATCACATATTTATTTTTGTGCAAAAATGTCAAGTTTTGTGCCGAATAAACGTCATTTGCGGGAAATTATGTTACGTTTTTAATTTGAAGAAATCTGCAGCTGAGGCCCATCAATTGCTTCTAGAAGCTTTTGGTGAAGCTGTTTTAAGAGAGAGAAGTTGTCGTGAGTGGTTACATAAGTTTAGAAACTGTGAAGACAAAGAACGTAGTGTAAGACCGAAATCGTAGGAAGACACGGGATTGGAAGCATTATTGGAGGAAGAGAGAAGGAAAAGGAAAAACGCGCCCATTATTACTCCAGATATGACAAAATTATGTAAAACATATGTATAAATATGGAAAACGGCGGGAACTTATTTGTACAGTTGTATAACTAGTAATATTTTTTGCAACCTCGGTGTGGTTTAAATCTAGTTACCCTAGTACCCTTTATTCTCACCATGGTAGCTATCCAATTTTCGCACTAATTCCATAGATTGATCTTAATACATATTTATTACCCGATTTAAGGGCAGTGGTGGCCCAACGGTGACCACCGTGATTTACGATTTGCAGGTGGTAGGTTCGAACTAGAACAGACACCTTTATGTTAATTATTTTATCACCACTGCTCTTAAAATGGTAAAGGAAAACATCAGGAGGTGCTCCGCACGACGTTTTCCATTACTGTTGTCTTAGAATCAAAAATTCGAAGTCATTTTCAGTCAATATCCGCCCTTTCTCTCTCTGTCACCGAGACGAGGCTTGTATCCCAAAAGTGGAAACAGTATACATAGGTTGATTAGGCTACCTTTTATAACTATGTTTTACAATTAAAATTATCACTTTGACTTTACCATTTTCCAGCTGCCCAGTAGATGACAAACTAATCTCCCGTTTCCGCGGCTCGTGGTCGGAGTCAGGCGTGTTTGAGACCCAAGTATACGCTTACATGAAAACGTTCCGGTTTACTGGCTCACCCGCGCTTTATATAGAGTGCGATGTCAGGATGTGCCATGGAAGATGCCCGGTGAGTTATAACACAGAATGATCCATTACCGATAATAAACCTCTACAGGGAGCTCTAGCGAAAATGGAGACCATAATGGCGATGTACCTACTTAAATTGGGTATCTTTAAAAAGTGATTATGGAATTCAGTTCTGTTCGTCCTCAAAAAAGCGATTACTTCAGCTTGTAAGTCGATGTAGCCCTAAAGTCCTAAGGCCTTACACCTCAAAGCTTGCCCTACACCTAAAACAAACCGAATAAAAATAGTAGGTATGCGAGATTGACCGCTCATCACTTCTACAACAGATTAGTCAGAGGGAGAGAAAGTGTGAATAACAAAACAGTGCTACGAAAAAAGAAAGCGAAAATAAAACAATATGACATTTGAGCTTAAATCAATATTTATAAAATATAAAAAAAAATACAGCTCAGGCACTTTCTGGCTGATGAGACACCCTTTTTGAAAGAATCAAAATCATTGTGTTTATAAGTCATTCAAAATCAAAAGTTATTTATTCAAATTAGACTCAGAATTAGCACTTTTTAATATTACATAAGACAGTTCCCCAAAACGCCCGCCCATCACCACTTCCTCGTCCTTTCGCTGGGAAAAATTGGCGGAACA
This sequence comes from Sesamia nonagrioides, assembly GCA_017933935.1. Classification (NCBI taxonomy): domain Eukaryota; kingdom Metazoa; phylum Arthropoda; class Insecta; order Lepidoptera; family Noctuidae; genus Sesamia; species Sesamia nonagrioides. Next base: position 1,629,602 of record JADWQK010000148.1, on the reverse strand, counting down.
AACTCTCCAGCAGAGAGATTAAAGTTTATACACACTGTTAATGAACTTTGCCTCTAATTACTTTGGATAAGGAACAGTTTTCATATAACAAATTTTATTTGTTTTCAAAATAATTTAAATAATTCTTTTCCCATTCACAGTCCCAACCTTGTCACTGGCGTAACATGAAGAGCGTAAAGCGACGTTCGATCGAGTCGAAGCCCGGCTTGGACTCTGCCTCGAGCGTAGCGCCGCGACTGTCCGAGAACATATCGCTGTTCCAGTCACTCAGAGTGCTGCAGGAAGGGGAGGAAGATCCGGAGCTTGCTGCCAGTACTCGTGGTAGGTTTTTTTATTATACTACGTAGTGACATTGTGTAATAGACTGGTGTCAGCAGTATCTCCACGTCCAAATGCATAGTTCGCAACTGATGTCATACGCAAAATAAATTTTTGGACCACTTGACCGGCCATTTATTTTAAAAGGAGAAGGCAGTGATACGTTCTAATTCTCTTTAAATTTTCAGTTGCACCTGAAGGCCAAACCTGTATGAAAACATCAGCACTATCCGCCATCATGGTATCATGTGGGGTGTTGATAGCCGCGCTATGTGGCGGAGTATTAGCGGCCGCCCGAGGATTCCGCCGCGGGGAACCAAGGACGCCCCTCCACGCGTACGTCCCTCATAAAGGACGGATCAAATAGGTTCTAGAATATTCTAGGTTATAGGTATATTTCGCTTTCTGTTATGTTGGGTGCCGAGTGACATGACTGTTGAGACTTTTTTAAGTATAAGGTAGTGTTGATCATTTAAAATACCTATGGTCATACCTAGCTAGAAGTAGAATTAGTTTGATGCTAATAGCATAGAGGTCGAATGCGTAAGATTCATCGCACGGAGACTTTCACAATCTCCGTGCAACGAATCTTCCGGATCTTACCATATATCCTCGCCTGTTTTTTAAACCGGAACTCATGATTGTGACTTGGGTGCCTACCTGTAATGAGATTAATCTAACTCAGTTATACGAATGGAGTTATGTCGCGAGCTGCCCTGGGCCTAACCTAAGCAACGTCATTCAAGACGGAGATTGCTCTAAAAAGTCTACTTAAGACAATATTGTTTTCATTCTTCCTAATTTGACGGGTGATTGTTTCTCATTCTGCCTATTAGGAACTGACGGATATCAAGTTACTGATGGTAATTAACAACAGCATCAAGTAGGAGAACAATTGAACGATGAAGTTTGATTGGTGTCGTAACTTATGATACCAAGGTGCCTTTTTAATGCTTGAAAAAAGTCGTTTGTATCCAGGTAGAAGCCTATTAATTAATATTTGTACTAAGAATATTTAGATGTATAGAGAAATAGTAATTTAATTAATTTATGCTATTTATAATACTTGGACAAATTGCGAGGATCTATATTTTTATGTAAAATATACCTCCTCCGTTTGTCTAACACTATTTATGTATGCAGTTGTCAAAGTTGTGATAAAATAAGTATTAAATAGAGGTAACTATATAATAAATTAATTTATAATACAACAATGCTTTTACATAATTACTTTATTCAGTATTGCCAACCATAAAAAGCCGGCAGGCGGTTTTTACCTCAATTTTTCGTTTTATTTTTTAGGATGGAATAAAATATTTGGTGGATAATATATTTAGTTACGTTTTATAAGAATAAAAAACAGCCTATACTTAATGAATAATTTGTTTAAATAATTGTCAAGAATACCTAGATCATATCAAAATAAGGTTTATTTTTCAACACAATTGAAGTAATAAAAATATTTCATTAATTATTGATTTGCAAAACCTTATTTTAAATCTGTAAATATTAATATAGGATTTATTTAAATACGTACTTAAGTATTATATTTAAACTGTACTTTATACGCCCTATTATTTATACGACGAATGAAATGTATTTGCGAGTAGTAATTATACATATTTATAGAGGAAAAAATAAATCATTTTATAAAACGAAGTTTGTGTTTTAATGAAATATTATCAAGTTCTAAATCGTTATCTCCATTATTGTTCACTTGGTTGATGGGTTCGTACAAAGCTGCCTTTCCATTAGTGAGCTTTGTAACATTGCCTGGTCTCATTAAGAGAGTCTAAGTTTCCTTAGCAACTTGAATTCCGTTTTGTTTTTTTTCGTATAGGTATATCTCATGTCCCCTTTGTTAACGCTCCTTAAGACTTAGCTATAAGAACAATAATAAAAGTAGCCTCCGAGCTTCGAATTAGCACCGCGTTGCCGGTATTTTTTTGTAAGTAGATTCATCGGAGGCTCATAAAGGGAAATGCTAAAATCCCTGTCTACATTATGCGTAACCTATTGATCACTTGGTTGACATATTTTTTATAGGACACGCAGCTTTTGGTTATCTGCACTTCAGGACGCCAATTTTATATTCCCCGCGAGATCTTAGCACGTTTATATTGTGTCTGGTTAACGGCAAGGAATCGAAATATCGGCTGTACGGACAGCATATATTTTGAATCCAATACGACATACGCCAATCCATACTAATATTATAAATGCGAAAGTAACTCTGTCTGTCCGTTACGATTTCCCGCTTAAACCTCTCAACCGATTTTGATATAGAATCTAACGATATTGGAAGGGTGTCAACTCGAAGCATGCTCTAAGGAATGATACAAAATTTTTGGTTTCCTTGGGTTCTTAAATTCAAATCATACGTTACTTACTAACATCAGGACGGATCTCTTCCGGGATTCGACGTGCTTAGTATCGTAATAGTCCACCGCTGGCGATGTACTTGCTCTTAACTTCCGAAAATGTAGAGGTAGGTTTGCAAAACCGTTTCAATATTGCTTGATATCATTCAATCTAATCAAGTCGTACATTTGGTATGTGTACCTACCTATACAGAGTCGTGCTTACTATACGACAATAAATTAAACATCGTGTACCTCAACACATTCTCAGCCTACCTATAAAAAGTCATATAAATATGTCCATTAGTTTAGTCAGGAAATTATTTTTCATTTTCTACATGATGTACATGTTGATAAGGAAGCGCCTACAGGTTAATGACAGCCGCATCCTGCGGTACCAAACTTTAATAATAATGGCGTGAAAAAAGCAAGTCGATACAGGATCGCGCTGTCGCCGATCGGAGGTCACTGAACCAATATTTTTAAAGGATGTTCTATTCCGTTTGCAATTTTATGCGATCTAGTTTGTATGAAATTTTCATTTTTGATGCTAGGTTTTTTTCTATGGTTAAGGATTATTCCTATGAACCATCATTGTTCGTGGTTTCATTTATTGTCGTATTGTCAGCACCACTGTGTATACTAAATGCATGACTTCATTTGACCGCCTTTCCGTTACAGCCCATAAAAATTATTAGTAATCTTCATAGTTAACCCTAAGTAATGTGGTAAAATTCAAAATTATTGAAACAAAAAATAATAAGGGGCAAATTTAAATACATTTAGCGAGAAAATACGGATTAATTACGTAAATGGCTTACGTTTTGACAGTTTAACAACATTTTATTCTATTATTTATGTGTTCCCCGTGTGGTACCGGGTTTAGAATAGTACCAACCCATATCTTTCCGTGGGTATCGTAAGAGGCGACTAAGGGAACTCCCACCAGGGAAGCGGGCAGCAGCGCTTCTCCGTGGAATAACGAACTACTGCGATCCCAACCCGCCTGCCAGGTGTGCCCCCCAATGAAACGAAAGCCTCGGGGGAGGCTTTTGTCCAACAGTGGACTACACACACACTATAGGCTGAGTAGTAGTGGTAGTATGTGGTTCTTTCGTCAAATTCCTTGAACGTATAACTTAATGGATTAGCTTTATTCTTCAAAATGATTAAGATTGCGTTTGATATTGTTTTACGCAATTTGGATGTTGTATAAACCTTGAACAGTACGTCCACAATATAAATAAAATAATGCTGTAAGAACTCAAAAGAAGTATATTAAATTATAAGAATTGCACACAAATCGTAAGTACATTACAACTAAAAAACAATTATAAACACACAAACAATATAACAAAAATCCCAGCAAATGAAATTCGTTGTACACTTAAAATATTTAAGTAAATTAAAACCTAATTTAAACTATATTGACAAGGTCATAAGGTATCAATACTGTCATGATTTGTTCATAAGATTTTATTTATATCTACTTATATAATTTTACATCTTCGATAAATATCCTCTGGTTGTGGCAATCAATGCCACGTCATGTCTCTCTCTGGGATAATCCGATGTCGAGATAGAATTAAATCTATCGATATTTTCACCAAATTGCATGTTTTATTTAGATTTCTGCTCAGCGGCGGGTAGTTTACGTAAAGTTTCTTCTAGATACTTCATGGCACCCTGTAATATTTGTACTTCGCATTTCTTCAGCAGTTTCACATTTTTCCTAAAACAAATAAAGTTTTTAATTTACTTCTATACTCTAAAATATCAGATATTTAGGATGGTAAGAGATGATCGGTTGTAATGAGTTTTTTTTTCTTCAAAATTGATAATTTTAATTCTATTTTTAATCAGTACCTGACATTAATTACAAGTTTTGTGAAGTGTAAGTTTTGGACGGGCGACAGTAGGTCAAACTACCAGAACCTGTCAAATATTCCTAATCAATCTTGAGGCTTAATACTATAGCGATAAACTTGAAAATCTATTAAAGAAATTTTATAGATTGTAGTAACTTAATGTGCTCTCTGTAATTAATATTAATTACAATTATTATACACTACACTATAACCACTAGACCAGTTATTTCTCAGTGGTTTTTCTTTTTCTTATTAAAGGCATATTTTTACCAAAGTCTGGATATCATTCAAATATCGTCTGGCATTTCTAGTTAAAAGTAAAGCTGTCAAAAATTCACAATTTATTTATTCTCAGAATAAGACTTACTCCAGGTACAAAGGTTCAGTGGAGTTAGTCTTAATTAAGATTAACAACATTTTGAGTTTCACTGCTCACTATAAAGATACGGTAGCTCCACAGGTAGTGACTCCGGAGCAAACATTGTACAAATACCTACACTCTCGAAAAAACGTAGTTACTGACAAAACACATATTTTTCATTTCTTATAGTGTATATATATTCTTATACACAAAAACAATTGACAAAAAACAGTTAGGCGTTAAAACTTTAATAGTTAAGTCAAGGTATAATTGTAAACAAATTCATAACTCACAATATTGCACACGGAATCAAGAAATAATACAGGAAATAAGACAACGGACGTATACACAAAGGGACAGTAAGAAAAAAGAAACCTGAAAAGTCAAAACGAAACCCATTGCTACTGATAGTGTGTTACGTAATTACCCTACCAGTTTACACCAATTAGGTCATGCCATAACATCAGCAAGAAGCACTCATCGTTAAGGATGACCAGAAAGTAAATCCAATGCTGTTTTCTTTTTTTTATTTATGTATATTGTGAGCTGTACCTTGGCGAACGTCTACTCATTTAAATTCATAGTCTAGGAATGGATACTAGTTACAGTAGCTACATACCTATGCAGTGAATCATCTTCACGGTCTGCAATTTCTTTATAAGAAGCAGCGATGAGCTTGCACCGTGTCAACAAGTACGTGTAAGCTCGCCGATCGATGTCTGCACCCACTGTCTCGGCGCTGGACGAATCAGAAGACACTAGATCCCCGGGAAGACCCTGGCTTGACCACTTTGTTAGTTCCTCTGGAATTAAATATTGGTATTTTATTTGGGTCTTCAGTTGATTTATTTTAAAACTAATCGCAAATTATGGTGCGCCTGCATTGCACAATTGCGCTACATCACTTTAGCAGTCACGTCGGACCTCGTCTTATCATTTTTTCAGTCAAATTCAATTTTAACTATATCCACAACAGCTCAAAAGTAGGATCACACCGGATGAAACATTTGTCCCCTAAAATATACATTATAGGCTATAGACAACTAGGCTATAACTAGGCTATACGCGGAAAGGGCAATATGAATGAAAATAATTTCAGTTTTTTCTTTTCTTTTCAGGCTTAGATTACATATACTATAACTACATACGGCCATTAAAAACAACTCTTTCCTCTATGCGCTAGTACTGCACTCTGGTGGCCAAATATTGCAGTATTATCCCCTATTATAGGCAATTACAGCATCTTATACTTATCTAGGAAAAGTTCTGTAGATAAATATTTGTTACGGCCACGAATCATATTTAGATCTACATACAACCTGATATTGATAAACAAGTCTCATGAAATTCATTGCTCTGCAGCAAACTCGCCTAATAAACGAGCGAATCGTTTAATAAATAAGTAAAATGTGGCCGCAGCATAAAACCTTAACCAAAAACTGGCCACACTTCTGCAACGAAATTCGTGATTGAAATTATGTTTACAAAATAAATCTAGGGATATCTTAAACCACTCACCTTGGTTCATATTGAATATCCTAATAAAGGCAAGCAGCTCTGCACTGATAGGGTTGTCTCCTTGGTACAGACTGAAGTGGGTGATGCCAGCCAGCCCTAACTTGGTCAGGAGTGACAGCTTCGTCTCACGGAGCGGGTCACTTGAACTGACGCCGAGCGACAGAGAAAGACTATCGTGTTGGTTGTTGGGGTAAACAAATCTGGAAAAATATGGGAAATAATGAAACATAAACAATGTTCATAATCCGCCTATAATGTTTCTGCAGCTGGGACACCAACACGACCAACGATGTTGCGCCAGAGGGAGATTGATCTGGAGACCCTCTACGACCAAACTCCCGACAGAACATATTTGGTGCATCGTACCCGGCACACATCGCAACACAACTGCTCAGACCCTTGGTCAAGCATCGACGATCGCGTATCGCAGAACCAGCTGGTAATGTGACCAGCATTGGAGGTGCATAAGACTTTTTGCGGTGAGAGGGAGTGAGTTGTAAATCACCACTCGGACCCAGAGTGGGTTTGTAGATGTCACATGACTTCGCTTTTCTCACCTTGTTTTAATCCACCGTTTTCAGAGCAGTAGGCCTAGTATGAGTTTTCATTACGAAACTCGATCGTCGATATCGAGCGCGTTTGACTCATCGATTGGCCCACTTCAAGGTTCTAAGAACTCTCAAACAATGAGAGTGTCAAACGCGCTCGATATCGACGATCGAGTCTCGTAATGAAAACTCATACTAGGCATAGAGTGGTGATGAAATCCGTACTAATATTATCTATGCGGAAGTATCTCTGTCTGTCTGTTACGCTTTCCCGCTTAAACCTCTCAACCGATTTTGATGAAATTTTGCACAGACAATCTTTAGATCGAGAAAGGACATAGGCTACATTTTATTGAAAAAAAAAAAAAATGATATTCCCGAGGGAAATCTAAAAAGCGCGACATAACCGAATTCCACGCGGGCGGAAAGCTAGTAATTTAGAATAAGTAAAGTGCCTGACGGGGTTCGAACTCACAACTAGTAAGTTGCGGCCCTTAACATTGGATAACACTGGTCTTTACACTTTCAAGCAAAAACTACTGAAAATATTTGCATAAAATTTGGCACACAGGTGGTTTATAACCAAAATTAACATTAAGATACTCTTTATCCCGATATTCCAACAGGATCGAAACGTACGTGGGGCGCAGCTACTATTGAGTAAGTTATATAAAAGAATTATAATAAAGCTGAATGGTTTGTTTGACCGCGCTTTCACTAAAATTAACAGTCACATTTAACATCTTTTTGCATTTGGTAAGCCGATTGTTTAGGCAGGCTGACAATCAACTGTCCAATATAACATTTCAATAGATACTAAACCCTAATAATGGAACATCTGATATATATTATATAATTAACCATGATCACAGCATTGGTCCCAATGAGAAAGTTATTTAGCTCGATGAATCGTACCACACACCAGGGGCCTTAGTCTGCTATTTTTATAAATTTGTCATTCCAACACGATTCCATTGTCATTGTGCTTAAAAGTTCGCAATCTGCTAAATTCATAATGATCGATCAATTATATCAGTCGTCTCGTAATGGAACGGTGATTGAATCACATTGCCGTATTGCCATTATTATAAATCCCGTTAATATAAATGATTTTCTAAATACTACTACTTCAAACATTTATTAATACAGAGTGGAGTCTCTGTGATTGACCACTGGAAAGTCACAATGATGCCATTTTATTAGTAGATTACGAAACTTGTCAAAATCGATCATTATGAGATCACTGATTGATCATTCTAAAACTATTGTAATAGCAGACTATGGCCCCTGTTGGAATGCCAACACTAAGTTTTAGGCAATCTTTATTAATGCACATCACTAGCGCGTTCAAGGCGTGGCGTCGCATTAGCGCGCGTCACTCGGCTAGTTGGTTTTGCTGAGTTTTTCCATACACAACTCCGCTGTTACGATATGTTTAATTAACAGTTCTATAAACTTCTATGCATGAATAGTAGTGGTTTTATTTATTACGGCATCGTCATCTCCACAACACCACACACACACACACACACACACACACCCCCACACACACACACACACACAAAACTCTTATCAAAAATGGCGAAAAGTATTAAGCAGTCTAAAGTAATCACAGTAAATATACATACAATTTAAAATCAGCCTTAAGTGCAGTGTATAAAGTTCTTATCACAAAGCAGTACAAAAAGCCATTATTTTTTACGACCGAGTCTGACATCAAACGAAATTCAACCTTACACGCATACATTAAAGTCAGAATTATAAAGTAAGTACTAAATGAAAGAAGCACCCAAGTGCTGCGTTGTGCGCTTGTTCAGTTCAACCATTTTTTTAAGCTGATTGTGAATCTAGTGTATAAGTGATCGATATACCACAGCCATAAATAGTACACTTTTCTGATACACTCTGTATTAAAGACACGACATATTGGAAAAATAGTATTAGTAGTAGTAGTATTAGTACCTTATACGACACTAGTGTTCCAATTTTAATCTGTTTGAATTACTCTATATAGATTATTCTAAACAGTCTGGGTCTATAAGATGTCAAATATGTAGTTTGATTGTGATTTATGTTAAAGAAAACTTAACTTTAATCGGAAATATGTAAAGACGTTCTGTTAATCTATACTAATATACAATATATAAAGCCTGGTCGGACAGAAAACCCTGTCCGACCCATAAGGTTAATAAAGGTTAGACAAACACGACCAAATATAATATAAAATTTTACATAATCATCATAGTAACAATACTAACGAATTTTGAAATAATCTTTTTTTCCCGGGAATTAATTCCAATTTCCTCGAAATTTGATAATTTAAAAAAAAAATTACAACACCGGTATTATTATGAGCGAATAGCGATGCGACCACGTGCCGCGTGCCCTGCCCCCCGTCGACCGCAGAAGCGTTGCTTACCGCACATGTATTACGTTACGTTTTTTTGGGAAATAATATTTATTTTTTTAGGTGGATTTTTTTTTAAGTTTAGTCCGGCTTTGTATCCATTAGTAGAATCAGTTATCGATACCTAACAATACCTTCACGGATCGGACAGGACATTTTCTTTACATACTGTATAAGGCTGAAGAGTTTCTTTGTTTGTTTGAACGCGGTAATCTCAAGAACTACTGGTCCGATCTGAAAAACTATTTTTGCGTTAGATAGCCCACTAATTCAAGAAGGCTTTAGGCTATATAACATCACGCTGCGACTTAAGGGAGCGGAGCATATAAAAAAAACCTATCGAAACCTACGCAGGTTACGGTGTTGCGTGGCGCAGCTAGTATAATTACAAAAGCATAGTTTTTTGAATCTTTCATGAATTCCAGAGGAAATTTTCACATTACCTAACACGAACGATTAATATTACATTACATTAACATTTGCAATCCAAACAACCGTTTCAATTTCTTGCCACATATGTGTCAATTGAATCCTAAGTGCAAGTCACTGATGATGAACAGAACTGTAGTAGTCAGTATGATATAACTCACAACAAGCCGTAATAGGTTGCGTCATGTTGTGTTATGAATCAGGAACATCGGATGGCGTTGCATGCAGATTTAATACTGATTGATTTTAAGTGCATGTAACATACCAACATCGGTTTACACAGTTAAATAAACATACATTGATATGGTTCAATGCCCTTGCTGTAATGGATAACCGTTGTGAGTTTGTTGTGTAAACTATTATTGATTATCATCTTTAAGTACCTTTAAGTAAATATGCAACCTAAAACTTCCCCAGTTAGTATAAAAAACTGTACCAATTTCAATGTATATGTGAATTATAACTTTTCTAAGAAATAAATTATTAGTTAGTTGAGTTTATTGTGTTTTTATTATTTTAATAAATTGCTTAATTTTTTCGCAACTGTATTAAAAATAGTTGTTCAATACACGTGCGGAACCGTCATTGCAACTTGTTCCGACTGTCAACCCTCACCTTCGGCTGCACCTCGGCTCGGGCCGACATTTGTCGGAACTCGTTGTAATGACAGCACTTGACTTCCCGCACTTGTAATGAAATATACTATTTTGAATTAGTAGAATCAGTTTTTGAATTAGTAAAATCAATCTATTTGACATTTGTATTTATTAACCCTTATATTTTGTGACAGTTTATAATTATTTATTTTTTGTCATTTATGTTTATCCGTTTTTATTTTGTATTTGTTTTTATTTTGTAATTTTAAAATTGTAAATTTCACAAATTTGTACGCCTTAAGGGTGAAATATGTTCGGACGAAAAAATTATATTGTGACATCCTGCATGCTTAAATTGCATGTATGACAAATAAAGTTATATATATCAAGTTAAGTACGTGCAAAAAAAATCCAAGCCGCAAAAAAGTACAGGAAAATACCCATTATTTAAAAGGAAATTAAAAAAAAAGTACTGTTAAGTTATTTCTAAATATTAATTTTACTTCAAACTCTATTTTCTCAAACGCAAGTTTTTGGGGCTGGTTGCATTTTGCAATACGAGCACGATCTGTTAATATAAATAGCTTACTAGGACTAACCTAGTGAAACCATTATACAGAGTGGTGCTGACAATACGACAATAAATTAACCATCGTTTACCTCAACACATTCTCAGTCTACCCATAAAAAAAAATATATATAAATATATCCATTAATTTAGTCACAGGAAATTATTTTTCATTTTTCACATTTTCTACATGATGTACATTGTTGATAAGGAAGCGCTTACAGGTTGATGACCGCCGCATCCAGTGGTACTAAACTTTAATAATAATGGCGCGAAAAAGCAAGTCGATACAGGATCGCGCTGTCGCCTGCTGATCGGAGGTCATTGAAGCAATATTTTAAAGGATGTTCTATTCCGCCTGCAATTTTATGTGATTTAGTTTGATTGAAATTTTCATTTTTTTTATGGTTGATGCTAGGTTTTTTTCTATGGTTAAGGATTATTCCTATGAGCCAGCATGGTCTGTGTTTTCATTTATTGTCGTATTGTCAGCACCACTCTGTATAGAAAAATAGAAGAGAGAAGAAATAGAGTTGAGAGAAAGAAACAGATCGAGTTTAGGAGAGATATGAGAGTTTGGCTTTGGGGTTGAAAAGTTTTTTTTTTGAGATTTTACCGTAGTAATGAATATTGGAGTATATTAGGATTATAATCAAATTACTTGGGATAGGCAGAATCAATAGAAGGTACCTACTACGTGTATCTACCCTCTGTTTGGTTTAATTACAAGTTCTTAGCCTGTCAAGTTGGGCAAGTCATTGTCGTGGTTATGAAGTAGCTTGGGTATGTTCAAAGCTGCTGGAGCTCATATAATTTACACAGGTCTATAACAGTTAGTTAATCAAAATAACACATAATAAATATCAGAGTGAAATTTTGACTAAAATGTAACAATGCACGCGGCAGTTGCATAACTTTCGTCTGCATTTTTTTCATTTTAAGGAACTACGTGAATACCTAGTGAATAGAGTGGAATAACAGAAATAATAATAATCGATTGGTCGTTAATTTATAGTTGAAAGTTAAATAAAAGACACAAATAATGTAAAAAAGAAAGGATTTTGTACCTATACTTGAGCCCAATTCGATAAAGAATAGAAGTAAACAAACCGTTGCTAGGCAATGAGTAGTTTACGCCTAAAAGACAGATATTAACAACCTTTTCTACATAGATGATTTTCATAAAAGTACTAATAAACTAATATAAACAGTTTATGTATGTGTATTTATGTTTAGATATTTATGATTTGCATAGAACGCTTAACCGAGTTGAATGAAATATGACACACATGTAAGCTAATTTCCTAATAGGTTAAATTTTTTGATACATAAGTACATAATTATAATTAGTCCATACTTGAAAGAATTACAATGCATGTGTTATGCGGTTGATTTGAAAGTAATTAAAATACGCAAAATTGTATTGGCAAAAACCTCAATTTTATTCATTGGTTGAATTCCACAAAATGTGTTTAATACCTGGGGTTCATCCATCTTTCTTTTTTTGTAGGGCTATCACGTAAAATTAATGTCGACTTTTTAATGGTTTTTCGAAATACCAAGTTATTCTGCATGTTTTTTTAGTGATTCTATTGAAATATGCTGCAATAGGAATCGGTAATAAATAGCCAGCATGTATAAGTCGATAATCATGTAAATAACAGAAGATTTGTAAAAAGTGAGTTGTGATAACCCTAAATTGGTTTGTTTACCTCTATTCTTTATGGAGCTAGGCGATGGTATAAGTTAAAAGTAAATTTACTCTACAATTTGCATAATTTTGAGTAAATCTATAATGAAAAGTATTCATTAATAATAAACCCCCTTATTCATAAACGATGCTTAAAGTTAACTAGTGATTAGCGATTGTGTGACCATACATTTTAGACGTTTGCATGTCACTGAACTGTAATCATCGTTTATGAATAAACCCCTTAAACACTGCAGTATTTATTCATAAACGATGATTAAAGTTAAGTAACGTTAAAAGGTCAGAAATGTATGGTTAAAGATTCGCTAATCACTAGTTAACTTACAACGTTTATGAATAAAGGGGATTATGTATTTAGGAGTATCAATTCAAAGAAACGCATAACTAATTCGTGGTTACTTGGTAAATAAATAAAGCCACAAATACAAGTAGATAACGTTTACCAATTTACCCATTGTGCAGGAACAGGTCCGCGTTGGGCCGTGCGCCGTAGAATATGAAGATCTGCTCGCCTGGGTTGAAGTCACGAAGCGCGAAGCATTCCCCGCGGTCCAAGTCCTTGTTGAAGTCTGTTGTTATCTGAAAATACATAGGAAAACAATAATAGGACTTTTAATACATGCATTTTTTTTCATCACTACAAATTAAAGAAGACGTTCTTAATTTAATTCCATTTTACTTATAGTGTAGTTTTTTCGTACACATTATCTATCAATAATATACAACATAGGAAAACAATAATAGGACTTTTAATACATGCATTTTTTTTCATCACTACAAATTAAAGAAGACGTTCTTAATTTAATTCCATTTTACTTATAGTGTAGTTTTTTCGTACACATTATCTATCAATAATATACATACATATTTGACAACAGCAACGTTATTATAATCAGAATAAAGAGTACTGTTTATTTTGGTAGTGATACAATATCACTAGCGCAAGCTTGCGGACGGCGAGCTGCGAGCTGCGGTAAGAACCAGGGCATAGGTCGACGACGCGACGGAGCGTTGTATATCACGCGTGCCTCAAAGAGATGTCAGCACACCGTGACGGGGTCCACGAAGACCGATGCCTGGGCCAGGGTTGGGGGTTGGTTGAAAGAGAATCCGTAGCTTGAGTGAGTGCTGGGTGAGTGAAACATGGGTGGGTTTTAGTGAGTAAAAGTCTTACACGCCCGTCCGCTCCACCGGCGGCGGCTAGCGGGAGAGGTCATTTGATGATTAAAAAAAAAGCTATCCAGACCATATTCACTATGAAACTTCTGTAGCAAAATTAAGAATACTAATACTACTAGAGAGAAGGAAGTACGAATAGATTTTACCTCAATGCATTTCCTTAACAACTTTCAATTACGTACAAAGATATTCAGAAAGTTATTAAATAATATTTTCGTGCTGTTGTGTGCTGGTGTGTGTTGTGTTGTGTGTGTTTCGTGTGTTTTGATAAACAAAGGCCAATTATTTTAAATATATAGAAGGTAGGTAATAAATTTCTAGTGAGTAATAACACAAATTACAGCCTTTCTTCACAAAATGGCTGTTTCCACATTTTTTAATAGAAATTGTATGAAATGCACACTTTCAATTAATTTGTTATTAAGTAAACACCTGAAAATTAATTACTTAATGATAATTAATTATCGTCACATGAGTGATGATATATACTAAGATAAATACTGATATATAATGAGATAAATACTGATTATATGATAATGAGATAAATACTGATTATACATGCGTAACCAGAAAGGTCTTGGTGGCCTAGTGATTAAAACACCAGCCTCTCAAGTATGAGTGCGCGGGTTCGATTCCAGGTCAGGCAAGTACCAATGTAACTTTTCTAAAGTTATATGTACTTTCTAAGTATATCTTGGACACCAATGACTGAAGGTGAAGGAAAACATCTTGAGGAAATCTGGACTTTATAAGTCTGAAATCGCCAACCCGCATTGAGCAAGCGTGGTGATTACGCTCAATCCTTCTCTGTATGAGAGGAGACCTGTGCCCAGCAGTGGGACGATAAAACAAAGGTTGATGATGATGATGATACGTAACCAGTGTGTGATCGAGGTAACAGCAAGTATCTTATGTGACAGATATCGTGCCAATATGGTCATCGCGCAAATTGAAAAGATACGACTCATCGGTAGTAATTTTTGCACCAATCCCTATTTAACAGCTAGAAAGAAAAAAAAAAAAAAGAGAAATAATAACGACTGATATTCCCTGGGAACTAGGATTAATGAAATTGTATTTATTCACAGAAATATTTTTGACACATATTTTTATTATACATTTAAAAGTAGTTTTACAGCGTATTTTTTATAACACGAGTGATAAGTTGTGTATTAAATACTAATCACTAGGTAACCTAATGTGATTGCCATAACTGCGGTGGTATCCTAGATTCCGAACAACACACGCTCGAGGAGTGCCCTGCGTGGGCCTCGGAGCGGCGGATACTGGTTTCCAGGATCGGGCGAGACTCGTCTCCGCTAGCAGTAGTGAAGCCTATGTTAGCAGCGACAGAAAATTGAGTGGAAGTAGCTACCTTCTGTGAGACCGTGCTGGTCAAGAAGGAGGCCGCCGAGTGGGATCGAGAGAGGGTTGAACCTGCTCGGAGAAGGAGGCTTCGGGGATGCAACCGCCTTGGCGCCTAATACGCCTAAATCCGTTTCCCAAAAAAAGTAAGTGGACCTTTGGAGTCGCGGGCGCATAGAGTTCGACTCGTGCACCCATCAAGTGACCCTAGGGAAGACGAAAATGGCGGCACAGTGGTCACGTGCGGTCGAACACAGCGAGGTCTAGGGGAGGCCCCTTTACAGTTCTCTTAGGGTTGTGCCTTACAGGCGTTGCGCAAGAACCGGGACCACCCCTATGAGCGGATGGTGATCACCGGGGTAGTTTTAGTGAGGAAAACACCCACACCACACGACCTCGGTCCTCAGAGGCCGGGTGCCTTTTGAAGGCTAAACCCCGAAAACAACAAAAAAAAAAGGTAACCTAATGTGAAAATATTCACCTAAACTAACTAGAGAAGTTATACATTCACGTTTAAAGTTTCCTTTTATAGCAACTGAGAGTATGGGGCTAAAATCAACCTTATTTCAATTAGTTTTAGCCTTAACTTACCTTGCCATGTTCATGGTTACACATATCCCAAAGCGGGATGAAAGCTGTGACGGGAGTATCAGCCAACTGGATGTTGTTCTGCCTCGTCATCACTGTTGACACCGCCCATCTGGAACAAAGGTGTTATGTAAAGATAAGAAGAAAGTGTTGACAAATATTCTAGATTACAAACACAGTGGTCATAACATTGCAAGTATTCTAAATGTTTATATGCTCAAACGGATGATGCCAAAATCCTTACCAATTGTTTGAAAGCAACCCTTTCAAACAAATGCCTTGCCTTATAAATTTCGAAGATCACAATATCCTTAATTAAAAGTTAAATATAACCCGAAAACGCGCCTGTTAACCTGCAGCCTAATCGGGGAACACATTTTTGTCAAATGATTTCGACTAGTTGGGATTGTTTGGACCGCAGTTGATTTGACACTAAAATAATCCAACTCCCAAACGATCCCAACTAGTCGCAATCATTTGAAAAAAATGTGTTCGTCGATAAGGCTACTGTTGACTTTCGGAGAGACAGAGTAGTCACTTATAAACATAGCATTCTACTAGTAATATTTAGGACCAAGATCTACACCAAATAGGGAATTTTGTTTAACTGTATTTCTATGCATTCGTCAATGTATTTGATTACCTATAATTTATTTTTTGCTTATGGAAGGCCTTATCGGTATCCCACTGATAAGTTGTACCAAGAATGAGACGTTCTCAGGATAAGACAGCTTTATATTTTGTCTGTCTTGTTAAGCTTCCACCGACAAGCACCTGAAACTCAATCCAAATCTACAAAGACAAAAGAGACGGAAAGCACGCCCAAATCGTACTAAATTCGCTTAAAGAGCTCCAAGATTCATGTATCCATTTCTTTATCAAGAAACGAATATTGACAAAAAAAAATCGTGACATTGCAAGTTGCTCAAAGCGCACTTGTAGAATTAAAGTTACTAAATGGCTATCAACTCAAGATTATGCACGGACTGAATCTCTCCTTGTCTCATTCAAATGCTCAACCGGTCGCAACACATTCCCCCTAACACATCCCTTTAACACAAATATATGTCCATACAAACTACACTACGCACAAACCTTACCAGTAATTTTGCATGTTTTTTTTAGTAAGTTAGAATATTGTTTAGACTAAGTAACCACTTGATCACAGAATTATCCACTAGTGCACGTGTAATGTGTTTTTAACGCCGAAATAACTAGATCCCACGATCCAGGAGGGTATCCTAGTGTGGTCTAGCACTACTTGATTGCACGACGTATTTAATATTTATTTTATGTTTGCTGTGCTTGACCTGTCATCAAAATGTGTTGTATTTTTGGTCGCCATGTTTATAATCGCGTCTAAACTGTCTACGGAATATCTTAATTTGACAGAATTAAACTAAAATGCTATCTTCCATCCTTTTCTTAAAGAAATAGAAAGAAAAAGATGCACTTAACTTTAAATTTGTTTAGTTTGTGAACAAGGAAATCGGCGCCAGTGTCTGTTGACTATTGTTATGTACCTACTTTGAGAGGTTTTGGCGGGAAGCTAAGATAAGTGCCACGCTCATTTTTCATTGACCTTTTAAATTATTTATAGTGTCGTTTACTAAATAAAAACGCGTGATTTATGTAGTAAAAAGTGCATTAAGTGAATAATTCATAAAGAACAGTGAAATATTGTAGCATAGTGGCCACATCATGGCTTTGCATCAAAATTTCCTCCGTGTTCGGTTCGCGCGGCCGTCTTTTTCGACATGAATAATTCATTACGTGACATTGGCTAAATGCACAAACCGTGTAAAGCCATAAGAGAAAGAAAGAAGAACTTTTGAAGATTTTTATTTTACTTGAAATTGGCACAAAGTCATAAATAACTAGTGCCACACTACAAAAAAAAAAAAAAAAAGTACCTACTTTAAATTGCTGCTACATTATACGGCATATTACTTTTATACTGTTTACTGTTATATGGGAATGTAACCTATCAACATATTTATTATTAATTAAATATACACATTATATAAATAAATAGATTATAAAATATTACAAAATACATGCATATTCCCTATTATTACAATGAGTGACATTTCTTTGGGATTGTATAGATTACATAATAAAAACAAGACAATTTTGAAATTCAGCCGGAGTGTTGCACATTATCATCTTCATTAGGAATTCCAAGCTACCAGTACCAACATAACTTGTACCGCTGCTTAAGACATTTGTTGCGGAAAAAGTGAAGAATTCTCCAATAATTGTGATGTAGCTGCTTTGCCTGACTATAAGATGCTATTTGTGATAATATCGAAACAAATCACGCTACATTGTTTGAGTTGGTAGCTCACGCGAATTTCACCTGATATGTTCATATTGATTTTACAAAACTGAAATAGTCTGTAAAGACTAAGATCAGTCTTTAAATATAAAGTAAAGGATGTTTA
The DNA here is from genome assembly GCA_017933935.1 of Sesamia nonagrioides. Classification (NCBI taxonomy): domain Eukaryota; kingdom Metazoa; phylum Arthropoda; class Insecta; order Lepidoptera; family Noctuidae; genus Sesamia; species Sesamia nonagrioides. The sequence goes on along the minus strand of JADWQK010000148.1, from coordinate 1,611,342 downwards.
TATTAATGAACTAGAGTTCAAAAAAACGTAATAATAGCAATAGAATTGGCTGTTGTTGCCATTCACATCATCTCTTCACCATCCTTGTTGACTGGTACCCGTGTTACTGGTGAACTCGCGCTAGGCCTTAAACCTTGTTTTGGGCGCCAAAAGTAACTTTTTAACGGTTATAAAAAGTTTATTTTGGCATTAATTAGAATTAAATAAACTAAAATAAGACTATACTTAGGGCTACAATAGGCCATAGAGGAACTGGAACAGTTATGCGAAAAGACATTTCCACGAATAGACACTTGTGCGACGAGACAATTGTGCGACAAAGTTACAGAGGTGAAGATTTAAGAATTTAGTAAAAAATCACGAAAACGATGGCCATGAATAAAAATGTGAAACCTTTTGCAGCCGCCATCTTGATTTCTCATTTCGACCTCACTATTCAGCATTCTCGAAAAACTGGCGATGACACCCGTGATAATAAATTAAATATTTTCGCATCGGTAACTTTGTCGCACAAAGTCCAGTAAAGTGGCTTTCGCGCATATGTCTTTTTTAAGTTATCTATTTACACTGTTGCAATCTCTCACGGTAAAGACAAAGAGTATTATTATGAGCCTATTTACTCTAACTATGAAGATACTTAAATTATAAACTCTATTTGCGGGAAAGTCTTTTCGAGAATAAGTCCATTCGCGGAAGTGTCTTTTCAAGCAAATGGGTTTACGTAAGTGTTTTTCGCGGAAATGTCTTTCTCGCAAGTGGCCTGTTTCCGTAAGTAATATATTATATACAAATTAAAATAAAACAAAAACATAAAATGAAAAGTACCGTTAAAAAATAAACGTAAGCAGTATACATAGCCCTATTAATGAAAACATTTTCATACATTTCCCCAGCGAGAACAATCTCTCGTTAACGATTATGTAACAATTATTTACATATGCATTGCCAGCGTAACTACAAACAATAGATGCCAATTCAAACAGCCTCTTACTTTTGAACAATTACAATTTTCACTCTTATAACACCTGCTTACCTATTGTCTTGAGAGTGGTAGCCTATGAGAAAAGACATTCGGGTTATCTAACTCGTCATCTCCACGTATTTTATTAAGGCTGGGCGAATTTTCACATAGAATTATATTTATTATGGGTTTATTAGCGGGCAGATAGACGTTTGGTACTTTCACAATGCAACATTGTTAGTGGCGAAAAATTTACAAACAAATTGCAAGGACGCGGAGTCATGGATGCAGAACAATGTGGAAGCCGTAGATAAAACAAATACAGTATATACATAGCTAATCGCTATAGGGGACGTGACGTAACATTTTTTGGAGACAGGCTTGTTTAAGAGCCCAAGAGAGAAACAAACAAACAAAGGCTAATTCTATTTGGGCTTCTTATGACTTCTTTTTTCTTATTAGTAATTTGAACGTACATCTATGAACTTCAAAAAGACATACGTACAAGATATTAGAAATAACTTCTAAAGTCTTGTTGCTATAAACTTCGTCTGATTTTTATACTTACATATCTTAGTAAGTTATCGTTTGCAGAAAATGGTTATCGATCCAGACGTGGTAACCGTTCAAACTTTCTAATTTCTAAAACAAATGAATCGCGAATTCGCGATAGGTTATTTGAATCTACCCAAGAAAATGTCAGGCCAGTAAAAAATAATTTTTAAAACATCTAAATAAATATTCTAAGAGTATTGGAGCATTTGAGACTTAATTTTCAAACACGATGTCAAAACGAAATAACTTCTTGAATAACTCTTATTATGCGAGATTGTAATAGAATATTAGTAAAATTACCTGTGGTTTACAAATTATAGGAAAACGTGCACAAAATGAAAGTGGCATCTTCCAACGAAGCTGAGTGAATGCAGTCAATTTGTTGCATAAACTTGCAAAAACAATGGTCATAGACTAATCGCAATAATGTCTGCTAATAACCACTAACGAATCTAAATAGCCGCACGCAGGTAGCAAATTGGATAAGCGGAAGAAGTTAACGAATTGAATAAAAGCGAACAAAAGAAAGCATTATTTTATCATCATCATCATCAAACTTTTATCATCCCACTGCTGGGCACAGGTCTCCGCTCACACAGAGAAGGATGGATGGTCTTGGACACCAATGACTGAAGGTAAAGGAAAACATCTTGAGGAAACCTGGACTTTATAAGTCTGAAATCGCCAACCCGCATTGAGCAAGCGTGGTGAGTACGCTCATTATTTTATACTCTCGGATAATTCAACCGCTGATCATCAATGGACAGGGGACAGGACAAACTTAGGAACGACTATATTGCAGCCCATGAATGTTATAACCATAGAATGCTATATACTATAAAAAGAAAATACAACATAAAGCCAATGTTCATGGATGAGTATCATTCTGCATTCAATCAAAAAATTAAGTAATAAACATAATACATAACATAATTAGCCTATCATGTTCCCTCTGTTGGGACACAGGCCTCCTTTCGGTGAGAGGGAGTGGGCCATAATCTACCACGCTAACCCAGTGCGGATTGGTAGATGTCACATGTCTTCAAATTTTTTGGCTCTAGGACATGCCGGTTTCGTCACGATGTGTTCCTTCACTGTTTTGAGAGAAGTGGCTATGAAATAATTTACACAAAGTAAAGCGCTTGATGGTATTCGAACCTACGACCACATCTTGTAAGTCGCGGCGGCCGATACCACTAGGTCTCCGCTGCTCTCACAAAAATTAAGTAACATTCTATTAAAATTATAGTAGATTTTATAATATTTTTTACAATGATAAGGAGAAGCTTGACCTGGTTAAAACAGAAACAATCATTTCCGAGATTGCCTTATAAAAACAAACAACATAATAAGAACGTACATGGTTAATAACTTGTCCAATTCGATATGATCTATACGTGATTAATGCTAAGCATGTCATCATAAAGTGAACGTAAACGATGACCCGTATGGATCGTTCGAGTTTTCTATGTAACGAGCATTTTGTGTGACAACGATCTCACTAAATCAACGATATTATGTCGGTGATATGGAAAGTAAGAGCGACGCGTGAGAATTACATGTGTCGCTAACAATGACCCATACAATGAGCGACGAGATGAGATTATGTGGATCGATAAGCTTGGTATAATATAGATGGAAATTTTGATGTAGGCTAAATTAATATCGCCTTTTGGTGCTATTGTTTGGTCCTTGGCAAGTCATGTCTCAGCTAGTACCATAATTGTTATTTGATTGGTTTTTGGTAAATGATACTAAAGTTTTCTTAACTACAGCTTGATCGCGATCCCGCCTGATGGTAAGCAGTGATGCAATCATTGATGGAAAGTGCGCTAGTTTATTAAGAGCCTATTCACTCATAAAAACTAAGTGAATAGGAAGGAAGACGGCAGTTGAGCGAAGTAATGCAATGTTAAACCCAACAACACGACCAACGATGCTGTGCCAGAGAGAGATTAGTCTGAAGACCCTCCACGACCAAACTCTCGACACAACAAAATTTGGCGCATCGTACCCGGCACCGCACACATTATAACACAACTTACTGCTCAGACCCTTCCTCTGTACGGCTTCACCAGATACCTATCATGCGGGAACACGACGATTCACCTGGTAGCAAGACTTTGTCTAGTCATCTAGTGGGTAGTAACTTCTTCCAGCAGTCGAAGTTATAGCCTACCACCAGTACCACCGAGAAAGTTAAAACAGTATATAAAAATAAAGTAAAAAGTAAAGTTGAAGAAATGTTACTGTAGTTTAAACATTATATCAATATTATTTTCTTAGAAAATATTTACACAATTTGTGGTTGCCAAATAAATGGAAGCTTAGGCAGATTTTTACATTTTTGTTTAACAATCCATTCTATGGTCTGTCTCTGACTGCGCTCTATATGGAGAAATCCGCAACAAAGGCTTCCGGGTTAAGGAAGTTTCATAAACTGCACTATTGTCACACTCAGTTCCCCATTGTTCAGTTTTACATAATTTTAAAAAGCGTAAGCACATCTTCGCAGAAATGTGTTCAAATGCTCATATCATAACGCACAAGAATGAAGTGACGAAACGTACTTGTGGTGATATAAAGGTGCAAACTCAACAGCACTAATCACTTTATAAGACTAGTTACGTATACTGTGCCATTCATCTTCTATTTGTAGTTACACAACTTTTAGCGGATTAACGTTAGAAAACAGAACGAGAGAAATGCAAGACGTTCAAGTGGGTGTGAAAATTGCCAATTCTAACTTCGTGACAGACGTTATGCGGAACAAGTAAGTATAAGCAGTAAGGTATTTAGTCAAGACATTTATCACTAGAGACCACAAGTAAAGAAAAACAATTTTCTAATGACACGGAAGTCTTCAACGACCGATAAAGCGTAGACAGTATAATTGTTTCACTAAACTACCGTAAGCAATTTTCCAAAATCAATAGTGTCGGATATAAGATGCGTGTAACTACGAAAGATGGTTTTGTATGCAATTAAATGTTATGCTAGCAATTTATGTAATTTTTAACTATGCATAGGTACCTACCTATAGCCACCGTAACCACTTAATAAGTTCAAGCTTACGGTAAAAGTGTATAAGCACGTTCATACTCCTAAGTACAATTATGCATAGTTAAAAATTATATAAATTGAGCGTGAGCTTATAACTAGGTTGTTTTAAGCTCACGATTTTGTTTTCGAAGGCCTCCTTTCCTTTTAGAGCATACTTTATGAGCGCAGTTAAATGTAAATAGTAGCAGAGAGAAAATTTTAGACAGAAAATGTTTCTAGTTATATTAAGAAAACCGGCAATGTGCGAGTCGGACTCGCGCACCTAAGGATACGTACAAACCTGTACGTATATATGATAACCTCTACATAACTACATGACGGTTATTAAAAATATTCATAATACATGATGTAATAAAAATTAACGGTTTTCGCAATTTTTCCTTTGTCTGTGTTATAAGAGTTTGCTGCGTACCAAATTTCAAGATTCTATATTTACGGGATGTACCCTGTAGGTTTCGATTCGGATATAGAAAGAGATAGATAACCTGAAACGACTGACACAATTTTGGAAGACCCTCATGAGCTATAAAATTTAATTCTTCCTTTTTTAAATTAATTAGTCTAAAAATACAGTCCTATCTATTTTTATACACATGCATAATATTAGATGCAAGTAATTGATTAACAAACGAAGCTAATTCGCGCATGTGATCGTCACGGGCGGTGCGCGCATTCCACCGGGGAGGCGGCGCGGCTCGTGCGCACATTCCGTTTCACATAATACTGTGATGTGCCATCTTTGCCACATGGAAATTAAGGGAGCTTGGAATCTATTAGATTACGGATACCAATATTTAAGGAAAAGTAATTAACATTGAGCCGCCCGTTAGTGGTAGGCGGTAGGCGGAAAGTTTTCGATCATTCGAAAGTTTTCGATTTTGGTTTAAGTAATTCCCGCACGGAACAAATATTGGTATGGCCTACAATTAGTTGTTCCGGGACTAGCTGTTTGTGTATGTGACTTTATATGTTTGTAAACGCACCCACGATACACGAGAAATTCTTAGTGCGGCATTAAAAGAAAAATTGTATTGGGACCCTTTTTAAGTATGCTATCATGGACGCCGGTCGCAAGGAGGTACAATTGCACATTTTTCTAAGGCCAGCCAGGTGTGCATTTGCACCAGATTTTTTTTTAATCAAAAATCAAAACAATAGGTATAATAATATTGAACATAAGCTATCCGATGCTGTGTGCTAAACCTTTCGAGATGACTTGGCTCTCTCTTGCATCTTTCATCTTTAGTGCCTGCATTATATATGTATGTCGACAAAGTCAGTCCTATTTCTGTATATGGACATGAGAATGGACTAGAAAAATCAATTTTATTCGAGGCAGAGTGTTGCGAGCGTTTTCTCAACCTTTTCTGCCGAATCGACCATGGTTTTAAATCCCATTTTTGTACAAATGAAAGAAAGCCTGGATTGGAGATGGGGGCTAAAATTATCGAGATCGCTTCATTCGTTCTCGTATCCTATATTTATAGTTCTCCGGATTTTCTTTCCAAGTCAGTAAAGTTCAAAAATCAAAATCAATTTGTGTAATATAGGTAGTGAATACAGTTCTTAGATTCAAGTTCATAGGTCGTCATGTTAAGCCAAGAAGCGTACAAATATACATACTTGCATGCAAAACATAAAGAATCTTAGTCAATCATGCTAAAGGTAAACAAATTATTAATTATATTATGTCAAAATGAAATTAAATGACGATAAATAAATAAAAAGAAAGTTACAAATGTCACAACACAGTGTTATTTCACTAGTCAAATTAATTTAATGGAGAAAAGAAACAAACACAACTCATGGGGCAAAAATTACGGAACTTGTAACTATTCCTTGTTCTGCACCAAAGAGACGAGACGAATGGATATCAATCTTATGCAATATGCATATTCAAGAACACTGCTTCATGGTAAAAATAATAGCGACGTGCCTGAACAGGTTTGATCATTGTTTCATGGAATATTTCAAACGCGAGTGAGCAATGTTGAAAAAACACAAACTGCAGTTGTTATTGAAATACAAAAGAAAAGTAAAAAATGCAGGAGCGCATTTGCCATTTGTTGAGTTACCACTCGAACGCGCCGAGCCGCCGCGGGCTAACGTGTGCTGCTAACCGCCATCATCACTTTCACGTTCACCAATAAAAAAGCGCGGGAAACTTGTACGAGAGATCTTACATTTTTCTCAAATAATAACAACCAGTCATATAATTGCCTTCTTGAGATTCTATTGCCGCAACATCGGATTGTTTACAAATATACGATCATGATGTGATAACAAAACGAATTCAATCGATCAATAGCCAGGGCTGAGTGCACGCGTTTTTGACAAATAGAGAACCGCCGCACGTGGATTGTGGGCTTCGTTTTCTTCTATTTTTTCTTTCTTTATCTTTGATTCTTCCGTCTATTCGTTTCTGAGCTTAGTTTCATTCGTGACTCAATTCGTGTGCTGTGATAATTGTGTGAGTTGATACAAACATTTGGAACTCATTATTAGTGCAGTGTTTGTGCATCAATACGTGTGGACGAACAGTCATAGTGCGTTCGGAGTAGTAGCAGTTGACTTTTTGATATAATATGGGTATAATTTGGAGATTAGCCATGCCTCTATTGACTACGTTGGCCGCTTTGGTGATTATAGTACATTCTGCAGAGGAAGATTTGGAGATGGAGTATCGACACGATTTAAAGCCTAGAATATTAGATACAGGGACGCCTAACTTAGACCAGGTAATTTATTTTGTTTTTAAGTTATCGGACACTTATAAGTAATACCTTTTTATAAACTTTTAAGTTGAGCTGAGGCAAATAGGTAACGTGTCTCAGTGATTTGTACCCAATAATACCCTGGATGCCTAATTTTTTGCGGCAAGAGGTTATAGTTATTAAACTGTTTGTCTTAATTACGTATAATCAGTACTTTAATAAATTGAATTGAAAACAGTTCAGTAATAAAGTACTAATTAATTTGACAGACAAAATAAAGATGGGCAAAATGTAGCTGAAATTTAACAAAAAGCTACTTCTTTGGACTGTACTGATAAGAAGTATCAGCTACTTATCTGAACTAGTCTGGAGAGCAGTTGCTCTCCAAAATAGCTGCGGCCAGATTAGTTCAGATGAAACAAAATTGCAAAATGATGATTTTTAACAAAAACTATTTTGTAAAAAGTCTTGTAAAAGTACCAGAACAATAAATAGTCTATTTTATATGGTATGGTATTAAAAGTACAAAATGAAAAAAAAGAAATACGAAGCGAATATCAAGAAATTGATTTGATTCCAAACTACGCATTCTTTTTCCGGTTGTATAACAATGGCAGCGTTCTTTTCTTCTACGGTTTCTATTTTTACACTTTTCACTTCAAGCTACAAAAATGTATACCAAACACGATTGTAGTAAACTGTAAAGTATAAACATTTAGATTTCAGGCAATTGGCCCAACAAACAGTATCAAAAAGCACTAAAACATTCCACTAAAAATTAGGCTGATTATGTTATTGACTTTCACACATTTAGCACATAAACACTACGGTAACTGTAATAAAGCCTACTTGGCTTTTGCTACAGTTTGCTATACTAGTTAAAACAAGGCAGAAAAAGTATTAACTAAGTAAAGAAGAATTGGCATCAAAGGACAGATACTTGGCAAATGTATAGAAATTGATAGCTAACCTATATGATAAGTTTGTGTATGCTAGGGATACAGATCCATTTAGAATAATTTAAGGTACCGTAATCCCCGAGTGATAGTGGTGGTTCTAGGTGGTAGGCCATAACATCGGCTGCCGGCAGAAGTTACCACCCACCAGACAAAGCCTTGCCGCCAAGCGATTCGTCGTGTTCCGGCATGATGTCTTGTGAAGCCGTACGGAGGACGGGTCTGAGCAGTTGTGTTGCGATGTGTGCCGAATACGATGCGTCAAATGTTGTTGTGTTGGGAGTTTGGTCGTGGAGGGTCTCCACATCTATCTCCCTCTGGCGCAGCATCGTTGGTCGTGTTGTTGGGTTTAACGTTGCACCACCTCGCTCAACTGCCGTCTTCCTTCCTATTCACTAAGTTTTTTTTAAGTGATTGGGCTTAATAAACTAGCGCGCTTTACCATCAAAGATTGCATCACTGCTTACCATCAGGCGGGATTGCAGTCAAGCGTTTGTTTATAATTATTAAAAAAAAAACCCATATCCTCCCGTGGGTGGGTGTCGTAAGAGGCGACTAAGGGAACTCTCACCAGGGAAGCGGGAGCATCTCTTTTCCCGATATCAAATTACTGCGATCCTCAACCCGCCTGCCAAGGCGGGGATTATGGCAACAAAGCAATGAAATCTTTGGGGAAGGCCTTTGTCCAGTAGTGGACCTCTATAGGCTGAAGAAGAATCCTCGAGTGGGATACAAAATGATACCGATACTTGAAATCGATCTAATTACTTTATTATAATAATCACAACCATTTTAGCCAATATCGTAGATGAACCAAGTCTCGAAGGGAAAATTATAAACAATCACAAAATTTGTGGGCTATCTTTGTATGTTCTTTGCATTCAAAACTAATGACGAAGAAAAAAACGCAATCATATTTCTTCGATTCCAACAATTCGAAATAAATGAAGATGATAATAAAGAGAAATCTTGCTAGGGAACCAGGAAGTAAACGAAGTCTAGATCAAGAGTAGACAAGTCTAGAAACTGGTCTAGAAATCTGGGAGGTGCCTGAAGTAAGTGGAGCGTGGTTGGTTATCCGCACATCAATTACACAATTGAAGTGCGTAGATTAAGTCCAGTAGCGATCCAGAAAATTACCAACACTTTCATGTCTCATAGAGGTGACAATTATTGACAGAATTATTGATACCACCAGTGACAAAACTGCCTGTATGCGTGTGAATTGCCTATTTTAACCATTAATTTACGAATTCAATGCATTGCAAATCATTGCTTGCAATGGATTAGTGTTTTTACCAGAGATGGTAGCAACTGCAACTTGAAGTATTGGACTTGATACTTTACTGGGACAAAAATAAGAATGTGCAATTGTGCTTGCTATAGAGAAAGAAGAACGATCAGATGACCATGCTTTATTCAAAGGCGTAGAAACAAAGTTAAGTACAATAGGATATAAACTTAGCCTCAGTTCAGTGTACTTTATGTTATCTCGTAAACTGGTCCAGTGGGTACGGCACGCACTGGGCCGTGATATTGTGCGATCATAATTAAAATTCACCTTTTTTTACCATCGGCGACCAATGACGTCACTGGGACTACAATTAATTGACTTAATATCGGGTGGAGCAAAGAACTTGGGTAAACAAAGGTAATTTTTGAAGAGTATACTTTGTAGATAATTTAGTTTTGAAATTGTCTGATGTAGCAGTTCTTGTTATGATAATTCCTATAGTAAAAGATTATGGTAATGGATTTATGATTTAAAAGATCAAGAGGTCAATCACGTTGAACTATTGTAGTGACCCCTCACAGTACCAACACGAGCACACTTATTACGAATAGGAAGACGATGATGAGGCAGAATAATAAAATACATAACAAAAAGGCTGAGCACGCACAAATCCCTATCCAAGATTACATCACCAAGATCCTTAAAAAAATCTTTTATCGCACTTTCTACGATTAGCCATATATTTCACATGTTCATAAAATAATATTATATTAACATATTACGTCTTAACGACCTCGATTAACACACGTCACATGGTATAGCTGTTTCAAGTTCGCAGACCGGTACCACGCTGCTTTCAACTTTCCTAGCAGGCCGCGATTACAACATCGACTTGTAACAGCTTTCTTTATTCAACGATGAGATAACTAAGTTATATTTGAGCAGATGTATTTCACGAAGATATGTAATTTTGTACATATAATCATGGTTTATTTGTCTCAGTATGAGTATGATCTGTACTTTTTTGGCGAGTATTCTTTAAATCATCGCTTGCATGTGTGATGTTCGATAATTTAACAATTATTTTGCAAATAGGTTTGTACAAATTAGTTCCCCTAGGAGCATATTTTTCCAATGATAATCAGATTCCGTTGCATCACTTGGAAAAGATGTAAGAACTCTAAATATGTTTGTCCGAATTTGAACTCGCAAGGCATGAGCTATACTTTTTCGATGACTATCAGATTCCATTGCGTCATTTTGTACACATTAAAAGATGTAATGAATGATATCTCTATATACTAACAATGAAGATGTTGTGATTGGATAAGTCATTGTTGATAATTTAATTAAAAATTAAAATCTCTCTTAGCATCATGACTCGGATGAGACGACTATTTATGTGGCAGGGAAATCAATTTGTGCCATACTGTTTTCTCGGAGGCCAGTGACATTTTCAATGAAAGCTTTGAACAATAAAGAGTAGATAGATAGATACATCGTGCATTTGGTGTACCCAAAAAGATTTCCAAAAGCACGATTAAATAATAAAAAATATATGAATATTAAGTAATTGCCCACAAGTAGGCAATGTACAAAAAAAAAGAAGACAGGATATTTTATGAAGACAACATTGGTATACACTTAGCTAAAGGAAATCGGGACTTGTTGCATGTTAGCCAGTTTTCAAAAACAGCCTACCTACCTATTAAAACTGTTAAACCTTTTGCACGCTTAAGAAAACATACGAGAGAATAGGGTATTTGACTAATCTGACTGACGGACTAATTAGTTTTTATTAGTCCGTCAGTCAGATTTCCAAAAAATACTAGACACGTATATTTTGTTTTATCAAATCAATAAAAATTTACAAATATAAAAGGCATCAAAGATGAGGAGTGGTGCCTGGTGACGTCACTGGCCGCTAAAAAGTATAGCGTGCAGTGACGTCACACGAGTTTTCAACACGCTGTGTCGTCTTCATTTATCAGAAAAAATACCTGTCTAGTATTTTTTGGAAATCTGACTGATGGACTAATTCGTTTTTTTTTATTCAAATGCCCTATTGTATTAAAATAGTTTTTCAGTAGAGAGAGGTGTAATGTTACAATTATACGCGCCATCATTATTTTCATATAGTTTTTAGTTATTCCTACAGCATAAATAGTATCGATAAAGATTTAGTAACGATAATTTCAACAATAAATTATAATGCAAGCCGTTCCATACCTATTATGGTTCAGTAAAAAACCATATTTCTACCTATGTATAATTTTTCCACTTCCTTTAAAGGCATTTTGTGCCAAATTAACAGGCTGTCATGAATATGTATCTGAATAGCAATAAAAAGTTGTCTGGTTATAGAACATTAACTTAGCTTGACTCGAAAAAGTATGATCTAATGTAATTGCCTTTTTTAAAGTTTACCGAACTAATTGGACGTTGATAATAAAGACGGAGATGATACAAATCTAGCAATTAATATTTTTTTGTTTAAGTATACTGCCAGCTGTAAATTGGCATAACGTTTCAACAGTTCCAAGAGATTTGACAATCATTTCTGGGTAATGATACGCTGTGGTAAATTTAGAAGCTACGGAAGTTGCAGATTATCTGCAGTGCAAAAGACGAAATTTATACACAATGACTATAACAACATCTAACGACAAAATAGGGAACCAAAACACAAGACATGAACTATCTAGTAAAAAGTAAGAATTATAGGAAAGAGTTCAATAATTTGGAGGCAATCCATTTAGTCAAGCTCGAAGACCTCCGTAGAGCCGCCGAGCTAGTCGGTCTTAAAATGAATTTGGACAAGACGAAAGTCATGTCTAATGCTCATGTTGTACCGACTCCTATAAAGATTGGAGACTTTGTTCTCGAAGTTGTTGACAGTTATGTGTACCTGGGACAAACTATCCAGTTAGGAAGGTCCAACCTCGAGAAAGAGGTCAATCGTCGAATCCAACTCGGCTGGGCTGCTTTCGGGAAGCTACGTAAAATCTTCTCGTCCAAAATACCGCAGTGTCTTAAGACAAAAGTCTTCGACCAGTGTGTGTTGCCAGTGATGACTTATGGAATTGAGACGTGGTCGCTAACAATGGGCGTTATAAGAAGGCTCAAAGTCACTCAAAGGGCAATGGGGAGGGCTATGCTTGGGGTTTCACTGCGCGATCGAATCAGGAATGAGGGGATCCGCAGAAGAACGAGAGTAACCGACTTAGCCCGAAGAATTGCAACAACAAAGTGGCAGTGGGCTGGACACATTGCCCGTAGGATCAATGCGCGATGGGGCCGACGGGTTCTCGAGTGGCGACCACAAACCGGAAGACGTAGCGTGGGTAGGCCCCCGACAAGGTGGACCGACGACCTGGTGAAGGTCGCGGGAGGCGCAGGACCGGTCGTGGTGGAGAACCTTGGGGGAGGCCTATGTCCAACAGTGGACGTCTTTCGGCTGAAATGATGAATCCATTTAGTCAACCGTATGTTGTACTAAAATGTCTTGGTGGTCTAGTGGTTAAAACACCAGCCTCTCAAGTATGAGTGCGCGGGTACGATTCCAGGTCAGGCAAGTACTAATGTAACTTTTCTAAAGTTATATGTACTTTCTAAGTATATCTTGGACACCAATGACTGAAGGTGAAGGAAAACATCTTGAGGAAACCTGGACTTGAAATCGCCAACCCGCATTGAGCAAGCGTGGTGATTACGCTGAATCCTTCTCTGTATGAGAGGAGACCTGTGCCCAGCAGTGGAACGATAAAAAGAGGTTGATGATGATGATGCTGATGTTGATGTTGTACTAATTGTCGAATAGTCGTTTTATGTTAAAGTTAAATATTTATGATTTTATTTTTAATATATATATACATTGATAAAATATTAAACAGATACGATATATTCTAACAACCTGACCAAAAAAAAATGTGCCGAACACAGCAGCAGCACACATGCATATTTTTATTCGGCATACATTGGTACAGTGTGAGTGAGATGGGGCGCGATCTAAAGCATAGAGAAGAAAAAAGATGGCTAGTGTTTGTCGTTTGCGCTGTTAGTGTTTGTCGTTTGTTTTTACGAGTGTATCGAGAGTGACTAAAGCGAGATACAGGACTTACTTCATTTTGTACGCTTCATTTTTAGTGCGCTAGTGACATATCTACCTTAGTTTAATATTTTATCAATGTATATATACAGTATGTTAAATAACAGAGGGCGTTCCCTTAAACTCGTTAATATATATCATTAATAGATTAAAATAAAAATATCAGCATAGAAAAATAAGCATAAAAAAATCCGAATAAAAAAAAAATCTAATTGGAAATAAATTTGAAACCTCCTGTTTTAAATCAAAATAGTAGTCGTTATGTATAAATAAATTGCGACGTTACCGTCTTTCATGTTCGCGTGTACAGTGTGTTTCTTTTACATGTCAATTTAAAATTTTTATTGAATATTTTCATATTGGAAAAAATTTTAAAACATTTTGTTTTCGAATGGAAATATTTTTTTTAGCATGTATGCATGTATTTCGGGTTAACGGGAACGCCCTCTGTTAGTTAACATACTGTATATTTATTGGAGTTATTTTTTATACATTTATTTTACATTAAGGGTCAAAAGTGGAGTACCACTTTTGACACTTATTGTTATTGCAATAAAGTTCAAAAGTGGTAATGCACTTTCGACCCTTACCTGTACACCAAAACATACATTAATTAAAAATACATTCAAAACTACAAAATATACAATGGGCAGCCTTCCAACTTCAGAATGAGCAGACTTTCCTGGACATTAAATGGCACTATCGTCGGTGCGAACACACACTAAAATGGATACACCGATACGACGATAAGTACTCCGATTATCTTGATTTATAAATGGAAAAAAATATGTACGACGCCTTTGTTTACAGATCGGTAGATATAACTCGCGCGAATTAACTGTGCACCTCGCTCTGTGACGTCATTCGGACGGTACCGTTTGTAAAAAATGAGAATCACGTTAAAAATATAAATTACATTTTTTTAATGTTAATAAAAGGTCGTTTTGATGATAAAGCGTCATAATACTAGGCCATTTTACTCATGCCGTTTTGCAATTAAATTGATAGATCTGGACTGCATTCCAGCGAGGTGCACAGTTAACTCGCGCGAGTTATGCTGTGAATATACATAGGTAGATGAGTCTATGGGTCAAAATCAGAATCTATAGGCGTATAAAAATCAAACGCTTCTACTTATTACCATAAAATGATAATAAGCGTAAAAAGAAAACACGTCAAGCCGGTTGGGTGATAAATTAGTGAGTGAATTCCAACAAATGGTTATGTAAGAAGAATACATTGACATATTCTAAAGTATCTCTTTGCTCACTTGACCCACAATAATCGCGTAAGATGATAAGCAAATAGTGCTTGTCATCTTACGGTATTGCTGTAAAAAATATCTAAGGATAAAACTTCAGCGCAAATCAAGAGCCCGATGGGATGTCACATCCGCAAAAATTTACTTTCATTCCCTATTCAATATTAAACTCCTTTAGAGGCTTGTTTTCAAAAATTCTTCCTCAATGCTCATTTCACTACTATGTAAGGAACTTTTGTGCAAAATGAATAACGAATTTAGTAGAAGTAGACAAAAAAGACTCATTAATTTAAAAAAAAAAATCTTCATTGCTCACCTTCGTTGCATTGCAAAGAATTTTTACAATTTTTATGTAAAATTTCATGCTTCCTACTTAGACCTAGGGTTGAGACTGAGTGTTTTCGGACAGGAATGACTGTTATTAAGTAGATTAATAACAAAAATTATTACGTTATTATGGTTTTTGTCATTCAAACTTGCAGAAGACTCGGTGAAATTAAAATGATTCGGATATTGAGCAATTAACACTATAAATACTCATTAATATAATATCAGCGAATACGAAAGACTATTTATTTATTTTTATTTATTTATCACTCTTACAGCTGTCCTTACAGGCCTTAACCTAATGCGACAGTGCTATTGTGTAAATAGAAAGAGCAAACAAAATTCAAGAGTAAAACATTAATCGCTCTTACTGCGGAAACATTTAATCAATTATTGCGGAAAATAACTTTATACTTTGAGTGAATTGACGGCTTAGTCTTTCAACTGGTAGTATACACTGTGGTTCTGAGGCGTAATCAAAGACACTTCCTAGGCACTGTCTAGGTAAAGTGCACGCAATGCATCGCTCGTCCGATCAACCTCAAAAGCCCGCAAAATAAACAATTAGGCACCCACCTGTAACAACGTAACGTTAGTTTTTATCGAATATTCCAGTTTCACACGAGAATCCATAGATTTTTTTATCGATTATCAAACGTATTATTTAGAGCACGAAGAGTCGCATCGTCTTGAATTTACGTAATGCGTAAAGCGTGTGCGCAGCCATAGGAAAAATGTGTTAAAAGCACAGTGAACATTACCGCTACGGCCTCATGGTTTTATATAATGTCGTATAGAGTAATTATTTAACAACTGGCAAACTACATTTTTAAGTTTAACAATTTTAATGACTGGGATAGCATTTAGTGTTGCATATAAAGAAATAATGCTAGTAGCTAATTACGCTGCTGTAACTAGAGTGTAAATACCTATTTAGTAAGTGAATACTATTTCCATTTGCTACCAGAACACATCTTAACTAAAATATACCATTCAATCACACAAGATCAGAGATAAACAAAACCAAAGATGACGTTCAATGTTCACAGACGCAGGTGAGTGAATGAAATTACAAAGTCATTCACCTTTAGACTAACCGCTGACCTTTCACTGCCATATTTTCCAATCGCAAACGCAACTACAAATGAAAACTTGTTAACCAATATTAATTATAAAACAAAACAAAAACATGCGCATTAGTATCGAAATTACTATAATTGAATTCATTTGTATTATGAATGAGCAATAACGATAATAGGAACCGATCATGCGCAAGCCCGTTACCTTCAGGCCCAACAACAGGATTAATATTAGATTTTTAGGACGAAAAATTAGCACAGTAGCCTCTAAAAGTTACTTTACATTACTTTGCGCTGCCAGATTAATCGGATATAAATATAAGAAATAATCATGTTATCCTGAGGGATTTCTTGATTATTTTTTTATGATAGTCATGGGTTGAATTATGTATGGATCTGAATGTTGGGCTACGAAAGGGATGAATGAAAGGCAATTGCATGCAGCCGAGATGAGAATGCTAAGAGGGATGTGTGGTGTTACACGAATGGATAGAATAAGAAATGAGTACGTAAGAGGAAGTCTGAAAGTGGCAACGGTAGCTGAAAAGTTGTGTGGAAATCGGTTGTCATGGTACGGCCATGTGTTACGGAGAAATGAGGAGAATGTCGGGAGGAGAGTTTTAATTATGAATGTTGATGGCTATAAGAGTAGGGGAAGACCAAAGAAACGATGGATGAAATGTGTGAAGGATGATATGGCTAAGAAGGAGGTGATTGCCGAGATGGCTTCTGATAGGGATGTATGGAAGAAAAAGACATGTTGCGCCGACCCCAAATAAATTGGGATTAGGGCAGGAGAATGATGAAATGAGTCATGGGTTGAGTTAACGAATGAAAATTTTATAGTGAGTGTACAGTTTAACCATGTAAATAACTAGAGTCCTACAAATAGAATAAACTAGCGGCCGCCAGCGACTTCGTATGGTTTAGATATGCTCCGCTCCTATTAGTCGCAGCGTGATGTTATATAGCCTAAAGCCTTTCTAGATGTATGGGCTATCCAACGCAAAAATAATTTTTCAAATTGGGCTAGTAGTTCGTGAGATTAGCGCGTTCAAACAAACAAAGGATAGGATTGAAGTATAACCAACTTCACGCGAACGAAGTCGCTGGCGGCCGCTAGTTAGTTATTATAGAAGTATAGATTCGAATGTTTTAGAGTATGGGTGGATGTTTGTTACTCTTTCAAGCATAAACTACTCAACGGATTTGAATGAAATTTCGCACATAGGTGGTTTATAACTAGGAGTAACATATACTTTTATTCCGATGTTACCATAGGGTTGTATAATCTAATCCGGTTAACTCTTAGGGTAACGGGAGTCTATTAAAAATGCTGAATAAGTTCTAGCAAGAGTCGTTTATTTGTAAATAAGTTTTCGTTTGCATTGAGGTATAAGGTACAGGGTTTTTGGAACGAAACAGTTTTTGCACGAAGGCTGCGCTGACGTCCATGTTCAGGGTCACCAGTTTGGAGGCACGAGGAACAGGGTGTAAAATTCACTCCTCCTAAATAGAAAAGGGAGGATCCTCCGACCGAGTGTTATGTGTGGCGGGCACTTACATACCCAAGGCTTGATGTTGGGAGGTTGTATATATGCCACTAGCGGTCGCCAGCGACTTCGTTCGCGTGGAGTTAGTTATGCCCCGCTCCTATTGGTCGCAGTGTGATGTTATATAGCCTAAGGCCTTCCTGGATTAATGGGCTATCCAGCGCAAAAATAATTTTTCAAATCGGACCAGTAGTTCCCGAGATTAGCGCGCACAAATAAACAAACAAACACACTTTATATATTAGTATAGATTTGCACGGTAAACTCTCCTTGTGAGATGTAGAATACGTGTGACGTCAGTATACAGCATATTTCGTTAAGGAATACTAATAGTATTGAATGTAATGAAACCTCTATTAACAAATGGATACGAGTTTATTTTTTATTGCCAGTTACGGATCACTTAGCTTAAACAAAAATAGTTGTAAATTGCTCAGTATAATAAGGTAGGTAATGCGACCAATAGCATCTACAAGCAAAAATCCAGCCAAGTGCTTGTCGGACTCACGCACAAAGGGTTCCGTACCATTGATTTATGAAATTAAAGGATTTAAGTTATTTGTATGAAAGATTACGCGGTATTAAGCGGTTTACGAGGTATTAAAAAAAACTACTTACTTGATCTCGTTTAAAACAATTTTCGTTGGTAGTTTTTATAGTAATGTACATCATATGTTCTTTTTTCAATTTTCATTTTCTTATTTTAGAAGTTAGAGGAGGGGGGGGAGGATAACTATTTTGCACATTGGAAGCGTGTGTCACGCAAACTTTTCGGTTTAGAAAAAAAAATATTTAAGAAACCTCGATATCACTTTTGAAGAACTATTCATAGATACCCCCCCACACGTATGTGTTTAATGAAAACAAAAAATTTTGAGTTTCAGTTCTAAGTATGTTTATTTTTTTTTTATTTTTGCATAAAAATCTTAATACGGTTCACAGAATACATCTACCTACCAAGTTTCAACAGCATAACTCTTATAGTTTCGGAAAAAAATGGCTGTGACATACGGACGGACAGACGGACAGACAGACAGACATAACGAATCTATAAGGGTTGCGTTTTTCGCCATTTGGCTACGGAACCCTAACAAAAACAGTGCATATTCTTGGGGAAGTGTGGCCAAGTTATAACAATCGCACGGATCGATTATTTAGGTTAAGTTAAGCTTACTGCGGTTGGTTAATGAATGGATGACCATTTTTACATGCCATTATGTTCTTTGGAAAGCATTTTCAGTCGTTTGGTAACAGCTGTCATTCGTGGATCTTTGTCAGTCATTACGGGTCGTCAGAAGCCCGAAACTGACAACTAGTCTTACCAAGGCGTACTAATCCTATTACCTAGGAACTGGATTGTAGAAGTCAGAAAAAAAATCTAGTCGGGTATTTAACTAGTATTTATTTAAATTTACAGCCATGGAGAGCAATGGAAGCAGATCCACCAGTGCAAGAACAACGTAATACCGAAAATTGGGGTAAAGATTTACCCGACGACGTCCCCAAACGTCGCCGACCAGGACGTAAACGAAAACGTCGTCCACAAACGGATTCCAACGAAGATCTCATTCCACAAGAAAGATTTGCATATCCTGATGAACCACCACGACCATTTTTCGATTTAGATTTTGACAACACCCACCAAACTACAGAAATGCCTAAACGACGACGAAAGAAACCAGAAAATAGACCTATACGTTGGACCGATGATGTTGTGGACTTAGAGAGACCAATCAGAAGAAGAGGACAACGAAGGAAACGACCTTCACTCGAAACATGGCCAGAATTAAGCGAATTGAAACAAGAACCAGTAGAAGCAAAAACGGAATCACTTGATCAAATCAATATCGAAGAAGATGAAATTCCACAAGATGTCGTACTTTTTGAGGATAAACACGAATTAACGGAACAAGGACCCATAAATCTGAAATTAGATTTACACCAGCACTCAACAAATGCTGAATTTCCTTCACAAATAGATGATTCAGAAATTATCGGTGAACCAAAAAAAGTGTCGATAGTCGAAGATGAATCTCTATCCGAGTCTTCTTCGGAAGTGATTAAAACAGCGGCAACAAAACGGAGCAATAACAAATCAGCAGGGAACGCCGAGATCAAAGCACAGGTATATTCAAATAAATTTGTCTAGCATAATTTTGTTTTCATTAAAATAAACAACTGGCATAGTAGCTTTGCTTTTACATTATTTAAAAATATAAAAGCTTGTTATAAAAATGTATCTTTTGGCTAAAATGCTGTTGTATATTTTAATGAAGTATATAGCCCTTATTAATTTGCCTAACGCAATTTTTACCAAGATATCATTACAATATTATTCTTTTATAGGAGAAAACATTGGCACAATATCACAGAAAGATAATAAGTATAGTCAAATTAAATAATTCCATAGCAACACGTAGCAATTATAAAAGTTATAAACATAACACATTCGCAGCGAACGATGAAGTCAAGAAAGCACAGGTATACTCAATACAAATTCTAGGATTTTATTTTTCAATCAAATAAACAACTGGCTAGTATTTTAGTCACAAAATATTAAATAAGTGCATAAATAAACAAAGTGTGTCCCTGGCTACTAATTTATCGTAATGATGAAATGAAACATAAGCCTATGATGAATTTGTTTTAACACAACTTTGAACATGATTTCAATATAACGCTATTATTTTATAGGATAAAACCATAGCACAGAATACAAAAACGACGATTAAAGTAGGTAATTCGATAATACCATGTACCTCTTTGAAAATACATACTGAAAAACAACAACATCGTTCCACTAGCAAGGCGCCTGTGCTCACTCTAGAAAACGAAAAGGCCTATGAGAAGGTCATAGAATCGATTAATGTTAAAAAAAAATCGAAGATAAAAAAGAACCGATCCAAACCGCTCTTAAGAAAATGTAAAGAAAAACTCCAACGACATAAGACAAGATCGTTACATGGACCGCCGCCAATTTTATGGATAGATGGAATTATCACGGTATTGATAGGAATAAATGTACACTGTTCTCTTAACTGCTTATAAAAATGTAGCAGTATATAACAAAAACAGTATATGTTCGACAATTCAATTGTCTAATATACTAGTTAAAATAGACCAAAACTGTAATATTCCGTGTATTATTAAAATTATGGTAACATAGAAAGTATAAATACTAATTGATTCTAAACTAATAAAAATTCATATGGTACTTAATTGCAAATTATAGTTATTACTGTTTCTCATTTTCAGGATGGTCACCTCATGGATCCATTGACGTTAAAAGATATATTGAAGAGATCCAATGGAACGAGTTTAAGCGAAATACTGCAACAACATAATCTATCGTTGACGGACTTGCTACATGGAAAACATCACGCAGTGTCAATATTTAAATCCCATGATTCCCTTGAAGATAAACAAAACTTACCAGATAAAAAACCAGGCGAACAAGCTTTTATCAATTTAGAAACAAATTACGCTACTGAACCAACAGTGGAATACCCAACAACAGTTGAAATTCAAACTAAAGACACCATTAAAGATAATGAACCCACGACAACCACTAAACCGATGGAAAAGATTCCTACAATATCACTAAGACGCCGTTTCCCACTTGGAGCGCGTAAGAAACTACGAATGCGACCTATGCTGAACAACACATATAAGGCGCAACTTAGCAGAGATTTAGTGACTTTGAATTCGAGAAAGTATTCTCATCATAGAAGAAATACTACAAAAACTAAAGAATTAATGGATGTAAGCCCATCTACGTTGCAGAATGACACCAATATCGATGAAAATACCACTGTCGAGATTGAAACCACTACAACTGCTATTCTAACAGAAGAAACGACTCTTACATTTGAAAATACTAATAGTAGCGCGTCATCTCAGGAAATAAATTTAAAAGATGGAAAACTTGACGATGTTAATATGGACATGACCGAAACCCCAGGTTTTTCTATAAAAGAGATAATAAAAACTTCGAATCCCGCGACGGAAAAACCAGTATTATCTACGATAAGACCAACTGTTGATTCATCAGGTCTTAGACGACAAGCCTTTAACAACAGACTGAAGAGAAAACGCTTGAAGCATAAGAATGCTATGACACAACCTCCTCAAGACGACCTTATAAAACACATGTTAGGACTGGGCGGTCTAGTTTCCTCTTCGGAGTTTATTTCAAGAACACCAGAACCGAAGTCCGTTGAAGACGGTACCAATGATCAAACTACTCTAGAAGATTTCATTACAACGGAAAATACACCCAAAACTGAAAGTGTTCCTGAACAGTCCACAGCCAAAGTTTTAATATCAACAACACAACCTAGTACAACAGAAGAAACTGGCCAAATAGAGATTGAAGAAATTCTAAATGATACTCGAAGTAAGTTAACCAAAATCATGAAAACAAGGCTCAATGCTCTCTCGTTGTAGGTGTGAAGCAAGCGTGGGAAAACGGGGACGTGATCGCAGGCTTCTTATGCCCCTGGAAACGTTTCCGGATGATAGCGATGCCAACGATTATTTTGACGCCTAAATATTCTTTATTTGTATTTACTTAAATATGTAGTTAGTTGTTTGATTTAGTACCTAGTATAAATATTTTTTTAATATATTAAATCATCGGCATATAATAACTACTACAACTACATACTTACAAATTATAAATCTTTATTTTCAGCGAGTGCCAAATTATCCAAGATTTTGATGGAACGAAATATGACACTAAGCGAATTAGTAGAGCATAGGGAGCGTGGATCCAGCTATGTGCACCTGGCTGACATATTCCACAATGCGTCCCGGGAACCTAATCCACCAGAGCCATTCTTATCTAAGTCTCTTTTGGAGCCGATATCGAAAGAGACATATCCATTGAGGGCTCTTTTAGACGTCAACTTGCATGAACAACATGCTATAACAACAAATGAACCAAGTATGATAAACAATATTAATATACCTGTTGTAATGGATTTCCGAAATAATGTTAACGAAAATGCAGAGAATATGGGTATAATGTCCCTGTTCAATAACATAACTAAGCCAGCAAATAAAACTACATTAATGAAAGATTCTGAAGGACGAGCATACAAAACAGATATAATTACCGTTAATATTACACATGTAAATAATACAATTGAAACAGCTAGAGAAAGCCGAGGTTTAAGCGGGGAGAGCCGAATTGTAAGCGAAAATCCAGACGATATTGTCAGCTGGAATGAAATATTCTCATTCATGGGAAGAAATCAAAATAATGATACATCGAATAGTTTAGAAGGTATTGTATATTCAATAATGATGTCAATGTCACACATTCAATATTACTACTGCACAAAAAAATCGACTCAACTGTCCCTTTGCTTTCGTAGCGCAAATGAAAATCTTGGGCTCGACACCCTCATCGGGCAGTGTGATTAGGATTGGTTTCTATTGGAGTTTTTAAGCAGTTAGGAAATTATGGTACTCCTGTGCTTTGGAAGGCATACTAAGCAGTTGGTCCTTCGCCTGATCTTTTTTAGATGTGTCGGATCGCCATCTAATTGGACAACGAGAGGGAAGAGAGAGTGCATAGGTGTCTCGCACACATTTGTGCGTTGAGTTTATAGCATTCTCCCGAGCTAGTCTCCGTTGAATTTGGTCGCCATGTTCGTAATACGGTCTAGAGGACTTTATTTATTTATCTATTTATGTATCCATAATATATTATGTTTCAGGGATACCTATGAAACCATTTAAGACAATCAGACTGGACGAAGACGCTGACGGCGACGGTTTAATAGTACTGGAAGATCTGCAACACCTCAAAGAATTTGAAAACAACATCGCTTCAGTTTCTGAAGAGAAAGTAGAAGCGAATACATACGGAAATAAAGAGCCAACACCTGCATCAGGTATTCTCGATAAAATACCCAGTCAAACTAAATCTGTAACCGTTGCTACAGCTAGCATTGCTGGTTTAGCTATGATATTATTCCTATTAACTTATGCAGCATTTAAATGGAAACAGCAGAGATCGGTGATTAGGAAAAAACGTAGTTTCGGTGACGAACGCATTCCAACACCGGTATTCGAGAATAGGAAAGGTCACAAGAATAATTGCAGCACTCGCAGTATTAGTCCGATGTTGCAAACATCAAATATTTACACTTTGACCACATTAGATACAAAAAATGGTAAAGATTCTCCAGACTACATGTGGGACACTCTGAGGAAACCATTCCAGTAGGCATTACTTAAGTTATTGACCGATTGACGAATAGGTTAAATTAGTTTAATTATAATAAAAAATATTTAGTTCGATGGGTGTTTTCTGCAATAATAAATTACTATGTGTATGCGGTTTTTCGAAATCGTAAATTGTGGAAAGGGCTTCATAATTTAAACTAGTGACCTGATATTGATTAAGATTTTTATAAAATAGATCAATATTGATTGAAACACAAATAAATCCAGAATGCTGTTTTCCTTTTGTTTTAGATACACAACATACTGTATTTTAAGCTTTAATTTATTTTCATGTCTCAAGAAACTGTCTGTATTGCATTCCAAACTTAAATTATTCTTTACTCAATAAAAATTATATAGAAATATGTATGTATGGATGTGTTGGATTTATTCTAAATGTTTTTGTTTTTATTAATTTCAGTATTATTCTTTAGGTGCAATGTGACATAATATATCATAGACTTTTTTTGAGTGTTTCTTATTTAACGGTTACTTATTTTTTATAGCATTGTCTTAAAAATTAAATATTCAGATTAATTGTTTACCTATTTTCATTTATCTTACCTGTAGCTGTCAAAAGTAAACACGTCTTGAAGTTTTTTTAGCACAGGTAAGTCCGAGGAGTGGATTTTGTTGTAAAAGTAGGCATATTGCCTCGCAATGCTTCTGTATAGTTTCAGGGCTGTCTCAAAGACTGGTGATGGCTGGAAATAATTAATACAAAACAATTAAAATATTATTAACACTCATATATTATAAAGAGGTAAAAGTATGAGGTAGGCAATCTTCAGATGTACCAGTTGGATTTTTAAACTTTTTTTGCGTTTTATAGCACATTTCTAGAGTATGGCTATAAGCAATTTTTTTATTATTATGCTATGCAGCTAAGGCCGCTAAATGTAATGCAGTGAGATGGGGTGCATCATGAGAACATAAAATTTCATGCAGACGAAGTTGGGCGATTGCATTTTAATAATAATTACAGCTTTTAAAATAATTTAAGATTGGTAATTAAAATGGAATTGGTTCAGAAGAGATTCTTTCAACAAATCATGGATAAAAAACCAGTCGAATTGTGTTTTTAATAATACAAACTTAGGTACTTTCTTAATGCATTTATAACATGGGCAGAATAGTTGATATAGGCTGGATAGAAAAAAAAGAAAAGATTGAAATCATCAATCATCGTCAATGACTGACATAGCTAATTATTTACAGATTTCCATAGAATACTGTTTGAAATCCCATAAATAATGTTCTCACTGCATTAAATTAACACAGATAATAGCAAAGAAAAGAGAATGGCAGATGTCAATTAAAGACAGATCATTAACTTTTGCTAATTACCTTGAGCTCTGCTAGCTCTTCCAAGGTGAAGTAAAGAATTGTAGAATATTTCTCAGGTAATATGTCAATGTAGGGCTTCCAAAATGACTCTGAAAACAGTTTGTAATTAAAATTAATTTATATTATTTAATATATATTTTAAACCTTTATTGTACAGGTACAGTAGGGAAATAACTTTATAAGAAAAAAAAATGTCTAAAGAACATGTAAAGTGAAAAAGAATGTATTTCGAAATTGCGTTTTTGTATTTTGGTTTTCTAGAGCACCTTGTAATGTTTTTTAGGAAGACGGTAGCATTTCTTTTTTTTTTTTGTAAAAAAGTTATCATTCTACCCTTATTAGTTGTGAAAAGTTCTGGTATCCAGTGGAATCTGGTCAGACTGGAAGTGATCTTTAATTTGGAAATTGGTAAAATTGACTCACTTGAGAACGATCACTTTTCACTGCCTATCAGAAGTCAGAAATGTTGTTAGTGGTGTACAGTAAGGTATAATAAAATGATGATAAATAACGACATTACATATTTGTTCTTTAAACTAATAATAGTGAAGTAGTAATAAAATACGAAAAGAGAAGCACTCTAAACAATTATGGACCACTCATCTGTATTTTACAAAGTGAAAGTAATTTGTATCATTTCAGGAACCGTTATTAACCGGTGGTATACATCTTCTGCCAGTGCCGTGGGGTAATCTATATGATAACTTAATAATACTCATTAGCAATATTTTTATGACAGTTTAACAACATTCATTACTTTATTCATATTATTGCACAAACAAATTTCTCAATGACATAAGCAAACGATTAGCAATATCCTTTAAAATTTTATGATTTTTTGTTTGTAGATAATATTTGATTATAGAATTAGAGTTTTGGGCCCTGATTTATTAACCCAATGAAAACTAAATAACTGAATGGTATCTATATTAAAATAGCATAAACTTACCAGGATTATGTTTTTCTAGCAGCAGGAACATTGCCAGCGTTATATTTGGCATACTTTGCAACAATGGGTCAACAGTTATAAAGCTCCCTAGCTCTGACTCTTTTGCATTTTTCTCAGTCATCATCACTTTCGACGGTACAGTGAGAATTTGTGACCCTTCTTTAAATTGTTTTGTTGCTTTCAGACCCAGCTCGTACCCTTCAAACTCTGAGATTTCAATACCTGTTAAATTTAGGAAGAATCGGATAAGAATGTCTGTTATAAAATATTTGGAAGTTTTTTTTAATTTCAGAATTTATATACCAGGAATAGTAAAATTTCTTGCAGGTAGTTGTTGAAACTTTCCTTTGCAAGTAGGTAAGCCGAGATTAATACATTATTACACCAAGCAATTTGTACCTAAACAATGTTCAAACGATTTTTATAACTTACCATCAAATTGGACATCATTTTCACTCAGCCATTTCATATACTTTTCAATATTCGACTGCCTTTGGCTCTGACCACACTTCGGCTGAGGACCCTCAAGATTCAATATTTCTTTTATCAAAACGTCAATTTCTAAGTGATGCTCCCAACTTTTTATCACACTATTGGAAGCCTGGAATATACCCGTCAGCCTCAACACCTTATCCACCAGAACTATTAGTTCTTTTCTCTTTTGCTGTATGAACTTGCTGTTTTCCTTCCCTGCATTCTTCTTAGGATTCTGTTTTGACTGCGATTTGCGACCCATTTCGTATATTTAATTTACACTTCAAAAGTAAAACTAACTAAAAATACGTAAAGTAACTTAATCTAAAACGTGGGAATAATATCGCTAAAAATAGGTTTCCAAATTTTGAAATGTTTTCCTTTCAAAGTCAAATTGAATATGAAGACGTGACATAAAGTCAGATATACACAGCTGACACCCGATGTTAAAAGTCAGATATACACAGCTGACACCCGTTGTTAACACGAGCAGACCTAAGCGCTTGTTTTCCATGCAATCGTATTGTTTTGAATTAAACTTATTTAAAGAAAAAATGAATAGTTAACTATTATTTGTTATACATTATGCCTAGAAATCATACGATACATTCAGTTAGTTAAAATTAACAAAATCACAATCACGAATGAAGATGCGTATAAGCCCCGCACGATGATATTGCGATGGAACCTTGTCACAATAACAGCTTTGTGACGTCATCTGTCACACAAAAGTACGGCTAGCAAAAGAATGTTTAATGCAAAATTAATAAGCTAGGGTTAAGGGTTTATTTGTATTTTATAATTGTATTATACATACACTCTTTATACCTACTCTACCATATTCTGACAAATAAACTTTCAATATAACAAATTTCAAGGAAATAATTCTAATAGATGTAAAAAAAATATACTTATTCGCATTGATATAATATTAAAGTTAATATTAGTTTAATATTATATCAACGCTTATTCGTATATTTTTCTTACATCTAAGTATACTATTTTTTTTTCTAGCTAAATTTCTGTTAATTTGCGAGCGGGAATTGAACCAGAGTCCACTGTGTAGCAGTCGTGTTTTAATTACTACATCTTGGTTTTATTCCCCCCACATACTGTCCTGGTTTTATTTATAAGCTATCAGCTTAAAAACCAGGATAGTACGTTAAAAACATGTTTATATATAATTCAATATAATCTTATCCTATTTATTCAATTCCACTCATATAGTCTTCCTAATCAGAACTGCTTTCTGTGTCTGTCGTTTCCGATTTACTGTCGTCTGCCGTATTTATGACAAATAAGTCGTCAGTTATTCGATCTTTATTTCAATATTCCTCTTCAAGCCGATTAACATGATTGACTTCCTTTCGCCAGTCATCTGGAGTTATTGACGCCAATGCCTCCAACGTCAGAGTTTCAATGCGACTTTCCAACTGCTACACATTCTTTTCTGATAGCCTCATCTTTACCAGGTTCCAGATCTATTCAATGGGGTTGAGGTCGCAGTTGTACGGTGGAAATATAACGACCTCATGGCCATTGCCAGCTAATAAGTTTTCAATTTTATAATTTTTCGGCGGTTTGTGCCGTTTAATTAATAAATAAAGTTAAGGTTTTGTACAGTCGTTGGGAAAGTCGATGTTGTGAGCTTGCTTGGTGGCCTATTTTCTTCCCTACTGTGATCCATCGTTGTCCATCACAATTATGGAGATGCGTGGTATTTTGGGTACTAATTTTTCTGTAAGCCACTTGGTGAAATTCTCAGCATTAATTTGTTCATGATAATCCCCTGTTTTGGTATCTGCTTTAAACATTAAAAGGGCATTGTCAACAAAGCCGCTTTCACTTCCCGCGTGTTACCACGCGAGTCATTTTCTTTCATACGTCGTAAATATTTAGCCCTCCGCGCTTGAATTTGGGGTCTTTCAATTAGAGCTAGTCTTTTTTAGTAGCATCTTTTAAATTGGTAGCCTAAATCACATTTTATTATTTTTCTTAATTTAGTTTCACTACCAGTATAATTAAGGTCTACTTTTGAAGCCGCCAAGATTTTGCGCATTGTAGGTATTTCTTTCCTCAACGTATACATAATATTTCTTAACGAGCACGACTGTTTATTCATTTCTTACACATTTAACGAGTAACAGTTAAGAAAACTAACCAAAAAAACTCAAGAACAACAATAAAACAGGATAACAAAAACAAAAAGCTAACAAATATTCGATGCGCGCAAGTACGTAAGCGCGGGCTGAACTTGCGAACGGTACCGATTCCGAAGGTGCGAGTTCGACTACGTCATCAAGATGGCGGCCAGTCGCAATATCAACGTGCGGGGCTTATAATTAGGGTATCCGGTGAAATTCAAATTAACTACATGTTGCGTTTTAATAACATTTACATGGTCAGCCTATAGCAGTCCACTTCTAAACGTAGAACATGCCATACGCATACCACTCAATTTCGATAATTATATTTAAGTACATTCAATAAAATTCTAACTAAAATGTTTTATATTAGTACATTACGATATTAGTGCGTAATGATGGTTATAACATGCGAGGAGGAATTTCAGCCCGAGCCGAAGGCGATATTAGTACATTACGATATTAGTGCGTAATGATGGTTATAACATGCGTTATAACATGCGAGGCGGAATTTCAGCCCGAGCCGAAGGCGAGGGTGTAATTGAGCCGAGCATGTTATAACCAATACGCACGTATATCGTACGACATTTTTTAACACACTTGCGAGGAAACAGAAAAAAAGATATTCAGAATACAAGTACAAAGAAAAGAAAATTTGAGAAAAATGGCGCGAGGTTTATTTTCTGCCGTAGCTGCGTGAAAATGTTGGCAAAGATGCTAGAGCATGCAGTCAAGTTTTTAAATTACCGAATAAACTGTTTTTTTTTTACAAATACTCATTTAAATACAAACAAATACAAATTTGTTTATTTCAAATAGGACATCAGTTATTTTAAATAAACTCAATCTGTGAATGCACTGTTGCTTTCCCGCCATTAGTATTATTATTTGCCATTTCAAATATGGAACAGCGCGCTGCTCACTGGCTAGAGCCACGCGGCGGCGATCAGTTCCATAATTATTTGAAATGACAAATAATGCTGTTATGGAATTTGTATGGACTATAACTTAACTATTTGCTTTGATAACACACGCGTTTGTTATGGCCCGCTTTACATATTTAAAACCGGTGGGATTACATCAGCTTTACGAGCAAGGGTGTTAAAAATTTTTTTTGAGATGTTGTTGAAGTTTTTCAGTGTACAAATTGCCTTATAACCGTGTTCCATGTTTTAATAAACAACATTTGTCATATTTTATGCATCGACATGTAAGATGGTGTTCTGTAATAATTGATTATATCTATTTTACTTTATAATATTATTATTCTATATTTAAGTAAAATGTAGGATTGTAGTTGTAAATTATTTTAAATGTCATAACCTTACTCAAATTTTTGAACATTTATAGTCTGAAACATGTTTTTGATTTTGAATGTTTCAATCAGTTTGCAATATGTGAGCGGAACGCACTTATTGGCGGGAATTTTAAAAGCTAGCAGCAGGATGAAGCACCATGGATGAAGAAATTATATTTTTATTCTTCATAATTATAACGAATGTATCTAGGGTACTGAGAGTCACAATATTAATATTCTTGCCGTCTTTGGAAATACTTTTGTATTGGACCCTTAACTTTAGTAAGTAATTATCATCACTATTTTCAGTCGTAAGACGTCAAATATTCTTTACTTTGCTTATCACTTTCTTTTTATCATATATAGGCATATTGGCGACAGACTGGTTGGGGACAACAACGTTGTTTGTTCACATAATGCACCTAAAATAATCTCAATTATAGGTTTTTTTCCTTTTATTAAATTATAAACTAGCGCTTGACCGCAATCCCGCCTGATGGTAAGCAGTGACGCAATCGTTGATGGTAAAGCGCACTAGTTTATTAAAAACTTATTCACTCTCGCCTTGAAGACACTCAAATTGTAGTCCGACGGAAAAACCGCCGCCGGCAAGTTGTTCCAGTTCCTTGATGTACGCGGTATAAAAGAGGAGGCGAAACGCTTCGTCCGGATCGTAGTAGTGTTAACAACGTAAGGGTGGAAACTCGCCGTACGACGGGTCGTCCGATGGTGGAACGGAGATGGGGAAATTAAATCATGTAATTCCCTCGCACACTCCCCAAAATGCATCCTATATGGTATGGTATCAGGTATCATCATCATTATCATTTCATCTGAAATACGTTTAAGTATTGGAAATGGTTCCACATTACCACTTCGTCTAATGTTATAATAGAATAGGTCAATATGGATATATTGATAATACAAAAGCGAAAGTTCCTCTGTCCGTAATCTTGTCATGTATTTTCTTTTTTTTCCCATACACCACTAAATCGATTGTTATCTATATCTAAGGCAGGTGCGGCCAATAAGGCCTGTCGGGTAATAAGGCCTAACTTACAAAAATACAACTTAAAATTACCGCTATCACCCATGGTCACAGTCGTAGGTAGCTCGATCTTAGATGGCGTCCCAAACGTGGCACGACTCGCTAGCTTACTTGCTGTCACCAGTGCTGCCACATTCATCGTGGTAAACGGATGCTTAGCTTAAATTATAATGCCGCAGGAAATCTAAACGTAAGTATTTTTTGTAATTCTAAATTTTTCCACATAATGTTTAATTGTCAATTAGTTCATGCTTCATTAGACTGTGGTGTTAGAATAGTATAATATAAACTGAATTGTTTTATTTTTAACTTTTCTTTGCAAAATTGGCCAACGGTTATTGAGGCCTACAAAATTCGTGTATAGGCCTTATTATACTTTTTCATCATGAAGTGACTGTTTTTCAGCCTTTTTTTATTTTTCTGTTTATTGTTTTAGGGCATATAATAACAATGCCCCCGTAACGAGCATTGTGGTCTGAGGAAAACCTGAAAGCGATATGAGCAGTACAGTGTGGAAGGCTGAGTACGGTAGTTCCAGTTCCATCGGTGAAGAGGATAATATACCGTTTGCCCAATTTAAAAGAACAGCGTTTAAGCAGCTCATACCTTCCACAGTTAAGTACACTGAAAAGACACCAACAGTAAGAGAGGCCATCAATTACAGAGGAACTCTAGTGACAAAAGACCTGTTCTACAAAAACGAAATAGAAAAAACATCAAAAAGAAAAAAGAATAGAGATAATATCAGCACTAAAGGAAATCATGAGAGTTGGTACTGTCACGGATGTAAGCAGGACGAAAAGGCTGCTATGAAGCAATATTTTAAATGCAGAAAGTCTTATCATGGGGAGTGCGTTGGTTTTTTGAAACTAATAAAAAAATGTGTTATTTTTAAGTCTGAAAACTGTAATTATTACTTAATTATTGATCTCGATCTCTAAATATAAGACGTAGGTACATTTTGTTAAGTTTTGTATGTTAACCTCTTAGGCCTTATTACCCTACCATAGTTTAACTAGGCTTAAATATAGTGTTTTTATAAATACTTAATTTTGACAATTTTTTTGGAAAATTCTCCAGTTTTTTTATTTATAATGGATGTTAATTGATATAAATGTTTCATAAACATTAAAATTTGTTGCTTCATGTTAATAGTTTTTGTTTTTTTTTTTTTCAATACATGCGCTTAGCTAGGCCTTATTAGCCGCACTTACCTTATCTATACTAATATATAAGGCTGAAGAGTTTGTTTGTTTGTATGTTTGTTTGTTTGTTTGTTTGTTCGCGCTAATCTCGGAAACTACGGGTCCGATTCGAAAAATTCTTTTTGCGTTGGATAACCCATCAATCCAGGAAGGCTTTAGGCTATAGAACATCACGCTGCGACCAATAGGAGCGGAGCATAATTAATTCCACGCGAACGAAGTCGCTGGCGGCTGCTAGTGTAAGTTAAATTGTATGCCGAGTATATGTAATATAGTATATTGTTCGACACGCATTGTCTAAGCAGTGCGTGTAGGACTCAGGCACTGAGGGTTTCATACTGCAAATTTTTGATTTTCGGATTTTTTCATTTACTTCTGGGTCAACGGGAAGTACTCCCGTGATAGTGTCAAAATATGCGGCACATAAATGCCACAACATAAATGCTCGTATCTGTTAATTGCGTTGATTTATGTAGGTATAATTGATTTCTTCACTGCTTCAAGGAATTGCAGTCCGAGAGCGCAATTAATATCAAACACCGAAGTTTTTGATATTAATTATTTCAACTTGATAATTCCACGATTCGAGTTTCTAATAAATAAAAAAAGGCTTGGCAGTGAGACAGACAGCCGGAGAACTGTTTCCGCTGTACTATTTCTGCTTTTGAATTGTGGAACCCTAAAAATGATTAAATAATTTCAAAATAGGTATTGTAGATACTACATCCTCGCGGCTAGCATATACCTAGTCAAATACTTCATACATATACTTATAGACATCTTCTCTGTATGAGAAGAGACCTGTGCCCAGCAGTGGGACGATAAAAAGGTTGATGATGATTATGATGATACATATAGCATTCGTGTAGGTAGGCATATAAGTAGTAGTAGTGTAGTCTATGGCGGAAACAAAGTATTTTATTGTGAGTTCCAGTTCCTGATCCCGCTACTGCATTTTGAAAAGTAGGAATTTCTGAAATCTCGTCGGGTTTAATTATACGAAAATACTTGTAGAGTAGTGTTGTCTTATCCGTCGGCTGACGGTTAATTATTATTGTTACTTAACAATCAAATTAGGTAATTTGATTGTTAAGTAAACTCATTCACTCTTTTCGAAATCTTAAATTACTGAGTAAAATATTAATTAATTAAAATCGTAACAAAAGTGACGTTTAATTCTATAACGGAATTATGTTTACTTTTTTCTATTTTCTGTAACATGCCAAAGAGTATATTATCGATTTATGTCATGTTATTCGACTGTTGTTGCTGACCGTAACTATTAAAAGAAACAAAAAAAAAGTATAAATATATTGTAGCCCAAATTAAAAAAAAATGCAACTATTTATTAAAACGTTACGGTCGATTAGGCATTGATAACTGAACCTTGTCTGGCAATGACAGTGGTGCAGCGAACACTTGGCAGCGGACCGGTCAGTTCCCAGAAAAGTTATTTGAAATCGCCCCACTTTTGGGGCCAGAGAAAGAATTGTTCTGCATATTAATCGTGTTGCAGAATGTAGCATAGTTGCAGTAAATTATTTAATTCATAGCCTTGGATGTCACATGAAATGGAAATAATTCAGTGGAAGGTAGGCATTTATTGCTGTAATTTACATAAAAAATAGGTAAAGGTTGTCTGTAAAAGATCGCTTTCAGCGATAACATCGCCCATTGTGTCCCTTTGTAAAATCTTTATATTTACCAATGTTCTGTAATCTATATGGTGTATCTATATAATAAAGACTATATTCTATTATATCATCAATTCATGATGACATATATGGCATTACAGCAATACACTAAACGGGATCATGATCCCGCCTGATGGTAAACGGCGATACAATCGTTGATGGTAAAGCGCACTACCTACTTTGTTTTGAGCCTATTCTCTAGCCTTGAAGATTTTAAGTTTTATTACGTTGGTGGTATGACAAATGGCGGCTGCAGTAAATAGATGTTTTTTTACGAAATAGAAGTTAAAATCGGTTGAAGAGAGAGTAAAAAAAGGTTGCCGGTTTTCTTACGAGAGCAGTGGTGATGCAATTTAAATCACAAGTAGTGCCGTGCCTGTTTAAGTTCAAATTCACGAACTGCAACTCTTAACTCGGGCCCATACAACTGAGCCTCCTACCACTGTCCATCGCTACATCGAAGTTTTTCATTCGATGATTTGTTTTTTGAGGATAAGGAATCATTAAATGACTTTTCTCGCTCGGAGCGGAAGGGCGTGTCAGGCTTTTACTGACTAAAACGTGCCTGTGCGCCACGGTATCTCTCCAACAAACAATACGTGGCTCATCGATGATGGTACGAAGATATTTTTTTAATAAATGTTGTTGACCCATTCTAGAAATACAAGAACATTACTTGTAATCCTGGCTTGAAAAACCCAGTAAAGTAAATATAATAACTAATAATATATTAAAGTATATAAATATATTGTATTGACTGAACCTAAAACTTTTGGGCGTTATTAGTGCGTTGCAGCGGTCTCGAGTCTACTCGAGTCGAGAACTAGCTACTTCAAACTATCTCGATACTGATCAAAGTAATATGGTGTTATCAATTACAACTTTAGGGCACATAATTCTAGGGTCTTATCACCAGCTCTAATGGCTGGGCAGAAATAGAACTGCTTTGCTTTTTTGTACTTTGACATAGAACAAAAAAGCAGTGCCGATATCCGATTCTGTGACCATGATGGGCGTATCTTAGGGGCAGCTGCTCCCCCTGGAAATCTGGTGGAACATGTATGAGCTCCCCTAATTACTAATCAAAGTATAAACAGGGACTTATACAATAGATATCATTTGCGTGTATTTGGCCTACACACTACAGTAATGTTGATATAGATAATTTTATTTTGCAAACATGGGTAAAAAAGATGACAAAAATAAATGTATATAGATATAATGACAGGTTAGCCATGTTTTACCATTTAGGCATGCAATTTTCTTTTTTTTTAAACATTCAACTTAAAACTAGAAAATAAAGTTTAGGACAATAGTTCAAAACTACATTATTCTAACTTAAAAGAAAAATCTTTTTCAGTATGGTACTTACTTATATTATAGTACGTTTTCACGACTAAAAGGCTTCGGAGTCTTTTTAGGGTTCCGTACCTCAAAAGGAAAAAACGGAACCCTTATAGGATCACTTTATTGTCCGTCTGTCTGTCTGTCTGTCAAGACCCTTTATCTCAAGAACGCGTAGACGTATCAAGCTGAAATTCACATGAAATACTCAGGTCTATTGTCCCTTTAAGCTGTGAGAATATCAAACTTCTAAGCCAAGCCAATCAAAAGATACAGCCGATTATGTCGATATTTTCAACAAATTTTCGACACTCGCAAAGGAATCAAAACCTACGGGATACTTCCCGTAAACTCAGAATCTTGAAATTTGGCAAGAAGCATTGTCATATAATGCAAATATAGCAAAAATTACGAAAATCACATTTTTTTAGTTAATATAATATAATAAAAATATTTTAATAAAATTAAACTTACTACCTTATTTCTCACGAACGAATAAAGGTATCAAATTGAAATTTATACCGAATACCTAGGTCAATTGTCCCTTTAAGCAATGAAAAAATCAAACTTCTAAGTTAACGCGATCAAAAGATACAGCCGATTATGTCGATATTTTCAACAAATTTTCGACACTCGCACAGGAATCAAAACCTACGGGATACTTCCCGTAAACTCAGAATCTTGAAATTTGGCATGAAGCATTGTCATATAATGCAAATATAGGAAAAATTACGAAAATCACATTTTTTTAGTTAATATAATATAATAAAAATATTTTAATAAAATGAAACTTACTACCTTATTTCTCACGAACGAATAAAGGTATCAAATTGAAATTTATACCGAATACCTAGGTCTATTGTCCCTTTAAGCAGTGAAAAAATCAAACTTCTAAGTTAACGCGATCAAAAGATACAGCCGATTATGTCGATATTTTCAACAAATTTTCGACACTCGCAAAGGAATCAAAACCTACGGGATACTTCCCGTAAACTCAGAATCTTGAAATTTGGCATGAAGCATTGTCATATAATGCAAATATAGGAAAAATTACGAAAATCACATTTTTTTAGTTATATAATATAATAAACATATTTTAATAAAATGAAACTTACTACCTTATTTCTCACGAACGAATAAAGGTATCAAATTGAAATTTATACCAAATACCTAGGTCTATTGTCCCTTTAAGCAGTGAAAAAATCAAACTTCTAAGTTAACGCGATCAAAAGATACAGCAGTTTATACCGACACCTTAGACGAATTTCCGTCACACGCTAGGGAATCAAAACCTACAAGGTACTTCCCGTAAACTCAGAATCTTGAAATTTGGCATGAAACATTGTCATATAATGCAAATATAGGAAAAATTGCGAAAATCACATTTTCTAAGTTATATAATGTTATAAAAAAAAATATAAAATGAAACTTACTACCTTATTTCTCACGAACGAATAAAGGTATCAAATTGAAATTTATACCAAATACTTAAGTCTATTGTCCATTTAAGCAGTGAAAAAATCAAACTTCCAAGTTACTGCGATCAAAAGATACAGCAGTTTATACCGACACCTTAGACGAATTTCCGTCACACGCTAGGGTCATAAATTGTAAACCGCTACGTTTGTACGGCGGAACCCTCGGTATGCGAGTCCTACTCGCACTTAGCCGGTTTTTTTAAATAATATTAACGGTAGCTCCTTCCAGCTCTTTGGTAACTTATTATAAATAACTGCAGCCATGCAGTAGATACTTTTGCGCATAAGTACATAGCAAGGTATTGTCGCGTCTATTGCGGGGAAAAACGTCAGCTATACATTTGAAACGACTCTGATTTGCCTTCACAAACACAGCTACTTCTAGTAAGTATATACAGACAACATAATGTCAATATCTTATATTTGTTATTTTGTTCCTACACACCTAATGTTTCATGTGGATGTACCTGGGTAGTTTGTAAGACATAATAGCCGGGATGATTCGAACCTAAAATCTGACTTGCCCCCTAGGGCCAGAAGCTGGGTACGCCTATGTCTGTAACCATATCAAGAAAAGAAAATTTAGGTGCAAAGAGCGAACAGTGAGCGGTTATGTTCACTAATGCTAAGGATTGACAGCTAAATCTTAGTTAATTTCACTTACATTTCCACGGTGATTTGGGTAGAGCTAGAGATGCTGCGCCACTCAGCAAGAAATGATGGACTAATTAACCTGATGGATCAATCAATCAATCAAAAGTCATTTATTCAAATTAGGCTGAGAATCAGCACTTTTTGAACGTCAATATTACATAAGACAGTTCCCTAAAACGCCCACCCCTCGAGACTTCCTAGTGCTTTCGCTGGGAAGAAGAAGTGGCGGAAGAAACTCCCCAGCAGTAGAGCTGACTTTTCATTTGGAAAAAAACACATTCGTTTATACAATACTATGTAGGTACCTACAGTAATACAAGAGAAAAAAAAAAACAACAACAATTTACTTATTTATCAGTTTTTTTATTTTTGTATGATAGTCGTCATCATCTCAGCGTTATTCCCAATCGCATCCGAAGCTTTTTCAGCTTTGGAGTCTGGGGTCCGCTGTACCAGTCTAACTGCTGATTTTCAATTAACTTCGATATTTTCCGTGAAGCGACTGCCGTCTGACACAATCCGAAGGCGATATCGAAGCATTGCACTTAGAACAATTTTTAGACTTTTGAGGGCTTCAACAACACGTAACGACAACCATTAGATGTTCGTATGGCAACCAGTCCTGGTTGCCATACGCTGGTTGGTTGCTGGTTGCGTGGGTCCCCACGGCTTAACGTGCTATCCGAGGCACGACCAGACCAGAGTAAATATTCATATTCCTGCATACGAATATTAGCACTGCGAGCCGCGTTCGCTACCGCTGCGCTACGGAGGCTAGTAGGAGGAATATAGTATGTTATGAAATTATCTCGCTGATCGT
This sequence comes from Sesamia nonagrioides, assembly GCA_017933935.1. Lineage (NCBI taxonomy): Eukaryota > Metazoa > Arthropoda > Insecta > Lepidoptera > Noctuidae > Sesamia > Sesamia nonagrioides. The sequence continues at coordinate 1,572,843 of JADWQK010000148.1, read as the reverse complement.
AAAAACTCAGCGGTAGGTGGCCATATAAATACACAATTACATAAATTCTGAAATGAGTCGATGCATATTTAAAGCTTCCTGTGCAAGAAGCGATATCAACAATATTCATGAGATGCGTGGAAATCGGTAGTAGGTATCTGCAATCCTACGCAAACAGACATGATGGATTGCCTGCGAACTTGGCGCTAAAGCTTCAACTCAGCTATTTACATACATATATCTACAATATAATGTCTGAAACTGTTAGTTCTTGGTTGTTAGTGAATAAAATGAGATCTAAGTATCAAAAGAAGAAATCCTGGTCTTGGAGGCAAGTTAGTATTTTCAACTACACTTTTTGTACATTAATTATTGTTCTATGTTTTTTAATAATAAATTTCAATTTCAATTCAAATTTCAGTTTCAATTCAATTTCAACTACATAATTATGCGTCTGCATGGGCGTACTCAGCTTCTGGCCTAGGGGTTGGGGCAAGTCAGGCCTAGGGGAGGGGGGGCAAGTCAGGCCTATGCATGTCAAATTTTTAGGGTGAGTAATCTTTGTGCGCTATAGTCGCACGGTGTTTTTTGACAATTAACCGTACATTTTGTCAGTGTCTGCGGTGTGATTTATTTAAAAGTTAGATATAAGTACTCGTTTATACTTTTTTTTAGTAATTAGGGGAGTCCATACATGCTCTGCGAGATTTCCAGGGGGCGGGGAGGGGCTGCCAACCCCCTGCCCCCACCTGGGTACGCCCATGTGCGTCTGCTTGCTTGTGCTTGCCTTGGCTTCTAGACCTAAATCGCCTATCTTTTGTAGCGACGTTGGTTTTGTGGTGACAAGTACTGGTGCTAAGGTTCTGGGATTTAATAATAAGGGAGTTCTCAGTAGCAGCCTGCTTGATGGAAATAGGCTCGACCCATAATACATGGGACTCGAAAATAACCGGGACTACTGCGGGCACATCTCTGCCTTACCCCCTTAGGCTGTACAGGTGTGGTGTTTGATGCTTTGATCAAATTTGATTCTAACTGTACTTTACTATTAAATCAAATAATATTTTGTTATCGTAGTTGTGTTGAACCACCCACGAGGTGGACAGTTGTAATATTACTTACTATGAATAAGGCCGATAGTAAGAATATACGAGTAGAGTCTGTAAGATTCACTATATTTTTGTTTTTATTATGTAACAGCTATTAATATAATTTTGACATCATCTAACACATATATTCATACTTAATTATATTTAGGTATGTAGATACCTAGGGGGAAGTGCCTTGATACAGTTTTTACTTAGACCCAATAAAAGACGATCTATTGATAGTTACATCCAATTTAATAACCATAATATATTCAATATATATTCAGTTAACTTGTTACATACAAATTAACCGATAGATTGAATCACAAAACGTGTTAGAGCCTATTTACTAAAAAATGAAATTTGTATCAATGTGCCCCACATGCGGGGTACATTGGTACATACACTGGTACTTAGGTTCATAGAAATATTCCTATAAATTAAACAAGTTTTATTGATTTTTCTGACCTTTATTTATTGATTTTTTTAAATTATATTTATTCGCTGCTTTTGCTATTGATAATTTTTCTTCCAACACATCAGATATCGCAGAAGCCACGGAAATTTCATTGATGGAACTTCTATTCATCTTGCGTTTAAATGTTCAAACCATTTTTTTATAAAGAAAATAAAATATATTACCTAAGTCTCACATACATGTATATTCAACAAAATATTGGGGTATCAATGTGCCCCAAGACCACTTGTATCTATCTGCCCCTGCCTACTACAATCGAAGTCAACATTTTATAAAAATTAAAGCAATAAATAATTAAATAATTTAAGTCTATTTAATGTAATGACAGATATGTACTTACCAAATGTCTTAATATAACACAGGCAACACTAAATACATTAGAAGAATTACATCCGAAAGAAAAGTACGAAAATTTTGTTGCGAACATCAGAAACAGTTTTTTACGTGCTAGTAGCTAGTCGTCGAGTGAACGTTGCTCTGCGCTAGTGTGCGTGTAGGCTTTACTATATACCTCCTTATCAGTGGCGTACGGCTCTTCTAACGCGTTTTGTTTTCGACGAATATTGACTGTATCTATGTGCCCCTTGTATCAATGTACCCCGCCTCCCCCTATTCATAATAATAAATACATATCAAAACTTAAATTATGTTCATACATATATATGTTGCAGTCAATTGGTTAAATTAGCTGTTTAGTCAACTGTCTGGCCTTTACAAGTCGTGCACGCCACGCTTCGCTCTTTCGGGTTGTAGGTACATAAGCGGTTGATCACGGTTTTAAACTAACCCGGCCGATCGGAGTGTCCTGGCTTAGTAAGTGTGACAATTAATTCGGCTCGTACATGATACCGGTTACAACACCTCCATAAACTATAATTTATTGAAATCATACACGCGTAGTCGTGGTGGCCTAGTGGTTAAAACACCAGCCTCTCAAGTATGAGTGTGCGGGTTCGATTCCAGGTCAGGCAAGTACCAATGTAACTTTTCTAAAGTTATAAGTACTTTCTAAGTATATCTTGGACACCAATGACTGAAGGTGAAGGAAAACATCTTGAAGAAACCTGGACTTTATAAGACTGAAATCGCCAACCCGCATTGAGCAAGCGTGGTGATTACGCTCAATCCTTCTCTGTATGAGAGGAGACCTGTGCCCAGTAGTGGGACGATAAAGGGTTGATGATGATGATGATTCACGCGTATGGGAAATATATTCAGGGCTATGCTTGGGGTTTCACTGTGTGATGAAATCAGAAATGAGGAGATCAGCAGAAGAACGAGAGTAACCGACATAACCCGAAGAATTGCAACACTTAAGTCGCAGTGGGCCGGGCATATTGCCCGTAGAACCGATGCCCGATGGGACCGACGGGTTCTCGAGTGGCGACCACGCACTGGAAGACGCAGCATGGGTAGGCCCCGACAAGGTGGACCGACGATCTGCTGAAGGTCGTGGGAAACCGCTGGATGCGCGAGGCGCTGGACCGGTTGTCGTGGAGATCCTTGGGGGTGGCTTATGTCCAGCAATGAACCTTTTTCGGCTGAAATGATGATGATGGTGATTCACGCGTATGGCTGCGATCCGTCCGGGTTTCCCTGAATTTGTCCTAGTTTGGAAGACGTCCGGGGAGCCTCCAGGCGGGTTTAAATTGTAGTCCGGGTGCAATCCGGTACTCACAAGAACGATTGAATACACTGTTTCATGCAACAAAAGAGTCTAAAAATTAAAGTTTTCTTCTATCAAGTCCGGAGTAAAATATATTTTAATCGAGATATAATAGAATGATAATAGTTATTTGTTATACAAGAGTGCAAAGTTGCTTTTTAACCGGGTGTTCAATTTTGATGACCGAGCAAGCGAAGGATTCTAAAATTTAATCACGAGCGCAGCGAGTGATTCAAAATTAGAATCCTGAGCGTTAGCGAGGGAATCAAAAGGACACGAGGTGAAAAATCTTTGCACTCGAGTGCAACACGTAACTTTTCATTCCACCTCAGCGAGGAAATGACTAAATGCAATAAAAAAATAGATGAGATGCAAGATAGGTACACTTTTATTTCAGTTTAGATATTAATTACTACATTATGACAGGTAAGTATTACAGAATAATCTTTAAATTATAATAAAATAATACTAAAGTATAATTAAGAAAATTTTAAAGTAACGTTGCAACAGTTATTTAAATTGAGTGTAATATTTTTGTTTGGTACTGTAATATTGGTGTTAGTCACTTGTGTACTGTTTTTCGGTAAACTGTCTGTCATACTTAATAGTTGTACCGATTCATCGGATTCCCTTGGCGTGAATGTTGGAGAGAGAGGGAGATGGTTAGGTGTTTCATAACGGCTTATTTTTGATGTAGAAGGGCCAGTCCAAGTTTCCGATTGAGGCTCTTTCAGTGTAATGGCTCCTACGATGCCTTCACATATTTTAGACTTATTTTGGATGGAATCCTCTATGTATCCCTCTACAACTGCATTGGTCTTCCAGCCTCCGTGGCGCTTAAGGGACAGGAGATCAGCTCCGGAATCAGCCAAAAGTGTGGCTGAAGTTCGTCGGAAACAATGACCCGTGTACAACAGGGGTTCTGGAAGTTCAAGAAATGTTGCTATTTCTCGTGGGATACTGCCAATTTTATTAGTACCCATAGGCTGTCTAACACACTTTCCATTGCGATACTGTAGAAAAAAACGATTGATTGGAGTGTTAGGCGGCCGTAAGGCTTGATATTTCTCAACAATCGTTACGTATTCCTTGCGAATGACAAAGTTGCGGTCTCTTTTTGTCTTTGTATTAGGTAAATTAATTAATAGTAAGTCATCTGAATGTTTCTCAATGTTTTTGACATTAAGTTGTGTTAGTTCATTAGTTCGACATGCTCCGTTTATTCCAATAATAAGAACAACCTGCAATGTAAAGAGTATTGTAGTAGATAAATGAATAAAATTTATATGAACGCATAATTATGCCTATCAACATTTACTAAGTATACTATTTAATTGAGATTAATATATGTACTTAAGTAGATACTGAATGTGCAACTGACTTACTTTTGCCGCCAAATATACGGAATCGGGTGCTTCGTTAAGAAACTTTTCAATATCAGATACTGTGAAAACCTTCGATTTTTTTGGATGATGACCAGATGAGGCTCTTTTTAAAAATGCTACTAATTTAGGATAGGTATCGATATGTATGTCTTTTTTCATCTTTATTGTTGCTTTTAGCATCGAATACGTACTCCATAGAGTGCTTGCTTTCTTGTTCTCGGATAATTCTATAAAATATGCCAGCAAAACGTTTTCTGAGAAAGTTTTGGCTCCTTTTGCTAGTCGCCACGTGTTGAACATATCGTACTGTTTTAAATACTTCTCGCGTGATTGTTGAGGTAGAAAGCTCATTTGCGCATTATTAACAGTTTCAGTCAATTCTGTTGGCGTCAAACAAACTTCCTCGTCGCTAGAATCACTCATTTTAGTTTTTCACTTGTTTTCAAGTTTCTTTTTTTTATTATAAGGTTTAACAATGACGTGAAAAAATGCCGCGTAAAGAACCGCGTACAAAGAAAATTGAAAAAAGAACACCAAGAAGGTTCCGAGTCTGAGTTTTTAACAAATTAAAAAAAAGTTGTATGATATATTCGGCACCATAGAGGTAACAGTAAATAGGTTTAATGTTTTTTTTTAATTTACAAACTTAGTGCACACGATGTTCTAAATTCAATTTACTTTATCCTCTAGAGAATAAAAACGGCTTTTCCAGTCAGATATTGAAGATTAAAAATACTCTTTCCGAGATGGTGGGATGAAAAAAGTATTGAAATGTCCGGGGTGAAAACACCAAAATCCAGGGAACTTACCCTTCCGACAGATTTTAGAAATAGCAGCCCATTCACTAGGAACTTCTAAGTGGCCGCAGTTAAGTTGAAAGGCTAGGCGGGTAACTAAATGGATATATGTATAACCATTTGGCTGCGACATAAATATTGAGTTATAGGTACTTACACACATCGGGTGTGTGATTATACATATTGTATGTACCTACCTACATGTTCTTGTCTTCATTGAAGATAATGAATCATTTTATATTGACTCGCATAATAATTAGATATAATTATCTCCATATTGGTACATAAATAAAGCTCAAATGGTTGCAATGGTATAATTATTACGAATATGTCTTTATCTTAATTGCGATAAGAATTGTTAGTGTCGGAGAAAAAATGTTGGCTAAGTTTATAAGTTTAATTTATTTAGTCAGTCTTTTAAGATGTAATTTAGTTCTACGTAAGTATGGTTAACTGTTTATTTATTAGACGCGGAAATAATAGGCCTAACAGAAAAGTTTAAGGATGATATAGTACATATTTATAGTACATATCATACATATTTACAAAATGATTAAAAAAAATATATTAGCAGCCATCATAGGCCCACAATGTGTTAATTATAATTAGTACTTACAATATTTAGCATATAGAGGTACACTGTTGGAGAAAGGCCTGCCCTAGGGCTGTCCACAATGACCGGTCTTGTGCTGCCCGCATCCATCGGCTTCCCGCGACCTTCACCATGTCATCGGTCTATCTTGTAGCGGGCCTCCCTATGCTGCGTCTTCCGCGGTAACTGCCCCATCGGCCATCGGTTCTACGAGCAGTGTGCCCCGCCCACTGCCACTTAACTTTAGCGACTCGAAGAGCTATGTCGGTGACTTTGGTTCTACTACATGTACTTAGTTAATTTAAAAACTAAGGTAGCCCACACAAATTTAACAACAAATATAAAGCATCAAAATTACAGCAAGAAAGGTAGGTATATCAAGACCCATCTCTCGCATGTAGCTTAAGAGGGGACTCTAGTGGTGCTTTCTCTATACAAACGTATTCCACCGTTTTCTTCGTGGATAAAGCTTTTGAAGCAATAATCTTTTTCTACAATTTTACATATTGATTATTCCTGCCCCTATAATATTTTGATTTCATCCAAAACTTAATTAATATAAAAGAAAGATGATATTTCAAAAACCCGAAAAATAACCCATTTTTACCGCGATGTTCAGACGACTATTAGACGAAGGTGATAGTTTTTGACAAAAAAGAAAATGATAGCAGCATAGTTACACCTTTCTTCTAAATTTTGATCCTTACTAATATTATAAATGGGAAAGTGAGTTGGTTTGTTTGTTAGTTCCGCTTTCATACCGTAACTATTGAACCGATTGTTTTGAAATTTTGCAGACGTAAAGTTAGAAGTGTGCTTTAAATAATAGGGTAGGGCTTTTTATCGCGGAAAGTTTGATATTCCCGAGGGAAAACTAAAAAGCGTGATATAACCGAACTCCACGCGGGCGAAGCCGCGAGCGGAAAGCTAGTATAAAAATAATTGAGGTCTGTAGTGTTTTGAAAAGAAAACAGTGGAATACGAAACGTCTTTTGGTCAACGTTTTTGTAGATATGATGAGCTTGAGTTGTAACTGTCCCTTTTGCACTTTACGGGGAGAAGTTGGAAACGACGCGGCGGCAATAGTTTCTTCAAATACACACCTACCTATTTTTCAAATTCCTCGGCACTAGAGTCCTCTCTTAATAACCCACTCCATTGTAAGCCCTTTTAATCTTTCTGAAAATACAATATGCTCATGAAAAGCTATAAACCTTCATGTAACTCCACAATATCATTATCATCACCAGTCTCCTGGCCTTTACCCCAATTTATTTGGGGTCGCGTCGGTCGGTGCAACATCACAAAATGTCAATAATTCTAATCATATAAAATATAGGCATTTACCGGAAAGAAATGTTGAACGAGATATTTATGTTGTTTGAAAATATTTCTAAAATGAAAGATAGAACAAGGAATAGATACCTACCAGAAATTCGACGTCAAAACGCAGTGTAGTGAAACTAAATGAATGGAAGTAAAAATATAGTGCAGTGGCGTAACCTCTAAATACTTTTATAGATTTAGAGGTTACGCCACTACCCACTGTGTTATTATTTTCATTCATGCAGCACCCTAATGGCGTAACACACTATTTCTGTCAATTGGAATCATTTTGAAGCATATTTGCTAATCCATTTTTGCATATGTTCGAACTGTCAAAATGACACCCATTGCTACTGATAGTGTGTTACGTAATTACCTTGCAGATTCACATTAAAGACCACATAGGTATTATTCTCTGCTTAGATAGAGATAATAATATATCAAAAACTTTATTTAACTAAGTACAGTCCCCAAAAGTACACAAGTGCAGTCTCTTTTGGGGACTGTACTTAGTTAAATAAAACCTTATTTAACTAAGTACAGTCCCCAAAAGTACACAAGTACAGTCTCTTTTGGGGACTGTACTTAGTTAAATAAAACCTTATTTAACTAAGTACAGTCCCCAAAAGTACACAAGTACAGTCTCTTGGGGACTGTACTTAGTTAAATAAAACCTTATTTAACTAAGTACCGTCCCCAAAAGTACACAAGTACAGTCTCTTTTGGGGACTGTACTTAGTTAAATAAAACCTTATTTAACTAAGAACAGTCCCCAAATTTATCAACACACACACATTTATATCAGAAGTTATCTAACCCGCACCCTAATTGCGTAACGTTGTATTACTATCAATTGGAATGATTTTGAATCCATTGTTCTATATATTCGAAAAATGTGTCTCCTCAACAACGCCAATAACGCAATGAATGTTGTCGGACTGTCAAAATGTATCCCAATGTTAGTGATAGTGTGTTATGCTATTAGGTACCCCGCTAGCTTGTCGGATATAATGCCCCCTAATCGGCGAACACATTTTTGTCAAATGATTGCGACTAGTTGGCATCAATTGGAATCATTCGGACCGCCCATTGGTCCGTTCGGTCCAAACGATCCTGGTTGATGTTTAGTAAGAAACCGTTGGTGGTTTTTGAGTGAAATATTACATTTACCTATACTTAAATACAATTACATAATTAAATATAAATATTATTAAAAAATGTTCATTAGTTTCTTACTTAACTTCAACTATACAACGTGTAACAAAAAGGGTAGGTATATACATACCAAGGGCATGGCATCTTTAGATGATATCAAACGATATCGGAAGGGTTTCAACTCAAAATAAAATACTTAAAAAATTGGTACCAAATTTTCGGTTTCGTGTGTTTCTTAAAATAAAATCATAACAAACGTGGCAGCACACTACATATGTTAATAACTACTCGTTACCCGTCACATTACTTGCCAAAATCCGATAAATGTCTTCAATATCTCTGTGCGACTAGTATGATAGTAGCCTATCACAGGCGGTGTTTTTCCTCATAACTTCCTAACATAAAGAGATAGAATTAAAAAACCCTTCCAATTATCGTTTGATATCATGTAAAGATGACATACCTTTGTTATGTATATACCCTTTATGTTACACGTTGTACACGACGACCCTGATTACTTACATCCTTTGGTCACCAGTGTCACCACAAAGCTAGTTCATGACAACACATAATGCAAGTTACGGCAGGTCTAGCACATAACAATTAAATTATTATTAATGACCTACAAATATTTCTAGGAACGCATTGTCTTTTATCATGTTAAGTTATTCAAATCTATTCCTTCATGGAGATATTATACATCAGCTGTCAACGGAGTGAAGCTAAAATAGATAGGACTGCATTGCTGTGTGATTCTGTAATGTCCCATCTCACCATGAAAATAAGTGAAGTGAGTGTGGAGTGAGTTGTCACTCCAATTAAAACATTAATTAGGTAATGGCGCCTATTCTGTTGTTCACAAACTAAACTAATTTTAAGTTAAGTGCATCTTTTTCTTTCCATTTCGTTAAGAAAAGGATAGAAAATAACATTTTAGTTTAATCCTGTCAAATTAAGATAAGTACTCCATAGACAATGGCGCCGATTCTGTTGTTCACAAACTGAACTAATTTTAAGTTAAATGCATCTTTTTCTTTCCATTTCGTTAAAAAAAGGATAGAAGATAACATTTTAGGTTAATCCTGTCAAATTAAGATACTCCATAGATAGTTTAGACGCAATTATAAACATGGCGACTAAAAAATACGCCAGTTTACGTCAGGACCGCACTAATTTGGCAGGGCTAAACTGACATTTTATCTTCTGTCCTTTAACGAAATGGAAAGAAAAATATGCACATAACTTAAAATTAGTTTAGTTTGTGAACGACAGAATCGGCGCCATTGTCTATGGAGTATCTTAATTTGACAGGATTAAACTAAAATGTTATCTTCTATCCTTTTCTTAACGAAATGGGAAGACAAAGATACACTTAACTTAAAATTAGTTTAGTTTGTGAACGACAGAATCGGCGCCATTGTCTATGGAGTATCTTAATTTGACAGGATTAAACTAAAATGTTATCTTCTATCCTTTTCTTAACGAAATAGAAAGAAAAATATGCACATAACTTAAAATTAGTTTAGTTTGTGAACGACAGAATCGGCGCCATTGTCTATGGAGTATCTTAATTTGACAGGATTAAACTAAAATGTTATCTTCTATCCTTTACTTAACGAAATGGGAAGACAAAGATACACTTAACTTAAAATTAGTTTAGTTTGTGAACGACAGAATCGGCGCCATTGTCTATGGAGTATCTTAATTTGACAGGATTAAACTAAAATGTTATCTTCTATCCTTTTCTTAACGAAATAGAAAGAAAAATATGCACATAACTTAAAATTAGTTTAGTTTGTGAACGACAGAATCGGCGCCATTGTCTATGGAGTATCTTAATTTGACAGGATTAAACTAAAATGTTATCTTCTATCCTTTTCTTAACGAAATGGGAAGACAAAGATACACTTAACTTAAAATTAGTTTAAATGTGAATAACAGAACCGGCGCCATTGACTCTATTAGCTCCAACCTTTTACGGTAACTCTTTACGGTGACATTTTTAGAGAAAAACTTGTAAAGTAGGTAGTAAGAAGTACTTAGGTAAAAATATCATACAAATTAAAATTACACTACACACTTAGTGTAATTGAAAGTTTTTTTTTTAAAGTTGTATGATATTGGTTTTATAACGACAATTGATTTTTCGTCTCGTTTACTCTTTCCTTATTAACATAAAAACAGCAGTAGGTAAATGTAACTATAAAGGTAATCCGTAAGCAAAGGTTTCTACAAAGAGTATCAAAAAGCGAAGTTTGGATGTCTCTTCCTAAAGTGTGGCCCTCTAAAGGCTCCTGCAAACAGGCGCGATGCGATTCTAGTAGAAAATAAATATAGTTTATAAAACAAAAAAAACATGCTTTTAAAAAATATGAAACTAAAAAGATAAAAATAACTTTTAAAAAAGCGGGAGGCGCTTTATGCCATAATTTTTGTATATTAAGCGCCACACGCTTTTTTAAAAACTATTTTTAACTTTTTAGTTTCATATTTTTTAAAACATATTTTTTTAGTTTTTTTAACAATTAACATATTTATTTTCAACTTTTTAGTTGATATTCTTTTTTTTTTAAACAAAACGAACGTACGGAACGTATTGAAAACGGTGGGACATTTTACAGTAATGAGCCGCTCACTCGTAGTTCGAAGAGTTAGAGACGAACAAACAAACAAGCAAGCAAACATACAAGTGAAGCTAATAAAAAGCATGTAAAAACTTCTACGAAAACTTCACTTCGTCGGCGATGAAATTCTATTCTATCCTCATTGTCTTGGAATTTTAGTTGATTTAGCAATAGGTATAACGTTTTTCTTATATAATTAAATTAACAAACCCGGATATCGACGAATAAAAAGCGATTTTCCTGAAACTTAAAAGTCCAGTCGTGACTATTTATCAAACTTACCTCTAACTAAGTACTTACTTAACACACAAACATATGGATTAGCTAAGTATAGCTTTATAGTATAGCTAAATGATTCAGATTGTGATTGATAGCATGATCCGCAATTAGGGTGTTTGGGCGATCTTATCGCTAGAAATAATCTTTGCGACTACAATGTTATAGAATAAATCATCGACAGGATTATTGAAAAACCCTAAACACTCATGGAACGCAAATAAGTTACGTAAATTAACTTATAACACATTGGCTTATATTAGTCACACTCACCATGCTTATATCCTTGTCAAGAGCAAAAAATAAAGAACACAACAAAAGTTAGGTCATCATAACGTTCACTATTTAATTTTTTAGGTTCCAGATGATCATGTAGTATTAAGTCAGATGACAACTATGTTGTATTAGTCATCAATTTGTCACTGCCAAGGATTAGGATTAGTACCAGAATCAGCTAAAAAGTTTCACGTTATTTTGAAAAGTCAGCTTTGGTTCAATTTGGCAATTCACCTTTGTGGGCTTCGACCTTCAAATACTTCAAAATTAGAATTCAAACTCACAGCACGGGTGCCTACGTAAGTTGTCCAAAAGATATCCTACTATGGGCTAACTAGAGAAGATTTAAAGAGAGCACTGCACACAAAGACGTAAAATTAGGGGGCAACCCATGTAAGTCTGCCAAAGAAAATATGGGGCCCTCCAAAAGTAGTTTGAAACGGAGTGAACACTGATTAATTAACTTTCTCGGACGGCTAAAATCATCATCATCATCATCATTTCAGCCGAAAGACTGCTGGACATAGGCCTCCCCCAAGGTTCTCCACGACGACCGGTCCTGCGTCTCCTGCATCCAGCGGTTTCCCGCGACCTTCACCAGTTCGTCGGTTCACCTTGTGGCGGGCCTACCCACGCTGCGTCTTCCGGTGCGTGGTCCCCACTCGAGAACCCGTCGGCTCACTGCCACTTTAGTGTTGCAATTCTTCGGGTTATGTCGGTTTTTCTCGGTCTTCTGCGGATCTCCTCAATCCTGATTCGATCGCGCAGTGAAAACCCAAGCATAGCCCTCTCCATTGCCCTATGAGTGATCTTGAACCTTCTTATAAGGCCCATTGTTGGTGACCACGTATCGGCAAGCGCAGCGTCGGACGCTCACCGACTAGGTGGTCGGATGATCTGACCAAAATCGCAGAGAAGCGCTGGATGCAGGCCGCGTCCAACCGTTCTTTTTGGAAATCCTTGGGGGAGGCCTATGTCCAGCAGTGGACTTCATGTGGCTGAGATGATGATGATGATGACGTCTCAATTAAATACGTCATCACTGGGAACAAACACTGGTCGAACACTTTTGTCTTGAGACACTGCTACCGCTTTCTCAAAGTTGGACCTTCCGAACTGGATAGTTTGTCCCATGTATACTTAGCTGACAACAACTTCGAGAACAGAGCCTACAATCTTTATAGGAGTCGGTACAACATGGGTATAAGACATAACTTTCGTCTTGTCCATGTTCATTTTAAGAGCGACTCGCTTGGAGGCTCTCTGAGGTCTTCGAGCATTGTACTTATGTCCTCCGCGGTCTCAAACATGACTACGTTATCATCAAAAAAATAAAATGCATCGCGAGTATTTCAAAATTCATTCTTAGGGCGAGCCTCAAACTAATCTGAATATGTCCGTAGGTGATACGGGGTAGGTTCCTCCCGTTTTCGGCTGAGCCTACGAATTTCTTGGGTAAGGAGTAGAAACCTGGACAGTGCTGTTACCATGTCCACTGTGGTGTGATCGGAACATTTTTATTGGTTGTAACTTTAAAATAAAGTATCGTTTTAGCAATAGAGTAGCTGCCCGAAACTGTCAAATATTCCCAATCAACTTTGAGCTTCAGGGATAAAGCTGAAAATCTAATAAAGAAATTTGACCAAAAGTAGAAGTTTCATGTGCTGTCGTTTGTATGTAGTCTTCTAAATGAGGTTTTCATTTAGAAGACTACATACAAACGACAGCCAGATTCCAAATTCTGATCATATGACGAGCGACCGCGCCTTCAAGTAGCCGTTAGCAAATCGGGTACATCTAGTTTAAGCTTAGTGGCATTGAATAGTGGCTACTCACATTAATTAAACTCACGTACTAAGTAGATACTTATTTACTTTGCATTCTGCTTATTAACACCAAAAAGCCAGTCATATTTTAGCGATTTGGCCTTTTCAAGTTTCTTATTCTTTTAAAATCCCCACAAGAGCCTATTTATTCAGCCGTTTATTCTATAAAAACCTCATTACGAAAGTTTTGGTGAAGTGAGTTGACAATAGTATCAATTTTGTTTGTAAAGTTGAAGTTTTTACATAATGACCAGATTCACCACCTGCTAAATCAATTAATTCAACATGGCTATGGAGATGGGCAGAGGGTTTAAACCCAATGGGTGGAAATGGGTTAAAACCGGGTTTTTTGGGTTTAAACGGGTTTAAACCCGAATAAAAACCCAAGAAGCGGGTCTTTATTTATTACTATCACTAATATCTTCGATTGTGGACCTAACACGACTTAGGTACTTCTAGTGTTTTTTGGAGTATAAATATTACTAATAGTGGTGCATTTAAGATCACAGCAAGTTTGACCACTTACTCTTCGAACGTGATATTTCAACTGTAGTATTTATACAAGTATTTCATCGCAGTCCATTCATTGTATGATCAAGCCTATTTTAAAATAATAGTTACAGTAGTTTAAGACATACACTTTACTTCTGATTTAAGAGTCGATCCTATGAATTAACATTCTTCACTACATCTTTCAAGGGTATCCAAAGAAATATACAGGTACTCGCAATATAACTTGAACCAAAATGGCGGCCGTTTCAGTTTTTGCGTTCCAGTTTTCTCATTAACCATTGCAGTTTCGGAAATATATAATGTTACTCGAAGTTATGTGGTTATGCATAGTCCTGCACGCCGTATTCTCGCATCACATTTCGATTTAAGACCCGAAAATCAGCTGTACTGCGTCGCGTACTGTATAGTGAGATGGAGGTTATATATGAAGACGTCAGTAGACACACATATACCTCTTAAACCCACTACACTGTTGTCATGGGGGACTTTAACGCAAAACTGGGCATGCGAAAGGCGGACGATATGAAAGTGGGGCAATTTAGAGTTGGAAATCGGAATCCCCGAGGTCAGATGCTAATGGACTTCATGGAAAAGAAAGGAGTCTTTGTGATGAATTCTTTTTTCAAGAAACCATTGCACCTCAAGTGGAGCTGGATTAGCACCGATGGTGAGACCAAAAACAAGATAGACTTCATAATATTAACAAGAAGGCAAATGTTCATCGATGATGGGGCGATGATTGGGGGATCGATCGATGGGGCAGCAAGGTTCTGGAGTGGCGGCCACGTACTGGAAGACGCAGCGTAGGGAGACCCCCAACAAGGTGGACCGATGACCTGGTGAAGGTCGCGGGAAGCCGATGGATGCGGGCAGCACAAGACCGGTCATCGTGGAAAGCCTTGGGGGAGGCCTTTGTCCAGCAGTGGACATCTATAGGCTGAGGAAGAAGGAAGGAAGAAATGTTCATCGATGTCTTCGTGCTCTATGCGGTTTAAACCGGGAGTGATCACCGTATTGTTAGAGGCACTTTGAACCTCAATATTAGATTCGAACGCTCTCGATTTATGAAGTCTACGTTCCGTCCAGCATCAACCCAGCTCCAAAACCCTAAAAGCTTTCACATCGAACTGCAAAATCGCTTTGAATGCCTCGGTGAATGCGTAGATATGGACCACTATAACAACAGGTTTGTGGACACTGCATACGGAAGGGTCCAAGTTCTTCAAAACCCTCCCTTCAAAAGGACAGAAGAAGATCTCCTGTCCCACCCGTTGGCTAATGGAAGAAAGACGGGAGGTGGTCTTAAAATCCCCTGATGACGCTTCGCGTATCAAATGCCTTAACAGACAAATCTCAAAGTATCTGACTCGCGATATACGCCAATTTAATACAAATTGTAATAAAGAGACTATCGAGCTGAACAAAGGTTCCAAAGTGTTCGCAAGAGATTTGTCTGTTCGATAGAGCCTACTTGTGAAGCTGAAGAATGGGGATGGTAGGATCGTCACTTCCACCTCGAGCTTTTTGGGTGAGATTGAGAAATTCTACGGAGAGTTAAACACATCAACACGCGCACCTGTTGTGAGCCTGGCCAATGATCCTAGAGCCAGACTAACCCGACACTACACCGACGATATCCCGGACGTCAGCCTGTACGAGAAGAGTATGGCCCTGAAACAGCTCAAGAACGATAAGGCGGCTGGAGTGAAAAAGGTGATAATACCTTACTGAAAAACTACAGACCGATATCCCTCCTGAGCCATGTCTATAAGCTGTTTTCTAGGGTCATCATGAATCGTCTCCCTCCGCAAAGGCTTTATATAGCAGGCTTCCAAAAAGGCTTTAGCATCATAGACCACATATATACGCTGCGGTAAGTTATACAGAAATCCGAGGAGTATAATAAACCACTATGCTTAGCGTTTGTGGAATATGAGAAGGCCTTCGATTTGATCGAGACTTGGGCGGTGCTACAGTCTCTCCAGCGGTGCCAAATTGACTATCGACACATTGGGGTGAGTGTTTGTACAAAAGCCACCATGTCAGTCCGTCTCCAGCATCAGGACTAGAAACCGATCCAACTGCAGCCTAGAGTGAGACAAGGAGATGTCATATCTCCCAGTTCACTGCTGCGTTGGAAGATATCTTCAAGCTCCTGGACTGGAAAGGACTTATCATCAACATCAACCGCGAGTACATAATTAATCTCCGTTTTGCAGATGATACCGTGGTCATAGCGGAGACCCTGGACGACTTGGGCAAAATGCACAATGACCTCAGCAGAGCTTCCTAAGTGGGTCTAAAGATGAACATGGATAAGACGAAGATCATGTCGAACTGTCATATCACACCCACTTCAATTCTAGTTGGTTTCTCTGCACTCGAAGTTGTTAACGAGTATACATAACTATATATACCTGGGACAAACAGTCCAACTTCGAGAAAGAGGTGTCTCGTCGAGTCCAGCTCGGCTGGGCAGCGTTCGCCAAGCTACGCTACATCTTCGCGTCGTCCAAGATACCACAGTGTCTCAAGACTAAAGTTTTTAATCAGTGTATGTTTCTAGTGATGACTTACGGAACTGAAACGTGGTCGCTCACAATGAGCCTCATACGAAGGCTAAGAGTTACACAAAGGGCGATGGAAAGACCGATGCTCGGAGTTTCTCGGCGCGATCGAATCAGAGATGAGGAGATCCGCAGAAGAACCAAAGTCACCGACATAGCCCTTCAAGTCGCTAAAATTAAGTGGCACATTGCTCGTAGAACCGATGGCCGACGGGGTAGTAAGTTTCTAAAGTAGCGGCCAGGTACCGGAAGATGCAGCGTAAATAGGCCCCCAACAAGGCGGACCGATGACCTCTGGTGAAAGTCGCGGGAAGCCGACGGATGTGGGCAGCACAAGACCGGTCATCGTAAAAAGCCTTGGGGGAGAACTTTGTTCAGCAGTGAACCTCTATAGGCTGAAGAAGAAGAAGTATAGTATATAATTTAATCTAAAAATAGCCTTTTTTTCTTCAAAAAACGGACGATGACTCTTACTATTACAATACTATATAATACGGACTATAATATTCACAAATATTTACATTTACCGTGTTTAAATTATAATTAAAATAAAAACCCGAATAAAAACCCGGTGGGAGGGAATAAATGGGTTTTTCTTGGGTTTTAACCCAGTAATAGGGTTTAAACCCGGTTCTTTGCCCATCGCTAGGCCTATGACAGGTGATAAGACATACCTATTTTTCATATGGATCAATGGATTAGCAATAGGTATGCTTAAAATTTCATTGCCCTAAGGGCCAATCTTTGATCCGTAGTTAAGCCCAATCAATTGTTAAAATAGTGTAGTATACTAGTGTCTAGTTGTATTATTGCAGAATGTTTTTTTTTTTTATTAAATTATAAACTAGCGCTTGACCTCAATCCTGCCTGATGGTAAGCAGTGACGCAATCGTTGATGGTAAAGCACACTACTTTATTAAAAGCCTATTCACTCTAGCCTTGAAGACACTCAAATTGTAGTCCGACGGAAACACCGCCGCCGGCAAGTTGTTCCAGTCCCTTGATGTACGCGGTATAAAGGAGGAGGCAAAACGCTGTGTTTTTTTTAAACAATATTTTGTGTGTAGAAGATATAATATCAAAGCTAATGGTCAAATAAAATTAATTATTTTTACTTAAATTAGTCAAACTGATGAAAAACCACAGTTTGTAAAAAAAAAGTTAGTTACTATTTTATATGTTTTTTATTAGCTTCACTTGTATGTTTGCTTGCTTGCTTATTTATCCGTCTCTAACTCTTTGGACTACGAGTGAGCGGCTCCTTACCTACTTACTGTAAAATACCCCACCTTTTTCAATACGTTCGTTGGCCGAGCGGTGTTAATTTGTGCAGGCAAAGTAGGTATTTAGTTTAGTTTTAGATTTAGTTACTTGAGTAACGCATCATTAAGAATTTTAGCACTTGCTATTCTGTCTGTTGGAGATCAAGAAAAGTTTGGTAAAAACAAATGAGCACCACTTAAGCGTTCGTGTTATCGGTACATTATTTAAAAAAAGAATATGGAAGTAAAAAGTTGAAAATAAATATTATTTACTAAAATTTAATTTATGACAATAGTATATATGCGTGAGGCGCTTAATATACAAAAATTATGGCACAAAGCGCCTCACGCTTTTTATTTAACAATTGGTTCAGTTAACAACGGATCAAAAAACCGCCTTATATAACCTATTCCCATTTCGTATAAAGGATGATCAAGACAATTCTAAGCCCTACAAATTACCTACACACCATTGGTTACCTGCTAATTCATTCACCGCAGTCAATTTTCAAATTAGCATCGGTTGATACGTACACTAATTGTATAGTTTCTAGTCGAATTCCTGAGCGACACACCTGTCATTACGAAGTCAGCGCTAGCCCTAGGTTCCATTCGAAAGTTTCTCCCTCTTGTCTAATGCGTATAATACAGTCAAAACATTTATGTTGATTGAGAATTCTAATAAAGGCTATGAGCTCAGCGATCGTGGAATACATTAGCGGAGCATGAACTTTATTCAAAGCTCCGTGCGTACGGCTTAACGCAGTAACGGCTTTAACTATTTAATTTATAATAGCTATCCTGATTTTCAATTAGGCTTAATATTCACCTTATCATGCGCTTATTATCTAAGCAAATTGAATTTTATTGAGTGACTTGCCTAGTCGCTTGGGGCGCATTAAACATGGTCTTTAGGGTCCTAGCATATATTTAGACATGATGTCAGACGGTGAACATGTTAAATATTGAACGGATTGCGGTAGTACGGGTTTTTCTGGATTAGTATACAAGTAGGTAGTATTACCAAGCGGTTTAAGAGAACAACCGTTGCATTTTCAAAAAAATACGCGCGGTGCACCGTACCGACGAAAAATAATAAGACAGATTTTGTTTTGTGTGAGAGGTCAATCTTTTCTCTCTCTCATGTAGCGAAATATGCCCAAAATTGACGCTTCCTTAAAATTATGCCAGTTTAAATTGATGTCAGCTGTAGATTTGTGTAGGATTCATGCGTGGCCTAAATTATGAAAAAGAATAAAATGGTGCTAAAGTATTTATTCTAGGCTCCATATAAAAAATCTTCAATTCTCTTTCACTCTTAATTCTCGTACAATCATCGGAATAACGTCTAAGAAAGAAGTTTTAATTTATACTACATACTACTTAATTTATACTATTTAATTACTATTTAATTTATACACATATGATACTTACGTTAAAAATCCCTCCCTAAATGCTGTAAGGTTCAAGTTTTGAAGACTGATTTCAAATTTGCCTTGCCTTAGGTATAATATTTTTTCTTCTAGAATTAAACCCGGATATCGATGATTTGAAAAGGTTTTTCTTATCGTGATTATTCATCAAGCTTACATCCATCTAAGTAGGTATTATACCAACTTAACACACAAAGTCCAAAAATCATTGGAATGCAAACAAAAAGTTTAGGCACACAAAAGTATTTTTCTATGGATTTTCTATTTCTAAAGAGTAATTCTGATATTGGTGTGGAAATAACAAAATTGATTAAAAGTATCAAAGTATGTGTTTTTTAACTCGGAAAACCAAACAGTTACCTAATTAGTGTGCCTTGGCATTTTACGAAGATATCTCTAACATCGTGTTTATTTTATTCGTCAATAAATAATGTAACGCGGAACTTCTAAAATGTAATAACGCGTCTCTATACTAACGCGCATAAAGTGACAGACATCATTTATATAATCAACTCGACTTATTCATAATATGCGTATTAGCAAGGAAGCTATATTTCATAATTTAATCGATCAGTGATACATTAAGGCTTTATTAATTACGACAACGCTGTCGGATTGCATTTAACTCATTAATAAATCCGCCTCCTGGACACTCCTATTACGTCCAAATCAGAGTCTAAGTTAGTTTATAAGGGTGCGGGACAATAGATAACTTATGTGGCAGCACGGTGCGTTTACTGCATAGCAATGAATGGGTGTCATTGTGTTTTCTATTGTGAAATTTTATTATATGTTTCAGCGGTTTCATATTCTTAGCTGACCTCAATTGCCAAGGTCGTGTCAGTCGTAAATATAATTTTATGTTAGGGCAATAACAAACTATGCCCGATAAGGTATAACAATGTTCAGTGCAATTAGTATTTTCCTTTTAAGAACTTACGAATATTGTTCACACAAATTTCCATTCAGCGCGTCAACGAGGATTCACACATTTTTGCCAAGCGAACTTAGTCACAGTAATGCACGTATTTAATATAACTCACTTTCCATGTCATCTCCATTCGGTAATAGTTGTGACGTCACGAATGACGAGCAGACTCATTACATCTGACGTGCTAACTGCGGTTAGCGATAAAGTGATGTAAGAGCAACATTTTTATAACTTGTCGATATCGAGATTCAATTTTCTCGTATGTTCTATGCGCAAGAGTCATACTTGCATGTGGATATGACTCAAACTCGCATTCTAAGTAATTGGTGTTAGTAATCACTTGTTCCAATCCCGTCTAGTCTTCTTAACGATATGGTCTCGGGTTTCAGGTGAGACGATTTATCAGTTATCTAATTTAACCATCTGAAGGTTTTACAATCATTATGAATTGAGGCGTCCGTGGCTAAATTACAACAGTCACACAGGTTGGGTGACCATGATTGCATACCGAGACCTCTCCGTACCTCGGAAAGCACATTATGTCGTTAGTAGATCTTTGACAGTCGTGGCGGATAGTTAGAAGCTCGAAAGTCTAACATTAGTATTACCAAGGATCATTATATAATTGCCCAGTAATTGGGTTGTGGAGGTTAGATAAGCAACTGAGTCATGTAAGATACTGATAAATAGCTGAACCCCGTTAGACTGGAAGCTAAGCCTAACATAGTTGGGGAAAGGCTAAGTAAATGAGATGAGGCTTTTACAAGAATGATAGATAATGGCCCCGATTCCTTTCTTTACAAAATAAACTAAATTTAGGTTCACTGCATCCTTTTCTTTCTAGTTCATTAAGGAAAGGACAGAAGATAAAATGTTAGTTTAGACCTGTCAAATTAGTCCGCTCCGCGTAAATTGACGTATGTTTAGTCGCCATATTTATAATCGCGTCTAAATTGTCTATGGAGTATCTTAATTGGACAGGATTAAATTAAAATGATATCTTCTATCCTTTTCTTAATCAATACATAGTATAAAACAAAGTCGCTTTCGCTGTATGTCCGTATGTATGCTTAGCTTAACGGATTTTGACGCGGTTTTTTTTAATAGATAGAGTGATTCTTAAGGAAGGTTTGTATGTATAATAAATGCATAATATAGTAGAGAAACACTGAGAAATCTAAAAAGCGCGATAAAACCGAACTCCACGCGGGCGAAGCCGCGGGCGGAAAGCTAGTGAAATATAAAGAAAAGATGCACTTACACAAGCGATTAGTTTAGTTGCAATTAGTTTAGTTTGTAAACAAGAGAATCGGCGCCATTGCCTAGTGCATTTATATAGGTTTATATTTTACTCTAGAAAATAATATGATAATGATATAAATGCAGCGATCAAAGAAATGCAGCTTTTGGGCAAAATCATTCTTAGTTTCTTTGTAGTAGCGCAATATTTTGTAATACATGAATTTTGGAAAAGCTTGCTTCACCGAGAAATTTTGACGAATTCCCATGAGAGAGTGAAGGACAGTTCACACACATGACCTGGTTTTTCAAATGGGAGGGCCAAAAGTCACAACAATTTAATGATAACATCTAATGTTCATAATAAATCTGTGCGCAAATCTCATGGACAATCAAATTGTACCTAACTTCACGTATTGGGTTACACAACCATAAACGTAATCAAGCACCTACCTAGTCCATTGTCATCAACAAACTGGCGCTGATGGAACCACGGATACGAAGCTATTGGCAAAGCTGATTTAATTGTAAGTACATAGTTTAAAGTTCCGTAGCGTGACACACCTTCTTGGAACTTAAGGAGTTTTTAAAATAACTCCTAGCCAAAGCTCTGCTAATCAGAAGACTGTGATGGAAGAACTACAATAAACAACCAAAGATATGCATTGAAATCCGGAGATACCACCAACGGGATATGTTGGACATGGGATTCCGTTTTTTTTTTTTCGATTGGTTAATACAAGGTATGTGTAAGTAAACGGTGTCTGTAAAGGGGAAGACTTCACCAGGAGATCTTCACAAGACAATTTTGATATCCAGCCAACATTATCGATATTACCTACCTCGAAGGACTCATAAAAGTATCGATAAATTATGGACCAATGTCCAACCACTATTCTAACGAATCATCGAATCAATTACGAAGGCTTACATCATCGAAGGATTGAGTCACGGTCACGACCTGTTCCGTCCAGGTCCTTTTATCCGTGGGTAGGGTCCTTAGTCATCACGTGACTAGTCCGACTCACTACTGACCGACATGTTGTAAACATTCATATTAGTGTGCTCTGACGTCCACGTTGATATTATAAGTGATTGTAAAGTTGAACTGCATTCATGTTATGTATGAACACTGCCTCCGCAATACTGGATAATGTATCGCTCACGATGTCGAGTAGTGTTCGGCTAATTTTAGCATTTCAATTGTTTTTAAGAGCTGTAGATGTTTGACATTTTGTATGGTTGAAGGAAGGAAAATTGTGTTAAAATGTGGGTATACCTACCTACGATTCGCCTCGTTTAATAATGAATATATACATAATATAAATCTATTATAAGTAATAGATAATCATATCATGCCACATTCTAGGGTAAGCCCTAGGATGTGGCATGATATGATTTTAGACCCATTTGGGACAAACCATGGTTTATTTTTTGTAATAACCGACAACTTTGGACCGACACTGATTCTGGTAAATAAGTTACTTACAGTTTTTTTTTATACTTTAAAAACTGGTGCTTGACCGCAATCCTGCCTGATGAATGCCTGATGAATTTTGAATATATATATATATATATATATATTGCTAGTATTTTCTTGTGACTTTACCTGTATTTATGGACTGATTGCATATAATTCACATCTTTTCGTTCATAGCTTCTTTACTACTTATGAGAATAAGACTACTGCAGTACCATGAGAAGGGCCTTGATATTCTGTTAGTTATGAGCTATAAAGCTAGTCACCAAATTTAGTATTGCGCCCTCTAGCGGACAAAAAGTTCTATGTTAATATAAAATTAAAATAAATATACCGTCTTTGGTATCTCGTGAAAGAGCTTCACGAGTACTTTATCCTTGTGCATAATTACAAGAATGCTTTAATGATGTAAAAGATAAAAGTAAAGCGCGGGTCACGGGAACTGTGAATCGCTTTATGCAATGTAGAGCAGTGTGAAAATTAATAGAATATGTAATGCACTAATGAAAACGACATAAGCTGGGAGTAACTCCACGCTGTGAAGGCGGAAACAGTTTGATAACTGGCTAAAACTCCCATAAAAATGTCCTCTGCACTATATGCCTTAGGGCTTATGTTGTTATATGTGCGTGTAGATGTAATATGTCAAGTACCTAGTTCTTAGTTCATCAATTTAACTTTTGTTAATACTATGCGCCACAAATATACTTTAACACCAAAATAGTACAAATAATAAAAAGTATAAAAACTAAAACCCAACTACGACAAAAAACGACGCTGAAAAGGTATAAAACAAGATTTTCAGAATACTGAACGAACAAAGTTGCTAATGTAGTTGCAAGTAAATGGACATAGTTAAGATGCCTTCGTTGTAAATTGACAATAATGTCATACAATACCATTCTGAAGTATGCAATATTCACTTACATATACCTACCTACCGTAGCACCTTGACAACGTGTGACTACGCTTTTCCAAACATGAAAATTTATCTCTACATAGTGAATATTGCATACTTCAGAATGGTTATTGTATGACATTATTGTCAATTTACAACGAAGGCATCTTAACTATGTCCATTTACTTGCAACTACATTAGCAACTTTGTTCGTTCAGTATTCTGAAAATCTTGTTTTATACCTTTTCAGCGTCGTTTTTTGTCGTAGTTGGGTTTTAGTTTTTATACTTTTTATTATTTTTGACGGTGTAATTCTGAGCGAATAGCGATGCGACCGCGTGCCGCGTGCCCTGCCCCTCTTCGCCCGCGCCTGTATGGCCTACTGCATATGTTTTAAGTTACCTCTTTTTGCGAAATAATATTTAGTTTTTGTTTAGGCCGGCTTTGTAGGCATTATTAGAATCAGATACCTAACAATACCTTCACGGATCGGACAGGGTTTTCTTTACATATTGTATAGTTCCCACTTAACCAGGTTTCACTATATTTCTATTTGCAAAAATTATGTAATATAATTATGTGGAATAATTATTGTGCAATGAAGCAAACTGAAATCTGATACTTAGTTATCTGCTCAACCAAAACTCTCCGCAGTATACCTATTATTATGCTTATTAAATGCTCATCTAACGACTAACACAAAATTCTTGATAAAGGAACCATACTAACACTAAATACCTAATTAAGTTATATTCCGTATTCAAGAGCGATCATGTAATGATAGCACACAACTTAAAGAGCTTCGTAGGTAAGTATTTACTTTGTTGAATTGAAGGCTCCTACAACGCATGCTTAACATTGAAAACGGCACGAAGTGTGAGACGCATATTTTCAAGCTTAGAGATCCGTTTATAGAAAACACTATTTTTAATTTTTTTAATATCGTTATTTTAATTATTAATTGGACTGGAATTAAATTTAGTTTACTTAAATAAATTTAAATTCAGTGCATCTTTTTATTTCTATTTGATTTAGAAAAGGAAGATAAAGTATGTGTCGGCCTCCGTGGCGCAGCGGTCAACACGCCTGCCTGCGACGTGGAGGCCCCGGGTTCGATCCCCAGCCAGATCATGACGGAAAAAGATCTTTTCCTGATTGGCCTGGGTCTTGAATGTTTATCTATATATGTATCTATTATAAATATAGTATCGTTGAGTTAGTATCCCATAACACAAGTCTCGAACTTACTTTGGGGCTAGCTCAATCTGTGTGATTTGTCCGTACATATTTATTTATTTTTTATTCGAGTCCTTTCAAATTTAAATACCTAATCCATATACAGTTTAGTCGTGTTTAGACACAACATGGCGACTAAAAATACGTCAATTTACGTTAGGCGCCGGTTAATTTGAACTAAGATTTAGTTTAGTTTAGAAACAAGGGAATCGGCGCCAATAAACTGGTAACATTGTGGGAAAAGATTAGATTCGGATGACGGAAAAAAGCGGCTACGCTACAAAATCCAGTCCGGTTTTGTAGCGTAGCCAGGAAGAGGCCTACGTGGATTGATATGCTGAGTTGACTACCGGATGAGAGCAGGGTATTGATAATGAATGTTAGTAATTTTTTAACACCCTTGCTCGTAAAGCTGATGTAATTCCACCGGTTTTAAATATGTAAAGCAGGCCATAACAAACGCGTGTGTTGTCAAAGCAAATAGTTAAGTTATAGTCCATACAAATTCCATAACAGCATTATTTTCCATTTCAAGTAATTATGGAACTGATCGCCGCCGCACGGCTCGCGCTGCGCGCTGTTCCATATTTGAAATGGCAAATAATAATATTAATGGCGGGAAAGCATCATTACGCACTAATATCGTAATGTACTATTAACTTGTCGGGTCTGTCAAAGTATTATAACGTTCGTGGGACAATGGCGCCGATTCTGTTGTTCACAAACTAAACTAAATTTAAGTTAAGTGCATCTTTTTCTTTCCATTTCGTTAAGAAAAGGATAGAAGATAACATTTTAATTTAATCCTGTCAAATTAAGATACTCCATAGACAGCCTCCGTGGGGTAGCGGTAGCGGACGCGGCCGCTGCGCAAGGTGGCGCGGGTTCGATCCCCGCACAGTGCAAGTATTTGTATGCATGAATATGAATACTTGCACTGGTCTAGTCGTGCCTCGGAAAGCACGTTAAGCCCGGTCCCGGTTGCCATACAAACATCTAGTGGCAGTCGTTACGGGTTGTTGGAGCCCTCAAAAGTCCAACAATTGGTCTAACTGCAATGCTTCGATGTCGCCTTCGGGTTGTAGAGGTCAGTCGCTTCACGGAAAATGTCAAAGTTTAGCCATTTCAGCAGTTGAACTAGTAAAGCAGACCCCAGACTCCAAAGCTGAAAAGGCTTCGGATGCGACTGGGATTAACGCTGTGATGATGGTAAATGATGAAATTAAGATACTCCATAGACAGTTCAGACGCGATTATAAACATGGCGACTGAAAATACGCCAGTTTACGTCAGGAGTGCACTAATTTGACAGGTCTAAACTGACATTTTATCTTCTGTCCTTTTCTTAACGAAATGGAAAGAAAAAGATGCACATAACTTAAAATTAGTTTAGTTTGTGAACAACAGAATCGGCGCCATTGTGAAATATTTTGTACAAAAGCTTTAGGTTTAGTAGCTAGCTGCGTAGCGAACATACGGCGGTACCTTCGAGGACATGTCTCACGAATTTTGTGTTTGTGTCAACCGAGGACATAGTTCTCCATAATTCCGTGATATACAGTATGTTAACTAACAGAGGGCGTTCCCGTTAACCCGAAATAGTATATCATACATACATGCTAAAAAAAATGTTTCCATTCGAAAACAAAATGTTTTAAAATTTTTTCCAATATGAAAATATTCAATAAAAAATTTTAAATTGACATGTAAAAGAAACACACTGTACACGCGAACATGAAAGATGGCAACGTCGCAATTTATTTATACATGACGACTACTATTTTGATTTAAAACAGGAGGTTTCAAATTTATTACCAATTAGAATTTTTTATTATTCGGATTTTTTTATGCTTATTTTTCTATGCTGATATTTTTATTTTAATCTATTAATGATATATATTAACGAGTTTAAGGGAACGCCCTCTGTTATTTAACATACTGTATACAGATATATCACGGAATTATGGAGAACTATGTCCACAAGCGAACAGTCGCTAGCTAATAATTTGTAGGCAGGAGAATATAGGTGCACTTAAATTGAAACTCATAAATTACGCTATTTACTTGGATCATACAAAATAGAGCATTTACATTTATAGGTATCTCATTATATTATTAATAGAACAATGTCGATCTGTCTGGCATCTATTAATAAATAATGACATCATAATAATCTCGTGTTTATGTATTGTGCAGATTTTATTACAACTAATCGATAAAATGTTCGGCGCTGCTAATGATATCATCTCCTTAAAGGTAAGGTCAAATTTGGTAAACAAATTTCGTTTCAGTTTCCTGAAAAACGGTGCTGAAAGCTCTGTCAGGACTTAACCTCGACCCCCTTTAAGGAGCTAAGACCGATGCCTCCTGGGTTAGGGTTGCGGGTTGTTTAAAAAAGCAAGTGAAGGAACACGGGTGGGTTTTAGTCGGTAAAAGTCTGATACGTCCTTCCGCTCCGCCCAGAGTGGGAGAGGTCACTGGATGACTTCCTATCCAAAAAAAAAAAAAAAAAATGAGCTCTGTCATTATTCTTTCATCACCAAGTGCCTTGCCGTTCTTAACAGCAACTCGAGAGCCGCCTTAATCTTGCACTGGTCGACATTCAGATTTGCGACATCCTTAAGAATAAGAATTATTTGCTTGAATAATATACTATTAATTTCAGGCCGAGATCTATAAACGTTACATACTTTAGAGGTAATTGGCTAAGCATTATTCTAGTCACTGTCGCATAACTGTCCAACTACAAGTTCAAGATAGAAACGTGAACATGTCTCAGTCGAAGCACGTGCTCGAAACGTTTAATTAGACGACACGGTTGGTGCAGTAGCTAAGACTGCTGCGCTGCGTGGCGCGGATTCCGCTTCGGGTCTGGCTGTTTCTCTCATCATCATCAACCTTTTCATCGTCCCTCTGCTGGACGCAGGTCTCCTCTCATACAGAGAAGGATTGAACGTAATCACCACGCTTGCTCAATGCTGATTGGCGATTTCAGACTTAAAGTCTAGGTTTCCTCAAGATGTTTTCCTTCATCTTGTAATCAGTCATTGGTGTCCAAGATATACTTAGAAAGTACATTTAACTTAAAAGTTACATTGGTACTTGCCTGACCTGGAATCGAACCCGCACACTCATACTCGAGAGGCTGGTGTTTTAACCACTAGGCCACCACGACTGTTGCTGCTGTATCTGTATGTGAGTTTAAATGTTTATAAACGCACCCATCATACAGGAGTAGTTCCTAGTGAGGGCCAAAGTATAAATAAAAAAAAAATGGGTTCGATACTCACCTGAAACGTGGATAATGAGTACATATTTGTGATCAAAAGAATGTTCTAGAATAACTTAATATCTTGTTTTTTTGGGGGGCCTTAAGGTCGTAGCGTATCGTCATGGCGTGCGCTACGATACTGGCTACGAAACGCCTTATACCTACTCTCAGCGTATAGAAATTTACAGTTATATAAACGTCCCCTAGGTCGTAAGCAGTCGGTTGGTGGATGGTTAACTATCAATTACATATCGAGACCATTCCTTGAAGTTAAAACCCTCTAGGAAAAGACATTAAGCTGTTCGGGCGGCTGTGTGGCTGTCATTCTTACGGTCGTTAGTCAAGAAGCAGTTCTGCTCCGCAGTTTCTTCATGTTGAAATCTGGTATTGAGCGGCATTTTGTAGACTGGAAGGCAACCAATATAAGTAATGCTAGATGGATTGATTGTGGTGTCATCTAGTGATCAATAATGGTTCCATTACGTATGGACAATGATATACTATTTTATAATGTAAAAAATATCTTCTGGTCAAGCAGGTATATCTTATTACAAACTTTTGAATGCAAGCCCTTGAAACTTTACAACAAAATCAATCAATGACTTAGTAACCTTTTTATTTCTTCTAAATACCAGCTGTTTTTACAAAGTATCTATCATTAATTAAACTAGCTGTTTAAAGGACACTGCGTAGGTGTTAATTTGGTATACGTTTAACATAATTCGTTTAATATATTATCTGTGGACAGCACCGGCTAGCTGAACGTAAACCAAGGAAATTCTATACGTAAACTCACTGTGTTCATTATAAGCCTAAGTACTTCACATTTACTACTAAAAAGGTACCTTCAATGTTTATTTATGATTTTATTTTATTTCGAAATATTTAAACGGCTTATTGGATTTCAATTATTGCTTTTAACACACGTTATAATCCTGTTTAGCCATGCCTACCGCGGACCTAATGTGTCGTTTCTTCGTTCACTTTTAAATGCCAAGGCTTAACGCATTGAAAAATCATTTACAAGGTAATGTTAACTGAAAGTATAAGCTAAGTTCCTTAATTCGTGCCAAATTGCTTATTGATTGCTGAAGTGACTAAATTGTCAGTACATGCTAAATGTTATTTTGTGATTTTGGTGAATAACAGTGTTGGCCAGTACTACTAGTGACAGCCTCAGTGGCGTAGCGGTAGCGGACGCAGCCGCTGCGCAAAGTGGCGCGGGTTCGATCCCCGCACAGTGCAAGTATTTCTATGCATGAATATGATTACTTGCACTGGTCTGGTCGTACCTCGGAAAGCACGTTAAGCCGTTGGTCCCGGTTGCCATACAAGCATCTAGTGGCAGTCGTTACGGGTTGTTGGAGCCCTCAATAGTCCAACAATTGGTCTAACTGCAATGCTTCGGTGTCGCCTTCGGGTTGTGGAGGTCAGACGGCAGTCGCTTCACGGAAAATGTCGAAGTTTAGCCATTTCAGCAGTTGAACTGGTAAGGCGGACCCCGGACTCCAAAGCTGAAAAGGCTTCGGATGCGACTGGGATTAACGCTGTGATGATATGAACAGTGCTGGTCAGTAGGAAGTCGCTTTGTTACTCACTTTTCTTCATAAAGTGGTGAACTACTGACAACTAACATGACGGACTACTAAAGTGCCTTTTCTGTGTTTAAGAAAAGGGAAAGTGAAACGACAGCCCGTGAAATTAATCTTTTTTTTTTTTTTGATTAACCTCAATTGTTCTATTAAATCATTATTGATTTGAGGCCAATTCTAACTTAGTTAGTATAATTCCAATGATGGAATCCATCCAACCATACAAACTTAATTACTTTTGCACCAAAAAACTACTGAACGGATTTTAATGAAATTTAACACACTTTTGATGTTGATTTTGGAACACTATTATTCGGGATTTGTCTCGATATTTTCTACTATAGTTACTATCTAATATATAAAATTCTCGTATCGTTACAAGCACCCGCTTGTAACTTAACTCCTCCAAAACGGCTGGATCGATTTGTATGGTTATCGGGTAGGGCTGAGCAATCAGCCATCATAATTTTTTTTTCATATATTCGTCGTGTTCCGGCGTGATGTCTGGCGAAGCCGTACGGGGGACAGGTCTGAGCAGTTGTGTTGCGATGTGTACTGGGTACAACGCGCCGAATGCTGTTGTGTCGGGAGTTTGGTCATGGAGGATTTCCAAATCAATCTCCCTCTGGCGCAGCATCGTTGGTTGTGTTGTTGGGTTTAAAATTTCATCACCTCGCTCAACTGCCGTCTTCCTTCCTAGTCACTCAGTTTTTTTTTTTTTGAGTGAATAGGCTCTTAATAAACTAGCTCGCATTACCATCACCGATTGCATCACTGCTTACCACCAGCCGGGATTGCGGTCAAGCACTAGTTTAAAATTAAAAAACAAAGAATTTTATAAATCATGCTGAACACTGCATCAAAGAACATTCGATCCAGCCGTCCCTTGCTGTTCTTCTAGCGACACCCTAAGCCGAGGTTCGTACCCCACAGCCCTTAGCGTGTAGTCGCTTAGTTTTTAGTTGCCCTGGCTGGAGGCTTTAAATTCACTTAAGGCGGCCACAGAATAGTCCGGTTAAGTAGTCCCGACCTCTCACGGTCAACTACGAGATGCCAAATAAAAAAAACATTATCGAAGAACAACGCAACCACACAGAAAAACACGAAAAGCGACTCCAGTTTATAATAATTATGTATCTTCAATTTATACATGTATCAATAAAATAATTTACATTAGTAATTCATAATTGTAACTTTAGTGCCACGGCAAATACAAAATTCAATTATACAAATCAATCAATAATACTTGATTGATTTATCTAATAGAGTTAAGACCATGTAAACGTAAACAAATGTTTAATGTTGACTTAGCTCATTTGAAACTCTCAAGGATTTCCGATCATTACTTAGGAATGATTAATTATTTTGACAAATACGTATTATCAGTTTGACTGATGACATACTATCTACGTACCTACTAATTTCATTTCACCTTTAATTCTTTAGGCTTTTAAATATTTTTATTAATTATTTATGCATTTAGTTTTCGTAATCTCTTCACTAAGTACACTATAGTTGAGCCAAATTCGATAAAGAATAGAGGTAAACAAACCGTTGCTAGGCAACGAGTAGTTTACGCCTAAAATTCAGATGTTAACAACCTTTCCTACATACCTAGACGATTTTCATAAAAGTAATAATCCTGCTTCCTACTAATCTCAGTTTATTTATGTTTAGATATTTATGATTTGCATAGAACGCTTAACCGATTTGAATGAAATATGATACACATGTACGCTAATTTCCTAATAGGTTAATTATTTTAATACATATATGTACGTATATTATAATTAGTCCATACTTGAAAGTATTACAATGCAGTTGATTTGAATGTACTTAAAATACGCAAAATTGTATTAAGAAATGCCTCAACTTTATTCATTGGTTGAATTCCACAAAATGTGTTAATAAATAAAAATAAATTTTGGTTTGTTTACCTCTATTCTTTATGGAGCTAGGCGATGGTATAGGTACTAAATTGAAAGATTAACAAACTAAATGTATGAATAAATACAAAAACAAGAGGTATTTAAGCTTAGAAGTACTCATCCACATCGTTCTGTAAGTAGATATTATCATAGACACTTACGTCAATTTTGGTAAATATTTGTAAATTAAGTTGCCTCTGGTTTTCCTGATTGACTGAACCCTGAGAAGAAATGCCAAAACGAAAAAAAAAGGAGCCGTAATACTTTTTTTTTTTCATCGACAAATATTAAAGTTATAACAAAAGTAAAAAAGAGTGTGTGTCAACTCCTGGTCATCTGGAAAACGCAGCGGGTGCAGAATTGGCACCTCCAATAGTATTGTTACACGCCACCATAGCGGCGGTAAGTTCCCTCTTTGAGGAGTGGCTAGAGAGGCGCCACTGCACCCTCACTTTACATCTAACGCAGGTCCTTACCGGACACGGCTGTTTCGGGAGGTTTCTATTCCAGATAAGGCGGGAGGAAACGCCAGGGTGTCACCACTGTGAGGATCGCCCTGAGAACATGGTGGAGCATACGGTGGAGGTCTGCCCGGCTTGGATAGAGCACCGCTGTGTCCTCGTGGCGGTGATCAGCGGCGATCTCTCACGTCCGGCCCTGGCGCGTCCGGTCCTGGTCCGGTCCTGACCATGGACCGGAGCGACATTGCATGGCAGGTCGTCACCTCCTTTTGCGAAGTAGTGATGCTGGCAAAGGAGGAGACGGAACGCATGAGGGAGCGGGACCCCCGGAGCCCTCAAGCCTCTAGCGGGCGCAGGAGACGCCCTGGTCGGGAGACAACATTGGACTCCAGGCCAACGTAGGTGCGGGCTTGCGAGCAGCGAGCAGCTCGGGCCCGGCAAAGACCAAGTTCGGGTCGACGGCGCGTTGTGTTTCACGTGGGCCTCAAAGAGATGACATCATGAACATCAGCAACATCGTGACGGGGTCCACGAAGACCGATGCCTCCTGGTCCAGGGTTGCGAGTTTGTTAAAAAAGAAAGCGTTGCCCCGGCGCATAGGCAAGTGAACGAATACGGGTGGGTTTTAGTCAGTAAATGTCTGACACGCCCTTATGCTCCACCCGTTGCCGATAATATTTTTTTAGATGAACATTGCTAATACAAGACGCTCTCTCAAACCTTCCACTCCGTCGATCATATTGCCATTGTCAACCCGTTGACGTGTGCCGCTCATGTGTAAGCAGTAAGCACACTATGCATTATCTGCTACACCTTCATTGCAAGTATTATTTACGAATGAGGAGATCCGAAGAAGAACAAGAATAGCCGACATAGCCCGAAGAATTGCCACACGAAAGTGGCAGTGGGACGGGCACATTGCCCGTAGGACCGATGCCAGATAGGGCCGACGGGTTCTCGAATGGTGACCACGCACCGGAAGACGCAGCGTGGGTAGGCCCCCGACAAGGTGGACCGACGACCCAGTGAAGCTCGCGGGAAACCGCTGGATGCGGGAAGCGCAAGACCAGTCGTCGTGGAGATCCTTGGGGGAGGCCTATGTCCAGCAGTGGACGTCTTTCGGCTGAAATGATGATAATGATGATTATTTAATATGAACACTAAATTGATATAGATGTATAACTAGATAGAGCATAGATAAAATACAGATTTCCTATTGACAACAACAACCATATAACTCCGTGGTTAATTGCAATTATTGTAAGCGCCTTCAAGAGTCTATTAAAACCTATTTATACAGTCAGATCTTCAGAGACGGTCGCTTTGATCAGTAAATAAGTACTAAGATATATAAAACCAAGGTTCTGATCAATATTAAGTACAGTGGCATAGTTATCTCGGGTTTATTACATGTGGAGCTAAGTGCTTGGAAATAATTATTTTATCTTGTGTTATGGTCTTGGTGTATTTTAGTATCATAACTAATTGATTGATTTTAATGGTTACTAGGGTAAGAGTTTATTGATATGTTAATTTAACAAACTAAGCTATGTTAAGTAGAAGACGAGTTTAATCCATACTATCCATAATAATACTATAAATGCGAAAGTAACTCTGTCTGTCTGTCTGTTACGCTTTCCCGCTTAAACCTTGCAACCGATTTCGATGAAATTTGGCACAGAGAATCTTTAGACCCTGAGAAAGGACATAGGCTAGGTACCTTTTATCCCGGAAAAATTTGATGTTCCGAGGGAAATCTATAAAAGCGCAATATAACCGAACTCCACACGGGCGAAGCCCCGGTAGGAAAGCTAGTGTAAAATACTTCTTTAAGGGAAACCACTGTATAAGTAAACTACTTGGTCTGTGGCTTGCAACCTTTTTGGAAATTGTGAGATAATGGAATAATATTATTATATGTATAAACGTCA
This sequence comes from Sesamia nonagrioides, assembly GCA_017933935.1. NCBI lineage: Eukaryota > Metazoa > Arthropoda > Insecta > Lepidoptera > Noctuidae > Sesamia > Sesamia nonagrioides. The sequence goes on along the minus strand of JADWQK010000148.1, from coordinate 1,538,633 downwards.
ACACAAATTGCTTATAGAAAACAGTAGGACTTGTCCATTCACTTGACTTGTCCGTCAACTATCATTGGCGATATCCGCCATTATTTTGAAATAATTTCTTAAAGAATTTGTATAGTTTGTTACATGTGATATTGGCAAAATTGTGGTATCTAGCCACAGAGGCCATTGAAGAGTTGAAGTAGTATTCACTCCAAAGAAAAGAAAGAAGAAAGACTTGTCCGTCATATCGGGGGGATAAAAATGTGACAACGGGTCCATAATAATTGTTTATTTCACCTGAAAGATATTGGCGCCGATTCTGTTGTTCACAAACTGAACTAATTTTAAGTTAAGTGCATCTTTTTCTTTCCATTTCGTTAACAAAAGGATAGAAGATAACATTTTAGTTTAATCCTGTCAAATTAAGATACTCCATAAACAGTTTAGACGCGATTATAAACATGGCGACCAAAAATACGCCAGGTTACGTCAGGAGCGCACTAATTTGACAGGTCTAAACTGAAATTTTATCTTCTGTCCCTTTCTTAATGAAATAGAAAGATAAAGATGCACTGAACTAAATTTAATTTAGTTTGTGAACATCGTCATTGGCTAACACAAACCGTGGAGTGCCAGAACAAAAAAAAAAAAAAAAAAAAAGGGAATCGGGGCCATTGTCTATTGATGTACAGTAAGGGAACACTTATTGTTATTACAATAAAGTTCAAAAGTGGTAAAGCACTTTTGACCCTTGATTGTACATCACCTACGGTACAGATATCTATTTCTACCGGCAAGATACTTTTGGTTTGATTCTTCGCCATGAAGATGTTTTCAATCGACTGGATTTCAATTTCAAACAAGGATACTACCTACATGACTATCTTGAAATTAAGGACACTTTCTGGTAAAGTTATACCTAAATGAGAGCATCAAGTAAGTCATATACGTAGGTACGGACAACAGCAGATCAAGCTACCCGAAACTGACAAATATTCCCAATCAACCTTGAGCCTTAATGCTTTAGTGGTAAAGTTGAAAATCTAATAAAGAAATCTGACAGACTGCAGTAGCTAGATGTGCTATCGTCTGTACAATCACAGTACACAGGGTGATGGGGATTTTGAGGCGCAAACTTCTACCTTGAATTCAGCACACGATTCGACCATCTTATTCATGGAAGAATTGTTTTAAAATAACCGAAGAAAAATTTCAGTCCTTGCAGAGTACCTATAGATTTTATGCACACCTCTTGAATCAATGATAATTATAGGTGGCGCGTGAATTCTTAATAATGTACAGTACACACATCATACAATACATGTAAAAACAAACTGTCATTAAAATTGTTTCTTAGTCCTTTAACGTGTATAAACAATCCACGAATATAACCTAAAGATACCTACAATATTAATTATAATAGATATTTCCCTGTGTGAGTAATTCGCACTTGGCCACGCCTACTCCAGACGTATCGACCCGTAGATATTCTACAGTGTGCGAGCAACTTGTTTATGTATGCTTTAATGTTAAAAAGATAATGTGATATATTTATAAGACACAGTCGTATATCCGTCTTCATTTTTAATGATCCATCAGTTTCATGTTTAATTATCGGAGTCTTTGAAGTCTTGGCGTGCAGGTACGCACGGCTTCACATCGAAATATGTAAATCCAGCACAAGCTGACTTCTGACTGTACGAAAAGGATATACGATGTGAGGTCATTTAAAACTGGGAATATGTCACTTGATTTGTAACCGGGTATACAGTAGGCTTAAAATTTGCTTGCTTAGATAGGTATTTAATTCATCATCATCTCAGCGTTAATCCCAGTCGCATCCGAAGCTTTTTCAGCTTTAGAGTCTGCGGTCCGCTTTACCAGTCTAACTGCTGATATGGCTAAACTTCGACATTTCCCGTGAAGTGACTGGCCGTCTGACCTCCACACCCTGAAGGCGATATTGAAGCATTGCAGTTACACCATGCAATTGTTGGACTTTTGAGGGCTCGTATGGCAACCAGGACCAACGGCTTAACGTGCTTTTTGAGGCACACCCTGACCAGTGCAAATATTCATATTCATGCATACAAATATTTGCACTGTGCGGGGATCGAACCCGCGCCTCCTTGCGCAGCGGCCGCGTCCGCTACCGCTACGCCACGGAGGCTGTCCAAGGTAAGTATTTAATTATCTATGGACAAAAGCTATCCCTTAAAAGGAACATGACATACCAAACGTTTTTTCCTAAGACGGCGAATTCTATCAGTATCTAAACGTAAGTCTAAATCCCTCATATACAATAAGTATGTATGCACAAAGGCAGTGTAGGTACTGCTATTTTCATACAACTATGTATCATATAGGTGGTAAACATTACTATGTAGTATCTAGGTAGATAATTAAAAATGTGACTATGTTCAAGGATAAGCTACTATATTGTAATCTTTTGTAATAAAACTTGAACACGACCTTTAACCGCTGTCATTAAAGAAATCACTTGGGGTATACAAAATGGAAGTTTCCTTAGTTTTATTTAGAGTCCAATCCCTTCTCCACGTCAAAAGGTGAGAAGTAAAATCTCGTGTGTCCCAACAATCGCAAGACAATTAATCAATAAGTGTTAATTTCATCACGATTACAGTAGTTTAACGTGTAAGCCGATTTACAATCAATCAATGTCCACGACCACTCGACCAGTTTATCTTGACATATTATGGCGGCGCCACTTGCAGAGGGAACGGGATTAATACGATACATCTATATTAATTTACTGGATAAAGTTCTTATACATTAACTAACAGACTATTAAAAGTATAGTAATTATTCTAACTTAACTGAAAGCGTTGACAAACTAATAATATATGGCGTCAATAAATTCCTTGGCATCGCTGTCGACTGTAATGTGCCCAAGAAACTGGCAGCTCACGGGTAGTGTCAACCAGCGGGGCAATTACCTAACACATTATCAATCGGAATCGGTTTCAAATTGACAGGTTAACAACATTCATTGCGTTATTTAAGTTTTGTGTAGACAAATTTTTCAAACTTATGAAGCAATGGATTCGAAATTTGCTTCAAATTGATTCTGATTCCGATTAATAGTCTGATACGTAATTAGAGTGCAGACCTTTTTAAGATTTCGTTGAAAAACAGGAAGCTGATGAAATTCTAAAAGTACTACTTAATGTTAAAATTAGTTCCAGATTTCGCCGCCAGTCAGGTTAAATTGGGCATTCCGAAGACAATAAGCCAAATTCACACCTTCTTCGTATGAAGGTTAAGAAACTTGTATCATTTTGTCGTATCTACATAACAAATATTTTTTTAAAGGTGTGAAGAATCGATTAGGCGATTAACCGAAAAACATAACGCTTTTATCGAAATAAATACAAGTATGTATTTATACAATTATCATTGCATTATCGGATCGTACTATTTAGGTAGGTATATTTGACTGGTTTAATTTAAAGCTGTAATCGTGGGTGTAGTAAGTACGAGGAGATTACGTTTATCTAAGTTTTTGTAAGCAAAGCAAACCTATTTTGAAACCGTTTTTAGTAAATACCATATTTACTAAAAACGGTTTCAAAATAGGTTTGCTTTGCTTACAGAAACTTAGTCCTAAAAAGTAAAAAGTAAACTGAAACCGCTGCAATTCCATCTATTAAGTTGATGCATAAAAAAACTTTTTTGCAAAAAAAGAACCGGCTTCCAAAAACCACTACAAAGTGAAAAATAACTAATTTCGGAAGTCGGGTGTCTTTGGTTATGTATATTCATTTGTGACACCGACTTCCGAAATTAGTTATTTTTCACTTTGTAGTGGTTTTTGGAAGTCGGTTGTTTTTTTGTAAAAAAGTTTTTATTTTACACTTTTTAGTTGTTGAAAGTACTATGTATTCAGTTGCATCCGGTCAGACTGGAAGCTGACGCAAATATAGTTGGGAAACGACGTAATTTTGTTTACTTTAATTTTTACCCGTAAGTATTCCCTCAGCCTCCTATGGTTTTCATCATCAAATTTACTGCAGATCATTATTTTAATCCAATGGGTGCAAAGGTCTCATCAATATAAATGAATTGAGTCCAAATACAAGGTAGCTACTGTAAATCGTTTAGAAGTTCCATGAACTGACCTTTGTCATCATCATCAGCTCCCTAATGACAGTCACCACCCATCTAGGTGTAAGGTTCTTGTCAATACAAATTATTCAAGCACAAACACAAGGTAGCTGCTGTGAATTGTTGAGGAGTTCCTTCGACTGTCTCCCGGCTCCATCGTCAGATCTACTCCAGACCTTTACTAAATTGTAGTGCTTTAAAATACTTAATGAAAATACTAAGAAATGCACTAGTCGCCCCTGCAATTTTTGAAAGTTTCCCTTGTTTTCTCTGGTCTTCCACCATCAAACCCTGATATCCTTATCATGGGACCACCTTGGGAACGTCTTCTTTCCAACAGAAAAAGAATTATCAAAATCGGTTCATAAACGACGAAGTTATGCGCGAACAAACATAAAAAAAAGCATATATACGGTCGAATTGAGTAACCTCCTCCTTTTTGAAGTCGGTTAAAAATAATCCACCTAATATTATAAATGCGAACGGTTGTGAGTATGGGTAGATGTCTGTTACGTTGTCACTCCTAAACTACTGCACGGATTTAGATGAAAATATGCGCAGAGATAGTTTAAAACTAGGAATAAACATCAAAATCAGCGAAATATCATAAACAGGATGAAAACTAGCGCAGTTATTATTACATAACATTCGCCAGTTGTGGTCTTGTAAATTCGTTCAAATCGACTAATAATATAACCTCACTTAAAATGCAAGAGGAGTAAACGCAGTAGGTATCCTTCCTTGGCGATAAAATTGCAAATGCAATTATCTTTTCGTTAACATAATAAAATACTCCTTGTAATATAATGATCATCAATTGTCACGTCAACTATGGTTTATTTATTTATTTCAGGCGACGCAGGTCCATACATAACACCTTAACCTAAACATATATACTTACATATTTTTATAAGTATTATAAACTAGCTTTCCGCCCGCGGTGTCGCCCGCGTGGAGTTCGGTTATATCGCGCTTTTTAGATTTCCCTCGGGAAAATCAATTTTTTTCGGGATAAAAGGTAGCCTATGTCCTTTCTCAGGGTCTAAAGATTGTCTGTGCCAAATTTCATCAAAATCGGATCAGTAGTTTTGGCGTGAAAGCCGGACAGACAGACAGACAGAAAGCTAGAAATAATAAAATTACTTATGACAGGTGTAACTACAGTCAGGTGATAGTGAATAAATAACAATAGTAATATTAGAGTTTCAACAGAACATGTTGTTAGGCACCTGCTTCCTTTCTAGATCACTGATAAAGTGACGAAGTGACGATGCATCAAAAAAGCAATTATGGCTGGTACGAACGACAGCAGGTCAAGTTACCCGAAACAGTCCAATATCAATCAACCTTGAGACTTTATGCTTTAGAGTTAAAGTTGAAAATCTAATAAAGTTTGATGGATTGTAGTAGCTTGATGTGCTGTCGTCTGTATCTTTGTTCGCCATTGGCCATCAATAATTTGCACTGACACTTTATGACAAGATTAGCTGCACTACATGGTTTCAAATGTTTCAATCACGTGAGAGTATCGAGACAAAAGTATCCTATAGGTCGGATACTTTTTACCATAACCATATACATATAATACGTTACCACAACCGTTATATCACACGTTAATACCAGACATAACAGGTTGTATTAGATACTTTTTGTTATTTGGAACTTCTTGTCCGTTCTTCTCCATAGATACCTGTTAACGCCGAGTGTCCCATCACTATCGCGGACCGTCCCCATCTCTACAGCCGGCGGCCATGACAGCGCGCAAACAAGACGCGAACTTGTAAATCTTCATTAAAGTATTAAACTTTGTAAAGTCGATATTTAAGTCTTTGCATTTAACTAACACCAAGCAAAAACATACCTATTACCTGCACTTTGAGATGGACACTAGGTATCTCTATCTTTCTGACTGACTGGCCCCTTGATAGTTCAAAAGTGACTGTAATTGATTTATTTGAAACCAATCCAGGTTATGGTCTACTCATGTCTCAAATTTCATCAAAATCCGTTCAGTCGTTTTGGCTTGAAAGCGTAACAAAATAAACTTAACAAAAAATTAAGTGTCTCTCTAATATCAACTTAAATGACGAGGTACCGACGCCATCACTTACTAAACATGACATTTGTTTGATGTATCAGTGCCTGCGTATTTTTTATTGTTGCTACATTGTTCTTTTAACAGTCATCATCATCTCAGCGTTTATCCCGGTTGCATCCGCGGCTTTCGCGTTGGAGCCCGGGGTCCGCTTTCTTACTTAATTTCCTCCATTTCGCGCGATCTTTAGCATCCTGTGGTGTGAGATTGTTGGCACGCATGTCATCTCTTACAACGTCAAGCCAACACTTCTTTGGTCTACCCCGCTTGCACCGGCCCGGCGGAGGCGCCATGGCAAGACATTTGTGACCCACGTAACATACCGGTTTTCGTAAGACGTGACCGTACCAACGTAGGCGACCCTCCTGCAGTTTGTCCGCTATGTCACGGACATGAAGACTGCCACGGATGCGGGAGTTCCTGATGCGGTCCTTCCGCGTAACTCCACACATCTACCGCAGCATATTCATCTCCGTGACACGCAGCTCCTGCTTGTGTCGCTCAAGCACAGGCCACGCCTCACTGCCATAGAGGAGAACAGGTCTAATGATGGTCTTATAGACCTGCCCCTTAAGCTTAACCGGCATTTTGGGGTCACAAATGACACCCGTCACCTCACGCCATTTTGCCCAAGCTGCGGAAATACGTGCCCTGACGTCGCAATCAATGTCGCCGGACGCGTGGAGTACAGACCCCAAGTATTTAGACTGGTCTGTGCACTCGACCTTGTCACCGCCTATGCGCACAGACATGGGGTCTGTCGTGTTGCTAGCCATATACACGGTCTTCGCCACATTGAGTTTCAGACCTCCGTTCTAGAGCGAGTCCTTCCACATATTCACACGCCGCACCAGCCGATTCCTGTCCGCGTCCGCCAGCGCGATATCGTCAGCATACATAAGCAACCAAGGAGGTTGCTCATGTGAATCCCTGATGCTATCCGACAAAACGTCTAATATCACGCTGAACAGAAACGGACTAAGGACGGAACCTTGGTGGACTCCGACGGTGACGGGGAAGGGTTTAGTGTCACCAACAGCGGTCCTAACAACAGAATCGGAATTGAGGTACATATCTCGAATTATGTCAACATAGGCTTCTGGTACCCCTTTGGACCTCAGTGCCCACCAGATCACCCCTCGAGGGACACAGTCGAAGGCCTTCTGCATATCAAGAAACAGCATATGCAGAGGCGTGTTCTTCGATCTGTATCTCTCCATGGCGATCCTTAGTGCAAAGATAGGATCCATGGTTCCGTACCCTGGACGAAACCCATATTGACACTCCGAGACAGCACACTCCTGTCGGATCCGGGAGTCTATAATCCTCTCAAAGATCTTCATGGTGTGAGACATGACCTTTATACCGCGATAGTTGCCACACTCCTGAACCGAGCCCTTGCCTTTGAAGACTGGAGTAATAATACTCAGCCTCCATTGGCTCGGGATTTTTCCGGTCAGGAGCACGCGGTTCAGAAAGCTAGTTAGCATGCCCACACCGCGAGGACCCATCGCCTTCCAGGCCTCAATGGGGACTCCATCAGCTCCGACAGCTTTCCGATTCGCCATGCGACGAAGAGCCGTATGGACTTCCTCAGGCGTTATCGGGGGCACTAATCCAAGATTTGGAGGGAGTTCCGGTGTCTGCACCTCTTGGTGCTGCTTATTCAGCAGCTCGTGGAAGTACGAGCGCCATCTCTCCTTCACCGCCAGGTCTTCGCATAGCAGGTTGCCAGCAGGGTCTTTTACACAGCGGCACTTGGATATATCCTGTGCCGCTTTAACCCTAGAACGTGCCAACTTGTAAATGAGCTTTTGCCCCTCAGACGATTCCAACTTCTCGTAGAGCGGTTGCAAGTGGTCTCGTCTGGCTCTGGCTACAGCTCTCTTAGTGGCACGCTTGGCAACTTTGTATGCGTCGCGATCTTCAGGGGATCCGGTCACTTGCCACGTTTTGAAGAGGGCTTTCTTCACCTTAGTCTCCCTCTGGACTGTGTCGTTCCACCACCAGGTCTCCTTGTCACGTTTGCGGCCGCCCTTGGAGACGCCGAGCACTACCCGCGCCGCCCCAGCAATAGCTGCCTGGATCCTGTTCCAGTGTTCTTGAACAGGCTCCCCATCGGTACCGGCGCACATGTCACCAATAACCGACGCGAAATCCTGGGACCTGTTTTTATCCAGCAGCCACCACCGGATCTGGCGCGGGCAGTGCTCAACACGTCTGCGTTGAGCCTTTACGCAGGGATCCATGACAAGGAGACAGTGTTGTGCAGTGAGACTCTCACAGGGTATGACTTTGCAGTTGGCTACTTTGCCGATGTGGTGCCTCCTAGTTAGTAGAAAGTCGATCTGGGTAGCACTTCGTCCGCTCCGGTAGGTGACAAGGTGCTCCGGTTTCTTTTTGAAGTAGGTGTTCACGATTGCAAGGTCAGCGGCCGCACAGTTCGGAGAATGTTGTCCCCTTCCGCGTTGCGGCTACCATACCCATAGCCACCGTGAACACGCTCAAACCCGTCACACTTCTCTCCCACATGACCGTTCAAATCACCACCCAGAACGACTCCCTGGGATAACGGGATCCCGCGAAGCAATCCTTCGAGCTGGCTCCAGAACAACGTCCTTTCGGCGTCACCGCACCCGGCCTGCGGAGCGTAGGCACTTATCAAGTGGGTTATTACCCCATTGACAAGCACCCGCACCGAGATTAGCCGATCACTGATGCGATTCACCTCCAAGACGTCATCCTGGAGCTCGTCAGACAACACCACGGCGATCCCATTCCTCCCACTAGGTGCACCCGTGTAGATCAGCTTGTAGCCATTCCTAATAAGCCGGGATCTGCTGCCTTTCCACCGAGTCTCCTGCAGGAACGCCACGGCCACCCTCCGCCTATGGAGAGTCTCGGCCAGTTCTCTCGCGCGTCCAGTTAGCGTGCCAACGTTCCACGATGCGAAACGGATTTTCTTGCTTTGGGCTCGCTTCTTCAGCCGTGTCCGCCTCTGACACGGTAGCCCTAGCCCACAGGTCACAGGAGTCGGGCGAGGCTCCTGCGCGCCGTTTTGCGGCGGCGCCCTAGCCGTGACTTGTGCTCTTATATTTCTGTCCATTGTCGATTGGCTTATTTGGCTAATTATAAGTGCGACTGCCGTCTGACCACTAAACCCCGAAGGGAAAGCCGGCGTCAGCGCCCCGTTCGTTAGTCAGCAGGTGCACCGTCTGGCAGGTGGGGTTGACTTGGGTCCCAAAGATGGTGGTGGGACCCCAGAGCACCCTTTTTACCCAATTGTTCTTTTAACAGTAATATGTATAAAGAAAAACTAACAAACATTAGACGGAACTAGGCGAATGAATGCAGACTAAGGAAGCTCTTTGCATAATTCTTGGTCGCATCACAAAACAGGTTTTCCATCTAAATAAACCTGAGCACAGTGGCGCCGATTCTCTTAATTGCTCACAATTTAAACAAAATTTAAGATAATTACATCTATTGCTTTCTATTTCAAGAAAAGGAATTCCATAGACAGTTTAGACGCGATTATAAACATGGCGACCAAAAATACATCAATTCACGTCAAGCGCGGACTAATTTGACAGGTCTAAACTAACATAATATTATGTTCTGTCCTTTTCTTAAAGAAATGTAAAGAAAGAGATGCACTGAACTTAAATTTAGTTTAGTTTGTAAACAAGGGAATCGGGGCCAGTTACTGCAGTTTTAACTGACCACGTATCATTTAATAAACATCTCTACGCCATAGAAGTTACAGATAGTCCACTGTGCAAGGCACGTATGGCCTAAATTCACATGTATACAGAGTGGTGATGACAGTACGACAATAAATGAAATCACGAACAATGCTGGTTCATACGAATAATCCTAAACCATAGAAATAATAAAAAGTAAAAACTAAAACCCAACTACGACAAAAAACGACGCTGAAAAAGTATAAAACAAGATTTTCAGAATACTGAACCTAACAAAGTTGCTAATGTAGTTGCAAGTAAAAGGACACAGTAGACTCTACCAAGATGCCTTCGTTGTAAATTGACAATAATGTCATACAATACTATTCTGAAGTATGTAATATTCACTATGTAGAGATAAATTTTCATGTTTGGAAAGGCGTAGTCACACGTTACAATACCTACCTACCGTAGGTATATGTAACGTCATCATCTTATCATCTTATCGTCAGCATCTTGGTAGAGTCTACTGTGTCCATTTATTTGCAACTACATTAGCAACTTTGTTAGGTTCAGTATTCTGAAAATCTTGTTTTATACTTTTTCAGCGTCGTTTTTTGTCGTAGTTGGGTTTTAATTTTTACTTTTTATTATTTGTACTATTTTGGTGTTAAAGTGTATTTGTGGCGCATAATATTACCAAAAGTTAAATTGATGAACTAAAAACTAGGTACTTGACATATTACATCTACACGCACATATAACAACATAAGCCCGAAGGCATATAGTGCAGAGGACATTTTTGTGGGAGTTTTAGCCAGTTATCAAACTGTTTCCGCCTTCACCGCGTGGAGTTACTCCCAGCTTAAGTATGTCGTTTTCATTAGTGCATTACATATTCTATTAATGTTCACACTGCTCTACATTGCATAAAGCGATTCACAGTTCCCGTGATCCGGGCTTTACTCTTATCGCTCATATTAACATCATTAAAGCATTCTTGTAATTATGTACAAGCATAAAGTACTCGTGAAGCTCTTTCACGTCTAAACACGGTATATTTATTTTAATTTTATACGTAGAACTTTTTGTCCGCTAGAGGGCGCAATACTAAATTTGGTGACAAGCTTTATAGCTCATAACTAACAGAATATCAAGGCCTTTCTAATGGTACTACAGTGATCTTATTCTGATAAGGAATAAAAAAGCTATGAACGAAAAGATGTGAATTATATGCAACCAGCCGATGAATACAGGTAAAGTCACGAGCAAATGCTAGCAATATATATATATTCAAAATGTACAAGTAAAGAGCTTTGAAATGATACCAAACACGCCATATTTATCTTAATTTTATGTTTTTACTCTGTATGTTTTGTCCGCTAGAGGGCGCCACATTAGATTTTGTGAAACCACATATAGCCTATAACCAGCGGACAATTAAGACGCTTCTAATGATATGTCATTTGTCGAATTCTGATAAGTAGTTTAGAAGTTACGAGGGAACAGATGAACATACATACATACATACATACATAGCCTGTCAAAATCATAACCCTCCTTTTGCTTTGCCGTAGTCGGGTAAAAACGTAGTATCAAAAAGAAAAAAAAAATTCAAATAAAATTCCAAACGGAATAGATCGGACGATCGGCGACAGCGCGATCCTGTATTGATAAGCTTTTTTCGCGCCATTATTATTAAAGTTTGGTACCGCAAGATGCGGCGATCATTAACATGTAAGCGCTTCCTTATCAACATGTACATCATGTAGAAAATGTGAAAAATGAAAAATAATTTCCTGTGACTAAATTAATGGATATATTTATATATTTTTTTTATGGGTAGACTGAGAATGTGTTGAGGTACACGAAGTTTAAAATTAATTGTCGTTTTGTCAGCACCACTCTGTATACGCAAACCCGGAACAACTACTTCTACTGGGTGGGAATCGAACCTACCACATGCAGAGTAGCAGCCAACTATGCCGTCAAAGATAAAAATATTTCTACTCCACACCAACAAAATTGATCGTTCCGTTGTTTCTGAATACTTCATTAAAAAAATCATTAATAACTCTCACATTTTCAGTGCCATCGTTACTCTGAAATGACAGTTACTCATTAATATTTTCATTCACCATATAATCTTAATGTGTGCCCATTATCAGTGGCGCAGCACGTGTTACTGCTCCAGTGAGAAATTCCCGACGTTTATAATCTATAGTCGCAGGAGTCAACCCTCTGTCTGCGCCAGATTTACTATTACAGAACAAAGGACATCAATTTTACTAGTGACATGTGAACTATGGGGTTCGAGTGATGTGGCTCCTCGTAGAAGCGATGTGACGTGAGAATAGAATGGATGGTCTTATTAGACGGTGAAAATAATATATTTTTGTATCGAGCGATAAAATAAACGGTTATCGCAGTGTTCAAGCTATTGACTGCTGCATTGCGTGTCGCGAGTTCGATTTCCGCATGGAACAAATATTTGTATGACCTCAGACCTACAAGTAGACCGAGTCAGGACCCGGGACAAAATCGGAATCTGGAAATTCCTAGCGTAGGCCATAGTTTAAAAGAAAAAGGTTTTTCATAAAAGCGCAAAAATCTGTTGTTTTTTGGCTTTGTGAATTAAAAAAAATATATAAATATCAATTATGGAGAAAGATAATATTTAGTTTATTTTCCAATTGAAAATGTCTAAACATATGTTAGAGACGAATACTTCATTCATTCCCTTGCCTACATTTAGTTGAAGGAAAAAGTTAAAAAAAAAAGGTTAAAAGTAGTTATTGTAGAAATTATTTGACGGAGAATATATTTTTATGCTAAATTTAATACTTACCAAGTTTTACAACTTTACTGAAATTAAATTCTCTTTGACAGCCTCCGTGGCGTAGCGGTAGCGGATGCGCCCGCTGCGCAGGGTGGCGCGGGTTCGATCCCCGCACAGTGCAAGTATTTGTATGCATGAATATGAATATTTGCACTGGTCTGGTCGTGCCTCGGAAAGCACGTTAAGCCGTTGGTCCCGGTTGCCATACGAACATCTAGTGGCAGTCGTTACGGGTTGTTGGAGCCCTCAAAAGTCCAACAATTGGTCTAACTGCAATGCTTCGATGTCGCCTTCGGGTTGTGGAGGTTGTCGTGTAACGACAAGAAAAGACTTTAGAGGGAGACAGTATTTATTAAATATACAGAAAAGACAAGATGGAAGTATAAAAATGAATAATGTAGATGAATGATTGATGGGTGATGGTGAAGGGCGGCCCCTGGTGGACCGGCGGCAGTTACGGAGAGCGGCCCTGGCGGACCGGCGACAGCAACAGACGAGCGGCCCTGGCGGACCGGCGACAGCAACGGACGAGCGGCCCTGGTGGACCGGCGACAGCAACGGACGAGCGGCCCTGGTGGACCGGCGGCAGCTGCAGAGGAGCGGCCCTGGTGGACCGGCGGCAGCTGCAGAGGAGCGGCCCTGGTGGACCGGCGGCAGCTGCAGAGGAGCGGCCCTGGTGGACCGGCGGCAGCTACGAGGAGCGGCCCTGGTGGACCGGCGTCAGCTTCAGAAGAACGGCCCTGGTGGACCGGCGGCAGCTACAGAAGAACGGCCCTGGTGGACCGGCGGCAGCTACAGAAGAACGGCCCTGGTGGACCGGCGGCAGCTACAGAGGAGCGGCCCTGGTAGACCGGCGGCAGCTACAGAAGAGGGACTGCCCCGGCGTCACAAGGCCGGCAGCAGTCGAGGGCTCCGGCGGCAAAGGGCCAGGCAGCTCCAGGCGCACCAGTTATATAGAGACTGGCACAGCAGGAAACACCCTAGAAGGGCTCTCGAGGCAGCGTTTACTGGAGACCTACTTTTAAGAGGCTTGTTTGGAAGCCAGAGCTCGACTGACCACTGCTCTGCGATGATTCCTAAAGAAACCTCGCAGAACGGTTGGAGGTCGAAATTTAAAATATTCGAAAATATGGACGAGGAACGGTAAATAATTTTACCATAAAAGAGTTCGAATAACAATTATGAAATAAAAATAGCAGACCAACAAGAATTTTGATGAGAAGGTTGTCATGGATACATCATCAACAATGTTGTCAAAAAAATGTCAAAATAATGAAAATGTTCTGTAACAATGTAAATATAAATGGTATTAAATTAAAAAGTGCAGTGTTTGATAGGAAAAAGTGATACAGTCCTGCATAGGTACGGCTTCCTACGCTAAGGGGTCAATAAGTCGCCGAAACTTAGGCGTAAAGTTGAGGACTGAGTCTGTAAACAGAAAAATGAGTCCTGGTGTAGTGGAATATGATCAAAACAGAGCCTCATAATAATGGAAAGCCTATTATGGACCGTGGAAATGAATGATACATATATAAGTATGAATATGAGTATAAATAATAAGTGTAAGTATATCTGAATATGTACATAACATTACATTTTCCCCCCGACCCTGGAAAAAATTTTCAACTGTAGAAAATTTTCTTATAAGATTTAAAGTAGGGACTGTAAAACAACACTTCACACATTCATCAATCTCCATTCACCCATTCATACCACCTATCTCTTTCAAGCAATCTTCTTCATACAGGCATGGGTGGAGTTCACAGTTGATGACTGCCACTCATAAAAGTGTGTTTTAGAATGACGACAAGGCTTATTTTTGGAGTTGTCAGCCGCTCCAGACTGGAAGGAAAAAAAAGGAAACATTAGATAAAGTAGAAATTTAAGCTCCTAGAAGAGCGAAAGAGTTAGCATTTGGTTTAGGCTTATTTTAGGAGTAACCAACCGCTCCTGCATAGGCTTATTTAATGAGTTGCAATCCGCTCCATAGGGTAAAAGAGTGAGACTGAAGAGTGGGGTCGAGCAAATGTGATGTAATGTTTGTGTAGTGAGTGATGTTTATATATAATATAAAAAATAAATAAGATGTGCAGCTGTAAACAAAAGAAATAAGTAATATTTACATAAATAATTAGTAGGTGATTGAACTACCAGAGTCAAGTAATCCAGTCAAAGATAAATTGTAAACTTTAATGTTAACAAAAGGTCGTTTAAAATCCTTTTCATTAGAGTATAGAGTTGAAGAGATTTTATAGCATGAAAAGAAATTCTTAAGAGTTTTAATCCAATCGTTCCAATCGTTGGCATCAAAGTTTGTTTTACTTTTCAAGTCAGTCGTTAGTTTTTGAACTAGAGTTAGGTTTAGGTGAACAATTAGGACAGTCTGGGGTTTTAAAACCTTTAAGACCACATTTAAAACAAATTAGAAAGTGACGTTGAGTACAAGTATTTAAGGTATGACCATGCATACGACAACGAACGCAAAATGAATTTTCTTGCGAGTAAGCTTGTTTTAGACTGTTTACTTGTTTGGGAGGTTTTTTGTAAAATCTATTTGTGTATGAAGGAGGTTTTGGGTCAGAAGTAGAAAATTCCGAAGAAGTTGGATGAATTTGTTTATAAGCAAATTCTGAAATAAGGGGATTTTGTTGGTTATTTGGTTCTTTAAAATGTTTGTCTCGATCTAAGAATTTTTCATAATTTTTGCATGTAGCCAAGAGTGCATCAATAGAGTTAATATCTTTTAGTGCCACGAATACTGAGTAACATGGTCTTATATTTCTTAGAATGATTTCTAACTGTTCCGTTTCAGACAATTTTTTAGCCAGACGAGAGAACATTCCCGACATAATTGAGATATAAATTATGATTGGTTCATCACGACCTTGGGTACGACTTTTGATGGCCTCCAATAATTTAAAATCATAGTCAAAACCGCCAAAATCTTTAATTAGAGACAAAGAAATTTCATCCCATGTTAGGTCTGGATTTTGATTTATTTTAAATCTAAACCAATGTAGGGCACTGTCTGTAAAAATATCATACGCCTGAGTAATTAACAAATTTTTGGGTATATTCCGCACAAGACAATATTCGTCAAGTTTTTGTAAAAACGATCTAGGGCAAGATTTTCCATTAAACGTATATCGTTTCAGATCTTTGAATAAATTATGATTTGGAGAAGTTAAAATAGGAGAGGAAAGAGGAGCTGTGAAAGGAGGGTAAATAGGTGGAGTAGAGGGAGCAGTGAGACGAGGAGAAATAGGAGGAGGAGAGGGAGTGGCGAGAGGAGTATGAATAGGAGGAGTAGAGGGAGCAGTGATATATGAATGAGGATTCATAGAGTTTAGATTTGAACAATAAATCTTGAAACTTCCTTCAAGTGTCTCAAATTTTGATTTTAAAGTGTCTAGATTAAGTTTATAGTCAGGGTTCAAGTCTGTGTCTATACGTTCCAACCTGTAAAATAAATGATTAATAAAAGATTCTATTAAGCGATGGTATTTGGAATTACCCTGTAATAGATTATCTATTTTAATATTTAAATAACTCAGAGTACTCTATCTGAGCTAACTCCTCCTCTATAGGAATGGGAGAAGTTAAAATATCTTCCGATGGTGTAGAAGGAGCTAGCAGAAGTATCTGCTTCTTTAACAATATAACTGTTTTTGCTGGTTCCTCCAGTCTAATTGTAACTTCATATTCAAGCTCGTTTTTATTTAAGAGTTCAAATTTGATTGGACGAGACATATTTAAGTGTAAGTTAAGATAGTTAAGTATGTAAAAGTATACCTTGTTTTCCTGTTAGGGAAAGAAAATTAAGTTAGGTGTAGTAAGTATATATGAGTGAATGAGTTATGTGTGTGTTAAGAGAAAATGAAAGGGATAGAATAGCCAAAATATTTAACCAAAGAGCTGAGAATGTACGACACTAGACGAAGTGTTTCTTTTGAATTTAGGAAGTTAAGGGGGTGCAGGAAATTTTCGTTGGGCGCCAAACTGTCGTGTAACGACAAGAAAAAGACTTTAGAGGGAGACAGTATTTATTAAATATACAGAAAAGACAAGATGGAAGTATAAAAATGAATAATGTAGATGAATGATTGATGGGTGATGGTGAAGGGCGGCCCCTGGTGGACCGGCGGCAGTTACGGAGAAGCGGCCCTGGCGGACCGGCGACAGCAACAGACGAGCGGCCCTGGCGGACCGGCGACAGCAACAGACGAGCGGCCCTGGTGGACCGGCGACAGTAACGGACGAGCGGCCCTGGTGGACCGGCGACAGCAACGGACGAGCGGCCCTGGTGGACCGGCGACAGCAACGGACGAGCGGCCCTGGTGGACCGGCGGCAGCTACGGAGGAGCGGCCCTGGTGGACCGGCGGCAGCTACGAGGAGCGGCCCTGGTGGACCGGCGTCAGCTTCAGAAGAACGGCCCTGGTGGACCGGCGGCAGCTACAAAAGAACGGCCCTGGTGGACCGGCGGCAGCTACAAAAGAACGGCCCTGGTGGACCGGCGGCAGCTACAGAAGAACGGCCCTGGTGGACCGGCGGCAGCTACAGAGGAGCGGCCCTGGTGGACCGGCGGCAGCTACAGAGGAGCGGCCCTGGTGGACCGGCGGCAGCTACGGAAGAGGGACTGCCCCGGCGTCACCAGGCCGGCAGCAGTCGAGGGCTCCGGCGGCAAAGGGCCAGGCAGCTCCAGGCGCACCAGTTATATAGAGACTGGCACAGCAGGAAACACCCTAGAAGGGCTCTCGAGGCAGCGTTTACTGGAGACCTACTTTTAAGAAGCTTGTTTGGAAGCCAGAGCTCGACTGACCACTGCTCTGCGATGATTCCTAAAGAAACCTCGCAGAACGGTTGGAGGTCGAAATTTAAAATATTCGAAAATATGGACGAGGAACGGTAAATAATTTTACCATAAAAGAGTTCGAATAACAATTATGAAATAAAAATAGCAGACCAACAAGAATTTTGATGAGAAGGTTGTCATGGATACATCATCAACAATGTTGTCAACAAAATGTCAAAATAATGAAAATGTTCTGTAACAATGTAAATATAAATGGTATTAAATTAAAAAGTGCAGTGTTTGATAGGAAAAAGTGATACAGTCCTGCATAGGTACGGCTTCCTACGCTAAGGGGTCAATAAGTCGCCGAAACTTAGGCGTAAAGTTGAGGACTGAGTCTGTAAACAGAAAAATGAGTCCTGGTGTAGTGGAATATGATCAAAACAGAGCCTCATAATAATGGAAAGCCTATTATGGACCGTGGAAATGAATGATACATATATAAGTATGAATATGAGTATAAATAATAAGTGTAAGTATATCTGAATATGTACATAACATTACAAGGTCAGACGGCAGTCGCTTCACGGAAAATGTCGAAGTTTAGCCATATCAGCAGTTGGACTGGTAAAGCGGACCCCAGACTCCAGAGCTGAAAGGTTTCGGATGCGACTGGGATTAACGCTGGGATGACGATGATGACTTAAATTAAATTCTCCTTTAGGGAAAATTGCGCTATTTTAGATTTTTGCATAACATCTTTTTGAAAAGTTCTTAATTTATGAATAGGTGCTTTAGTGAATAAATACATAGGTACTACTTAAATATTTTCCTCAGTTACATCCTCATAATTGTAGTAAGCTTATCATGGCAGTTGCACTGATTCCCTTGTTCACAAACTAAATTTAAATTCAGTGCATCATTTTCTTTCTTTTTTTTTAATAATTATAAACTAGTGCTTGACTGCAATCCCGCCTGATGGTAAGCAGTGATGCAATCGTTGAGTGTAAAGCGCACTAGTTTATTAAGCCTATTCACTTAAAAAACTTAGGAATAGGAAGGATGACGGCAGTTGAGCGAGGTGATGCAATGTTAAACCCAAGACCAACACGACCAAACGATGCTGCGCTAGAGGGAGATTGATCTGGAGACTCTCCACGACAAAACTCCCGAGACAACAACATTTGGCGCATCGTACCCGCCACACATCGCAACACAACTGCTCAGACCCGTCCTCCGTACGGCTTCACCAGACATCATGCCGGAACACGACAAATCGCTTGGCGGCAAGACATTATTATGAAAAAGATGGAAGAAATTTTTGTTTTATGTATTTCTAGCTTTCCGCCCGGGCTTCGCCCGTGTAGAGTTCGGTTATATCGCGCTTTTTAGATTTCCCTCGGGAATATCATATTTTTCCGGGATAAAAAGTACCCTATTATTTAATTCGGACTTCTAACTTTACGTCTGCAAAATTTCAAAGCAATCGGTTCAGGAGTTACGGCGTGAAAGCGGAACATACAAACAAACTCACTTTCCCATTTATAATATTAGTAAGGAGTAGGGATAAAATAGCGCTTGACCACAATTCCGCCTGATGGTAAGCAGTGACGCAAACGTTGATGGTGAAGCGCACTAGTTTATTAAGAGCCTATTCCTGTCAAATTAAGATATCCCATAGGCACTTTAATTTAGACGTGATTAAAACTTGGCAACCAAAAATACGTTGTACGGTTCCATACAGGCATTATTTGCTTACGTCACGACCTAGTTTGCGATTCGTATTACTTACATATTGATACTTTGTTAGTTAACCAATAGCTGCCCTAGCGCTATACCCGCGGATTAGCATCCAAACTACTTTCGTGTAGTTTTAGGAATAAACTTAATAATTGTGAAGTCTGTGGTTTTCATCAACTCATCTTCAACTATCTCTGAGCCATACATATGTACGTCTACCCTGACTAATTTGACAGGAGTAAACTAATATTGTAACTTAAATTTAGTTTAATTTTCATTGAAAATGATATTTAATTTTATTAATTTCATGACAGAGAAAACAAAATGGCGTCTTTAAGAATGAATTCAACTCCTCCTCTCTATCAGTTTTAAGCTGATAAAATGCTCATTGACGGCTTTGTTTAGGTAGGTATTCGATACAACACCCGAATGAATTAAAAACAAATTGCAATATAAGATAATTATTAGATATTGTCTTATTATTCAAATGAACTAGCAACTAGATAGTGGAAGCGTATTTATCATTTTATTATGACGTCATTGTAGCTGGTTTGTAATAACATTTGGTATAATCTGTTAACACTGTTCCCACTGCTGGGACACAAGCCTCCTGTGTATGAAAGGGAGTGGGCCACAATTCACTACACCACCAGGCCCGGCTGGATTGAGGGTGGCATGTGTTTCCGAATTTTTGATACCTTCCGGTTTCCTCACGAAGCCTAAATTCACGGTTTTGAGACAATTGGTGATGAAATGAAAAGTTAAGTTTTTGCTTGGGGTTGATCTCCCGAGCTACGGCTCGTAAGTCGGGACTGTATCACCAGGCTACCACTGTTCTCAACGCAAACATATTTGTAGACAGGGAATTGACAGAAATCCAGTTCTTCTTTCCAAATTTAAGCAAACCTAATTATGGCTTTTAACTACCTTACTTCAGTAAACATCGGTTAAAGTTACTTATTTAAGTACTCGGTGATAGGTATAGCCTATCACAGAGTACTTAAATACATCGGCTGCCGGCGATTCATCATATTCCGGAATGATGTCTGGTGAAGCCGTACGGAGGACGGGTCTGAGCAGTTTTGTTGCGATGTGTGCCGGGTACGATGCGCCAAATGTTGTTTTGTCGGGAGTTTGGTCGTGGAGGGTCTCAAGATCAATATCCCTCTGGTGCAGTACCTATCACTTCGCTCAACTGTCGTCTTCCTTCCTATTCACACCGTATCTTTTTGAGTGAATAGGCTTTTAATAAACAAGCGCGCCTTACCATCAACAATGGCATCACTGCTTAGGTACCATCAGGCGGGATTGCGGTCAATCACTAGTTTATAATTATCAAAAAAATACAGATATAGATACCACCAGTACGATACTTATATGCATATAGTAAACAGCGTATAGTAAACTGCTCCATAAGTAAACTCGACTCGTCGAGCTTCATTGCTTGGCGTTTTTCTGGAGGTCTCCACTGTTGATACACTGTTGATTGGCTTTCAGGAGTTGCAGTGGGTTGGGAACAGTGCGGCGGGTTTTCCTCCATAAGTAAAATTTAAAAATACAAAAGAAACAGAAAATACAAAATATATGGTAGGATTACTCTATTTTCTGATTTAGCACCAACGTTGTCTATATCTTACGAAATATTACCTATTACGTTATTCAAACGCTACTTATAAACCGCCTTTTTAACACTACAATACCGGGTGTACCACCACACTTGTGACATTCGTCCACCCACATGCCACATGTGAGGCACACGGAAGAATAGCACCACTATTCTCACGACCGACGCGCCGTTCGTTGCGGTAGATAAATTATGGACATGCGCCATCTCTTTGTCTTGTCAATATGTCAAGTGTGGGCCTCCTCACATCTTCTGGCGCTGACATAATAATACCTTTTACTTTGAGCTTTAATTACGACACGAGAATTCGGTTATTCAAATTCTTGTTGGTATTGAAAGGGTGATTTGTTTTGAGGACTTAGTTTACTGAAATTGATGCAAATAGTTTCTTTTGATGCAAGATTTTGTACAGGTACTAAACACTCCTGTAGACATTAGGTAGGAATGTTTATATTATAGAGCATAGATATTTCATAAAAGTACGTGTTTTGTTTATCATGTCAACTTTTGTCGCTTTCTATTAGGCTCGGGTTATGTCGAAAATCAGGCTCGAAGGATCATTTTCTCTCTTTGACCCTCACTCTCCCCTAAAATGAGAAAAGTAAAAAAAAAAAACAGATTATTGGAACCAAAGACAATCCATAAGACAACTGTAACTTCTTACATAAAATGTGGATATTTTTGTATAGGTACTCTTTTACAAGTTGACCACAATAGTTTACTAGGTTTTGAGATGAGTCACCCGATGCAGAATGTATTTCGTAAAACTGTATAACATATTCAATTGCATAAAGGAAATCTATTCTAGGAATGAATTCATTTCCCTGGTTATGTTCACTACTCAACAAGGACAAAGAAAAATATATTAACCAAGAAAGGAAGTTACTACGACACTGAAATATAATGTAATTCAATTATTATATAAAAATCAACAACAAAATACAGTATGTTAAATAACAGAGGGCGTTCCCTTAAACTCATTAATATATATCATTAATAGATTAAAATAAAAATATCAGCATAGAAAAATAAGCGTAAAATAATCCGAATAAAAAGAAATTATAATTGAAAATAAATTTGAAACCTCCTGTTTTAAATCAAAATAGTAGCGCGGAATAGTATCTACCTAACGTTGCATTGCCCAACACACATCAACCAACACACATCAATCAATTAGATCTTAGTTCGCCGCCGCATACGCGGCTCGTCATTCATAAATAAATTACGACGTTGCCGTCTTTCATGTTCGCGTGTACAGTGTGTTTCTTTTACATGTCAATTTAAAATTTTTATTGAATATTTTCATATTGAAAAAATTTTAAAACATTTTGTTTTCGAATGGAAATATTTTTTTTAGCATGTATGTATGCTATAATATTTCGGGTTAACGGGAACGCCTTCTGTTAGTTAACATACTGTATATTAAATTTCAAAATTAACATAGGTACCTAAATTGTTTATGTAATTCTGATGTGTAGACATTAGAGTTACATAAACAATTTAATGTCGAACAATACAGTTAAATGTAATTTAATAAATAAGACTTAAAAACATTTTTTAACCCAAATCAACATTGCCATCCAATCTGCTTACAGCCTGTTTTGGGCACTTTTCCATTGAGTGCGATGCCGTTGAATTTACGCATCAAGTAATTCGTAATATCTTGATACGTATTGGGATGTTTTACTTTGTATTTTCATATATATTTTTTCATTTTATTTTCATCAAAAAATAAAAAGCACCAAAAACAGATTTTAAAAAAAACATTAAAAAGCTAGCAGCAAAAGCACGGTTAAAAGTATATTGGTTGCTCTTGTAAAAAATTTAGTAACGTTAAAAAAATTACGAATAAAGAACACAAATGTACAGGTCATAGGTATACAAAGGGATCAGTTAATCACCAAACATGGATTACTTCAAGACATTATCATAATATGAGACATGACATTTCCGTCGTGGAAGCAAGTTTGCTCACTAAAGCACTACATATAATCGAAGGTTAGACAAATTTAAACACGACACTATGAAATGAATCATCTAATGCAATTATTGTTGGCAAAAACGATTGTATAAATAACTTTATTGGAGTCTCGACACCCAACGTCCTATATGAAGGATAAATGCAATGAGAAAACACTGCTCGTCTTATAGCCTACTAGCTTTCCGCCCGCGGCTTCGCCCGCGTAGATTTCCGTTATATCGCGCTTTTTAGATTTCCCTCGGGAACATCAAATTTTTCCGGGATAAAAGGTAGCCTATGTCCTTTCTCAGGGTCTAAAGATTGTGTGCTTTCCGCCCGCGTCTTCGCCCGCGTGGAGTTCGGTTATATCGCGCTTTTTAGATTTCCCTCGGGAATATCAAATTTTTCCGGGATAAAAGGTAGCCTATGTTTTTTCTCAGGGTTTAAAGATTGTCTGTGCCAAATTTCATCAAAATCGGTTGAGAGAGATGTTTAGACGGGAAAGCGTAACAGACAGACAGACAGAGTTACTTTCGCATTTATAATATTAGTATGGATAATAGACATTGGTCAGCATGAAATTTTGCATGCGATTCTCAACAACCTTGCGTGTTATCAACCTCAATATAAATAATTTTGAAAGGCATTGCTCCATTGCTTCATCTGTTCAAAATAATACAAAAAAAAGTATTTTGTCTACAAGAACGTACCTATATGACGGAAATTGTCGAACTGTCACAATGAAACCAATTGCTGTGAGAGAGCGTTACGGAATTACCTAAAATGAGGCCTATTGCCGATTGCCGATTGCCGATTGCCATGGCCAATGGGGTAGTAAGGTTTTGGAGCGGCGGTCACGTATCGGGAGACGCAGCATAGGGAGGAGAGAGACCTCCAACAAGGTGTACTGATGACCTGAGTCTACTATTTTAATAAATTTCTAATTCCAACACGATTCCATTATCATTTCATTGTCATTGTGCTTAAAAGTTCGTAAGCAGCTAAATTCATAATTATCGATCAATTATCTCAGTAGTTTCGTAATGGAATGGTGATATTTAGAATATCATTTGCCGTTTTGCTAGAAATAATTTTCTAAAAACTAATACCCAATTTGAATACAGGGTGTATCTGACATCGTAACGCAAACTTCGCGAAAAGGCTAGACCGCATGCCACTAATAAAATTATGATAGTCATTTATGTCGTTAATGAACGGTTACAGAATAAACAGTGTTTAAAAAAAAGTGTCGGCTCGGCCTTTGAACGTTGCAAGCGTGCCGCCGTGCGGGTTTGTAGGTATGACGTTGATCCCTGGTGTGAACTTTATTAAATCAGCTAATGTGACAGTTTTTCCAGTTTTGTTTTCATTGCGCTTCTTTGTTTAATTAGCGAATTAATTAATTTTTACTTTAAAATCTTATTGGGTTATAAAAGTATAGCAATTATGAATGGACTACAGTGAAAAAAATTACATATGTATTTTTTAAATAATGAAAACGCCGACGAAATATTCCACCACTGGGGGGTTCAGAATCATTTACTGGATCCATGGTACTCGTTTGTGCGTCGATGTCAGATACACCCTTTATTATTTAATATGGAGTAGTGTGCCTTGGGGGAGGCCTTTGTCCAGCAGCGGACCTCTATAGGCTGAAGAAGGAGCCTATTGGTTGTGATAATGTGTTACGCAATACCTCGGTGCAGGGTGGGCCAATTGTGATCGGGTTCTTCTATGTGATATTCCTCAGTAGCAACCGTTACCGTACCGTACAGGCACTAGGTTCGAAATATTTCGTAGTAATATGCATTACGTCTGACTTAAAAATTACTGGTGAAATGGGGCACCTGAGCCCAAATCTTCGACAAAAAAGCGCGAAGGTTTTTTTTTTCAACGTTATAAATTAGTGCTTGACCATGATACTGATACCTCCTGATGGTTCGCAGTAGGTACATAATGCAATCTCTGATGGTAAAGCGCACTAATTTATCATAAAAATGTAATGTTTGTTGGGTTAACATTTAAATGTTTCTTCTTATAGGCGATATCTGTGCTCGCAACTGTTGAAAATGCCATTGCGTTAATTCCGGCTTTCGATTGGGCCTCTAGGTAGGAGTCATCTAGGTAGGTAGATAATTTTCATTGATGTTCACTTCCTCGAATCTGTTAAACTTTGTATGTATAACAAGCAGGGCCCCACGGTTTCACCCGCGTAGGTTTCGACCTTTCGATATATTTTTTTATATGCTCAGCTCCTAATGGTCGCCGTGTGATGTTATACAATATGTAAAGAAAACCCTGTCCAATCCGTGAAGGTATTGTTAGGTATCGATAACTTATTCTACTAAGGCCTACAAAGCCGGGCTAAACTTAAAAAAATCCCCCTAAAAAATAAATATTATTTCGCAAAAAAAGGTAACTTAAAACATTTGCGGTACTATGATGATTATGTAAAACATATGTTATTTGGTCATGTGTTTACCTTTACTATCCTTACGGGTCGGACAGGGTTTTCTTAACATATTGTATAGCCAGCCTTCCTGTATTAATGGGCCATCCAAAGCAAAAATATTTTTTCAAATCGGACCAGTAGTTCCTGTGAAAATAATCAAAATATGATTCAAATAAGACAAACTTTCCTAAGGATGTTCAATTATCTTGTTTTTTAAATTAATAAGTCTAAATCATTTTTCTATTAAAAAAAAAAAACGATCTCCACGATTTGATCTCTTTTGTAATATCTTGTTATAATGCGAAGGGTCTATACGCAGAAAAGGCATATCTATCAATCAGCTTTACAGACGCAGAGCCCTTACTAAATGATGAATCATCTCATTTGTAGATGCAAGAGTCAAATAGTTCTACCTAAATGTACGTAAGGTAAATCCTATAAGTTGAAGTTTTACCTACATTGAAACCTCAATACTAGGAATTCATACTTAACTCATAAAAGTAAAGAAGGATACTTTTAGATTTGCTTACCTGTATGATTATTGTTAACCTTTGTGGTATTTCCTATATCGAATCATTCATCATATAGGTACTTCAAACACGTGGCCGCGTAGCAGCGTACATCATCCACCGTTTGATTTAGTAAATTCGTTTTTATTATCCTGCTACGTAAAAGACGAAGGAGGATTATAATTTTCATTGTAAAGTTGAGATTACTTTCATAATTATAATAATTATACTCTATCTAGAGAATAAGAAAAAAAAACTTACAGACAAAATAATAATCTTAATTACACAAAAATGCGACATTTATTCGGCAAAAATTTAAACAAATATGAATTAAGGGTGAAATAATTTTAATTCCTACACAATAAAGTTCAGTTTACGCTTCAAATTTGTTTTTTTTTTACTTTTTCAATAGTGCTGCTCTGTAATCAACTTTAATAGAATTGAAATAAAGTTGGTATTTATTGAACTTGTAACGTCGTACCTTAGTTAATAGGTATACAATGCAATAAGTTTCCGCCGTTTTTTGAACACGTGAACGCGCATTATCAAGTAGGAATAATGATATATTTGATATATGATAATGTGATATATTTTTGTTAAATCTGTAGTAATAATGGGCGCGTTTTCCTATTCCTTTTATCTCCAATAATGCTTCCATTTCCGTGTTCTCGTCTTCACAGTTTCTAAACTTTTGAAACCACTCACGACAACTTCTATCTCTTAGAGCAGCTTCACTATAAGCTTCTACAAGCAATCGATGGGCCTCAGCCGCAGATTTCTTGAAATAAAAGAAGTAACAAAAGTTCCCGCAAATGACGATTATTCGGGACAACACTTGAGATTTTTGCACAAAAATAAATATGTGATACCGATATAGAGTTACTAATACTCTAAGTGTAGGTATTTACGTTATTACCAGATGTCCAAACTTACGATATCACATTTTACATCTGGCAATTTCAACGAAACCTCTTAGTGAGGACATCTTTTGTTAAACGGCGGAAACTTGTTCACCTAATACATTTTTTTATTAGTCAGTATTTCTCTTTATTATCGTAGGGAAATCCTGATGGCCCTCTGTACCCTCTGTTTGGCAACAACGAAGGGATATGTGGAACTCCTAGTGACTAAACCCCACTGTCCTTCCAGTACCATCAGTCGGAGATCTTCCTCCACTTCTTTTTATCGTCCGTGAGCCAGCGTGTCCTCCTTCAAGTTTTGGCGTAACCTACCCAGCACCCTTATTGCGTAACACACTATTACTAGGTATCAGTTGGAATCATTTTGAAGTTTATTGCTACTCCATCCATACTAATATTATAAATTCAAAAATAACTCTGTCTGTCTGTCTGTTACGATTTCCCGCTTTAACCTCTCGACTGATTTTGATGAAATTTGGCTCAGACAATCTTTAGACCCTGAGAAAGGACAAAGGATACATTTTATTGAAAAAAAAAAATGATATTCCTGAGGGAAATCCCACGTGGGCGAAGCCGCGGGCGGAAAGCTAGTTGCTCCATATGTGCGAAAATGTGTCTGTTCGACAACGTAAATAACGCAATGAATGTTGTTGAACTGTCAAAATCAAACCCATTGCTACTGACAATGTGTAACTCAATTACACTGCAGTTACGTAAATAACGCAATGAATGTTGTTGAATTGGCAAAATGAAACCCATTGCTACTGATAATGTGTAACTCAATTACCCTGCAGTTACGTAAATAACGCAATGAATGTTGTTGAACTGTCAAAATGAAACCCATTGCTACTGATAATGTGTAACTCAATTACCCTTTTTTTTTGTTAGGATGGGAAATCATCAAATGACTTCTTCCGCTCTGGGCGGAGCGGAAGGGCGTGTCAGACTTTTACTGACTAAAACCCACCCGTGTTTCTTCACTTGCCTGTGGGACGGCTAGGGCCACGGTTTCTTGTTTAACCAACCCGCAACCCTGACCCAGGCAGGAGGCATCGGTCTTCGTGGACCCCGTCACGATGTGCTGACATCTCTTTGAGGCGCGCGTGAAACACGACGCGCCGTCGACTCGGGCCTGGTCCTTACCGGGCGGCGAGCTGCCCATTGCTCACCGCCCGCAGGCCCGCGCCTACGGTGGCTGGGAGTTTGGTGTCATCTCCCGACCAGGGCGTCTCCTGCGGTAGCTAGTACCCTGCAGTTACGTAAATAACGCAATGAATGTTGTTGAACTGTCAAAATGAAACCCATTGCTACTGATAATGTGTAACTCAATTACCCTGCAGTTACGTAAATAACGCAATGAATGTTGTTGAACTGTCAAAATGAAACCCATTGCTACTCATAATGGTTAACGCAATTACCCTGCAGTTACGTAAATAACGCAATGAATGTTGTTGAACTGTCAAAATGAAACCCATTGCTACTGATAATGTGTAACTCAATTACCCTGCAGTTACGTAAATAACGCAATGAATGTTGTTGAACTGTCAAAATGAAACCCATTGCTACTGATAATGTGTAACTCAATTACCCTGCAGCTACGTAAATAACGCAATGAATGTTGTTGAACTGTCAAAATGAAACCCTTGCTACTGATAATGGTTAACGCAATTACCCTGCAGTTATGTAAATAACGCAATGAATGTTGTTGAACTGTCAAAATGAAACCCATTGCTACTGATAATGGTTAACGCAATTACCCTGCAGCTACGTAAATAACGCAATGAATGTTGTTGAACTGTCAAAATGAAACCCTTGCTACTGATAATGGTTAACGCAATTACCCTGCAGTTACGTAAATAACGCAATGAATGTTTTGAACTGTCAAAATTAAAGTCATTGCTACTGATAATGTGTTACGCAATTACGCTGCAGTTTCGAATATAAATTTTAATTAGTATTTTAAATACTTATTTAAAACTACAACTTACTAGAGTTACAATTTTCCAATCACCATTAGTTTTGTAAAGCAATGTTCAAGCCAATGTCGGTAATTATTTAATTAAGTAGTAAATTAACTTAGCTAGGTTCCGACTTGAAAATTGTAAACTTAGGGTAATAATATATAACTTTACCTTTAAATAGTAGTTGTTAGCCTGTTTTATGTAATAACTAGCTGTTAACTTGTCAACGAGCTAAATGAACGGGTTTCTTCCGAGTTTCTTAGCAAGAAACCTAATAGAACGTAATTAAATGAATGAATGTTTTTTTTGTTAAAAAAAAACGGTCTAGTTTATTATTACTGCGATTGTTTTAATTAGATTAGAAAATACCTACTGATCAGGCATAGCATAGCACATAGGTTACTTTGTATGTAAGTACAAAGTAACCTATGTGCTATCCCTGATACCGTGGGCGTAGTTAGTATACCATAACACGATTTAATAACGATATTATAGTTATATATGAACCTCATGCATTTTGGTATGTGTTGATTGTTCAACAGAACGGAATTATTCTGACTTTGATTTAGCAAACGATTCTGAACGAACTACATACCTACTATCATAATGTGCATTAATTTTGTTGAAATGGTTATATTGAATAATAAAACTTTTATTTAATTTAGAACGAACATATAGGTACTTTATTATACAAATCCACAGACAAGAGTCAGTGTTGCTACACTTGAGATGGAAAAAGAATATAACAGATTACTTATTTTACGCAATTATAACTAATTTAGCTATAAATACTTAATTGTTTATGTAAAGTATGAAGTATATGTATACAAACTGAACCCTACCATAAATAAATTATATAAAAAACGTTGCGCATTTGTGCGAGGTTTTCTTATAACACTGGTACTTTAGGACCACTTTCTTTGTAG
Source organism: Sesamia nonagrioides (assembly GCA_017933935.1). NCBI lineage: Eukaryota > Metazoa > Arthropoda > Insecta > Lepidoptera > Noctuidae > Sesamia > Sesamia nonagrioides. The sequence continues at coordinate 1,509,027 of JADWQK010000148.1, read as the reverse complement.
TATTTAGTAAGTGTGATTTATGTAGTAAAAAGTGCATTCAGTAAATAATTCATAAAGAAGATTGAGATATCGCAGCATAGTGGCCTCATCATGACTTTGCGTCAAACCGCCCTCGTAGACGGTTCACGCGGCCGTCTTTTTCGACATGAATTAAAATTCATGTCGAACAGACATGAACAGACATTTACACATTGGCTAAATGCACAAACCATGCGAAGCTAAAGAAGAATGAAATAAATAGTATCCGAATTATTCTTATAACTACTAAAAACACTTAAACCTACACACAACACTAAACCACTTAACACTACATCTTAATTCACTTCACCAAAGGAAAGTGTGGGGTTACGTTTTTTAAACAAAAAAAAGTAGGTGACTCTATCGCGCTGCCATTCAGCATACGTCGTAAATTTTTCGATAACATTATTATGACTTAGCTATGTATTTACGTAAGTGATCGAATCCGCGTCGAATGTTAACAAAAACATTTATAAAAAACCCAACTTCATTATGATTGGTTCATCAAATGTTGGTTTATCTGCCTGTGTTAATTCCTTATCCACGAGCCACGAGCCCCTCTAAGCTGGTGGCTAAATAATTATGTACATCAGAACGTTCGGCCAGTCGAGATAGGGAGCTGACTGATACGCCAGGTTTTAGTGACGATTTTGTGACGCACAAAGATGCCAGTCAAAGAATTTGTGACAGAATATTTCGAAAGTTAGAAGCATTTATTTATGGCCGAACGACCTGTTATCAGAACGTTCGGCCAACTTGAATCTCCATAACTGAGGACCTTAGAGAAACTGTTACTGAATAAAGTTTTAGTGACGAGACTGAATCGCATAATTATCTCTTTATTTTAATTTGTGACGGCCCCTATAAATAGAAAAATGAGAATTTTACATATAACCTCAAAAAAATGGAGTTATCGATTACCTACTCCACATTGAAGCAGCCCAAAGCAACCGTTAATCATTAAAGATTTAGTGACGAGACTGAATGGCATAGTTATCTCTTCATTTTAATTTGTGACGGCCCCTATAAATAGAAAAATGAGAATTTTACATACAACCTCAAAAAAATGGAGTTATCGATTACTCCACATTGAAGCAGCCCGAAGCAACCGTTAATCAATAAAGATTTAGTGACGAGACTGAATGACATAGTTATCTCTTTATTTTAATTTGTGACGGCCCCTATAAATAGAAAAATGAGAATTTTACATATAACCTCAAAAAAAATGGGGTTATTATTGATTACTCCACATTGAAGCAGCCCAAAGCAACCGTCAATCAATAAAGATTTAGTGACGAGACTGAATGGCATAATTATCTCTTTATTTTAATTTGTGACAACCCCTATAAATAGAAAAACAAGAATTTTACATATAACCTCAAAAAATGGGGTTGAAATATGGCAGATGGCGACTGAAATAGGGTGACCATGTATTCCAACGCAACAAGTATTTATCAAGTACTTAAATACCTTAACAATGACGCAAAACACGTAATATTAAATTATATACATAGGTACAAACAACGTTGAGCTGTTGCCTACATGTCAGTGACCACTGTGAACTGCCACCACCAGCTGTACGTTAGATCCGTACATAGAGTTTCATTTTGAATGTTTAAATTAATTTAAGATACTTCACAAGCTTAGACTCTTGTAAATTCCTTTTCCCCAAGTCATCTTCCATCGTTCAAAAACAAATACTAATACAATTTTGAAATAAATTTATTGTACATATGTTACTACATTGTATTTAAATATTACTGTATAATTTTTTTTATGAAACATAAATAGGTAAATAGGCATAATGGTGAACATTATTAATCGTACAAAAATTATGTACATCAGAACGTTCGGCTAGTCGAGATAGGGAGCTGACTGATACGCCAGGATTAGTGACGATTTTGTGACTCATAAAGATGCCAGTCAAAGAATTTGTGACAGAATATTTCGAAAGTTAGAAGCATTTATTTATGGCCGAACGACCTGATATCAGAACGTTCGGCCAACTTGAATTTCCATAACTGAGGACCTTAGAGAAACTGTTACTGAATAAAGATTTAGTGACGATTATATGACAAACAACCAATGCTTTACTTTTTCTCGTAATGCCACCGATTAAAAGTAAAATGAATTTTGGTTCCTAGAACGTCGAAATAGTTGAAAATGTTCAAAATATTTCGCCATCGTTTTCCTGGGCGGAGAGTTATTATAAAACCTTAAAACATAAATTTTTTCAGACGATAATTGAAAAACATAGAATTGATGCATTTTTACAAAGACACATTAATTATTTGCACGGTGAACTTAAACTTGCTAAATCAGATTTAGTTTCTATGTATGATTTTCTTATTCTTGTTCTTAACAAGAATAAGAAAATCAAACAAGTGACAAACCACGACAAATTCAATAGGTACTAAAACAAAAAAAAAAAACATAGACAGTTCTACGAAGATTCAATTTTTTCTGACAATCGAATGTTCATAGAAAATTGACAAGGGCAAGCAAGAGAAAAACCGAAATTCAGTTACTTTATCTCCAAAGCATTAAGGCTCAAGGTTGATTAGAAATATTTGACAGTTTTAGGTAGTATGACCTGCTGTCGTCCGTACCTAACTACCTACCGCATTTTCGAATGATTTATTACAAATCAAGCATTTTTTTATTATGTGTAGGTACCTATTTATTTAAGTATGCTTATACGTACTCGCTCAAATTTCCCATCCAATGTCAGTCGCCTTTCCACTTTCATTTGCTTTTAGCCAAAAATCGTTTATTAAGCAAATAGGATCACTAAATAATTAATTTATTATACAAATACTTCATCATACTTTCGAAATTAACAATAAAAAAATAATATTAATTAAAACTAAATTATGAATAAATTAAAGCTAAAAAGACATAAAATACAAACTAACTACAAATTAAATTTAAAGTATATAAAAAATTGAATCCAGATCGCTGCGATCACCGGGCTGGCTGCCCAAAAGGCTGGCCGCGTTCCCACGTTGAATCGCTAAACTCAACCTTAGCCAAAATAGATTCGAGTAATATTACAAAAAAATTCATACTTGTTGCGTTGGAATACATGGTCACCCTATTTCAGTCGCCATCTGCCATATTTCAACCCCATTTTTTGAGGTTATATGTAAAATTCTTGTTTTTCTATTTATAGGGGCCGTCACAAATTAAAATAAAGAGATAATTATGCCATTCAGTCTCGTCACTAAATCTTTATTGATTGACGGTTGCTTTGGGCTGCTTCAATGTGGAGAGTAATCGATAACCCCATTTTTTTTGAGGTTATATGTAAAATTCTCATTTTTCTATTTATAGGGGCCGTCACAAATTAAAATAAAGAGATAACTATGTCATTCAGTCTCGTCACTAAATCTTTATTGATTAACGGTTGCTTTGGGCTGCTTCAATGTGGAGTAATCGATAACTCCATTTTTTTGAGGTTATATGTAAAATTCTCATTTTTATATATATAGGGGCCGTCACAAATTAAAATAAAGAGATAACTATGCCATTCAGTCTCGTCACTAAATCTTTAATGATTAACGGTTGCTTTGGGCTGCTTCAATGTGGAGTAGGTAATCGATAACTCCATTTTTTTGAGGTTATATGTAAAATTCTCATTTTTCTATTTATAGGGGCCGTCACAAATTAAAATAAAGAGATAATTATGCGATTCAGTCTCGTCACTAAAACTTTATTCAGTAACAGTTTCTCTAAAGTCCTCAGTTATGGAGATTCAAGTTGGCCGAACGTTCTGATATCAGGTCGTTCGGCCATAAATAAATGCTTCTAACTTTCGAAATATTCTGTCACAAATTCTTTGACTGGCATCTTTGTGCGTCACAAAATCGTCACTAAAACCTGGCGTATCAGTCAGCTCCCTATCTCGACTGGCCGAACGTTCTGATGTACATAAATAATTACAACCGCACAGCAGGGTAATTGCGTAACACATTATCAGTAGCAATGGGTTTCATTTTGACAGCTCAACAGCGTTCATTGCGCTACTAAACAGATTTGTTGTACATGGAGCAATGGATTTTCAATATGCTTCAAAATGATTCCAATTGATAGCAATAATTAGTCGTGGTGGTGAGTATGAGTGTGTGGGTTCGATTCCAGGTCAGGCAAGTACCAATGTAACTTTCCTAAGTTATATGTACTTTCTAAGTATATCTTGGACACCAATGACTGATTACAAGGTGAACGAAAACATCTTGAGGAAACCTGGACTTTAAGTCTGAAATCGCCCAAAAGCCCGAAAAGTCTGAGGTCAAAAAAACCTTTAATAACGAATTAACATCATCAACCTTTTCCCAACTATGGTGGGTTCCAGTCCAACCGGATGCAAGTGAATCCCAGCATTTTCCGTGGTGCAAGTGCGTGGTAGTCGTGGTGGCCTAGTGATTAAAACACCAGCCTCTCAAGTATGAGTGTGCGGGTTCGATCCCAGGTCAGGCAATTACCAATGTAACTTTTCTCAAAGTTATATGTACTTTCTAAGTATATCTTGGACACCAGTGACTGAAGGTGAAGGAAAACATCTTGAGGAAACCTGGACTTTATAAGTCTGAAATCGCCAACCCGCATTGAGCAAGCGTGGCGATTACGCTTATTCCTTCTTTGTATGAGAGGAGACCTGTGCCCAGCAGTGGGACGATAAAAAAAAAGTTGATGATGATGAGTGCGTATCTGGCCTCCACAACCATTTTTACGACACCACTTGGTAAGATTGGTGTCAGAGTTTCAGACTTCTCGTCAGAAATCAGTCATCACACATCTTTGATAGTCAAAGATCTACGAAGGACAGCTCGGATCAACAGCTTAACCTGCTTTCCGAGACATGGAGGTGTGGTCACCCATCCGCAGACTATCCGCGACAAGCGTAGCTTAACCCGATTGATCGACCTGCACCCTTATTGCGTAAAACACTATTACTATCATCATCATCAAACTTTTTTTATCGTCCCACTGCTGGGCACAGGTCTCCTCTCATACAAAGAAGGAATAAGCGTAATCACCACGCTTGCTCAATGCGGGTTGGCGATTTCAGACTTATAAAGTCCAGGTTTCCTCAAGATGTTTTCCTTCACCTTCAGTCACTGGTGTCCAAGATATACGTAGAAAGTACATATAACTTTAGAAAAGTTACATTGGTAATTGCCTGACCTGGGATCGAACCCGCACACTCATACTTGAGAGGCTGGTGTTTTAACCACTAGGCCACCACGACTACCACGCACTTGCACCACGGAAAATGCTGGGATTCACTTGCATCCGGTTGGACTGGAACCCACCATAGTTGGGAAAAGGTTGATGATGTTAATTCGTTATTAAAGGTTTTTTTGACCTCAGACTTTTCGGATATATGTACTATGCTGAGTGGAAGGAAAACCCGCTCATGGCACAACATCGACAAGATGTTGAGACGCAATCAAGAAGGCTGTTGGAGGCAGCATTTACCGAGCGGCAGCATTTACGGCAGTAGACCACATAACTTGAAGACCCGTCGTATGTGGTCACGATCCTCAGTATTGAATCACTAAACTCGGCACGGTTGGTGTAGTGGTTAAATGTTGGACTGCTGCGCTGCGTGTCGCAGGCTCGATTCTCGGACGGAACAAATATTTGTATGACCTACAAGTAGTTGTTCTGGGTCTGGTTGTTTGTGTATGTGGTTTATATGTTTGTAAACGCACCCACGATATAGGAGAAATTCTTAGTCTGGGGCAAAAAAGCAAAAGCGCTAAGAAGCAGAGTTGTACTTAAATTGAGTTTAGATTGTTGTTGTTGTCTCAGCAGATAATTATTTAGAAAGAAATTTAAAGTAAGTAAAAGGTCGATGAAAAAGTCGGTATCTCTGTGGCTTTGGAAGTTGACGTACGACCAAACTGAGGATATACTGACTATCCTAAAGTAATGACGAAACAGTTTGAAAATTTCACCTGAAGAATCTACTAGCTAAAATGACTTTATTCTTTACTCACCCTCTAACACACATACACTCACCATTCACATTACACATCTAGAGGACATCAAACTATCAAACTTTCAGTCGTTCTTTTCTGTGTTATAAATATGTTCATAGTTTAAAATTGTTTCCTTTTGTTTTTAAGCTCATACTTGCATACCCAGTCTGAGGGCCAGAGGCGCTGCGTGCTGAAACACAGGCTTTAAACCTAGTTCGGCAGCAGATGCTAATTGGACACAATAATTTTGTATTAATTTATTCTAAGCATAATTTTATGTAGCTAAAACAAATTGTGTAACGGATTTACCTTTTTTGGCTAAATAAAAAGTAGGTGGCTTCTTCTTCAGCCTATACAGGTCCACTGCTGGACAAAGGCCTCCCCCAAGGCTTTCCACGATGACCGGTCTTGCGCTGCCCGCATCCATCGGCTTCCTGCGACCTTCACCAGGTCATCGGTCCACCTTGTTGGGGGCCTCCCTACGCTGCGTCTTCCGGTACGTGGCCGCCACTCCAGAACCTTACTGCCCCATCGGCCATCGGTTCTACGAGCAATGTGCCCAGCCCACTGCCAATTTTAGCGACTTGAAGGGCTATGTCGGGCTAGGTGGCTAAAGTAAACTTTTTACGAACTTGAGTACAGATTACAGATTCATAAAAAAAAAAAAAAAACACTAGCATCAAAAGGAAGCACTAATGGCCACTTCGAGGCAGTTTGCAAACCATTGTAAGATGTAGTAGTAGTAGAAGTAAAAATCACCTTGGACTTAGATTTAATGAGCTGTTAGTTCACTCTGATGATCCCTATCATTGGGGTTGTATCGACCCCAACTTACGAATGTAATAAGTTTACTTTACAATCACCGATCGTGAATTGGAACCAAGTACTAATATTTTTTGTATTAAATTTCGTCAGTACTACTCTGAAAACGGTGAGATAAAACATCGTGAGATATTTTAGAACTAAACATTCGAAGACATAGGTACAATATTCATTAACCAAGGCCCGCCTGGTGAATTAAGGTCAACTCGATGCATTTCCAATAACAGAAAGGAGGTTGGTAGGTCCGTGTCCCAGCAGTGGAGACAGTACCTATAGGCTTTTTATTTTGTACTAGCTGCACCACGCGGTTTCGCCCGCGTTTTTTTTATATGCCCCGCTCCTATTGGTCGCAGAATGATGTTATACAGCCTGAAGCCTTCCTGGATTAATGGGCTATCCAAAGCAAAAATAATTTTTCAAATCGGACCAGTAGTTCCTGAGATTAGCGCGTGCAAACAAACAGACAAACTCTTCAGCTTTGTATATTAGTATAGATGGGATATCATTGAAGTACTTCTCTGGATGGAACGGAAGGAGGAGATCAGATTTTTATTGACTAAAACCCACCCATGCTCCTTCACTTGTCTGTGTGCCAGGGAGCACAGTATCTCTTTTTTTTAAACGACTTCAAAAAAAAGGAGGTTATCAATTCGACCCGTATGTATGTAAGCAAAATTTCAAGTGTATGTATGTATGTTTTTATGTTTGTGCGCGCATATTGCCGGAACTATTTTTTGTTGGACTATGTATTGTTCAACTTAGGGAATATTATAAGTTTCATCAAAATCGGTTCAGTTGTTTTTGAGATAGGGTTTTTTTTCGTATTGATGAGAATTTCTTCTAACACGGGTTATGGCTGCCACTATTGTTATGAAGTGAAAAGTAATATTGGAATTTTGACTAAGACACTGAAAAGCATGAAATAAAAACTTTTTACAAAAAAATAGAAACCATCTTCAAAAAAAACAGTTAAAATGAAAAAAAAAAAACTTTTGTCATGGCTCTAGAAGTCGGTGGCGAGCTAGACAACAGAACCCTTGAGACAGTACAGGAGAGTAGCTTTTTTATTAAAAAGTTTTTTTCTTCTTAGCTGAGGGGCAGTATAAGATGATTATGCTAGAGAATAATACTATTGATAGCTCATCGGTGAGATTTAACGAGAAAAGCTCATAGTAGCACTGGTCTGGTCGTGCCTCGGAAAGCACGTTAAGCCGTTGGTCCCGGTTGCCATACGAACATCTAGTGGCAGTCGTTACGGGTTGTTGGAGCCCTCAGAGGTCCTACAATTGGTCTAACTGCAATGCTTTGATGTCGCCATCGGGTTGTGGAGGTCAGACGGCAGTCGCTTTACGGAAAATGTCGAAGTTTAGCCATAGGTATCAGCAGTTCGACTGGTAAAAGCGGACCCCAGACTCCAAAGCTGAAAACGCTGGGATGATGATGATGATGAGCTCATAGTAGCATAGTTTAATCTGTTTAATCAAAATAGCTGGAAAAGGCAGAAATTTCATTCGATCATTTGGGTAAGCAAAATAAAAGCAAAAATAAGATTTTTAAATATTGTTTTCCTCTAAGAATTACACGTGTGTTTTAAGAAAATATCTTGATACGACTTAAAATAATCCGCAGTCTTTATTAATCAGTGTCAGTATTTTATTAATGTTTATGACTTAATTTTCCATTGTTGAGTTATGTGCGTTTGGATCTGCAGATAGAATAGTTCATACAGTTACGTGTGTGGTCCCTATTTCAGTAAAACCACTTAAATACCGACTTCTATATTAATTGCTAGTAATAATTCATTTAAGACATATTTTCGAAGAATTATCTAATATTCTTCGCAGAAATTGTATTTGACACAAATTCTAGTTGTTCACTGTTTCCAGGAATACGTTTTTCGAAGTCCCACGGGGGAATTGCGTAAGGCGTTAACAGTAACAATTGTCTTTCATTTTAAGAGTCCAACAACATTCATTGCCTTAATTACGTTAAGCAGACTTTGAACATAATTATGAAGCAACGAATTAGCAATAAATGTTGTTCAAAATAATTCAGATTTTCATTAAAAGTGTGTTACGCAATTAGGGTGCCGATGCCAAAAAGTGTTTATTGATTTTCAGTTAGATTTTTATTGTTATTCTAAGAAGTTTGCAGCCGATGTTATGGCCTACCACAGTAAATATTCTTTATATTTGCTGTGGTAGGCCATAATATCGGCTGCCGGCAGAAGTTACTACCCACTTGGCAAATTCTTGCCGCCAAGCGATTCGTCGTGTTCAATACTCAATACTTTATTGTTTTCCACATGTATTCTTAGGTGGTAATTATCTTAAAATTAGTTCATGTGGACCCTGTCGGGCACAACAACATAAGTGAAGCTAGGAGAGAGGAAGCACTTTTTTACACTCTACTACGTTGCTTGCTAACGGGCATGATGTTCCGGCATGATGTCTGGTGAAGCCAGTCTTACGGAAGACGGGTCTGAGCAGTTGTGTTGCGATGTGTGCCGGGTACGATACGCCAAATGTTGTAGTGTCGGGAGTTTGAACGTGAAGGGTCTCCATATCAAACTCCCTCTGGCGTAGCATCGTTGCTCGTGTTATTGGGCTTAACCTCGCTCAACTGCTGTCTTCCTTCCTATTCACTAATTTTTTTGAATGAATAGGTTTTATAAACTAACGCGCTTTAGCATAAACGATTGCATCACTGCTTACCATCAGGCGGGATTGCGGTCAAGCACCAGTTTATAATTATTTAAAAAAAAAGTGGAAATGACCAAGGCGAAGTTACAAATCTACAAAACGAGGACACATTATGTAGAGCTGATAAAACAAAAGTTCAATTAATTACGTTTAGCTGATCTTTCACAAGGAGGCGCGGTTTCCATCCCCGCACAGTGCAAATATTTGTATGCATGAATGTGCTTTCAGAGGCACGACTAGACCAGTGCAAATAGCACTGGTCTGGTCGTGCCTCGGAAAGCACGTTAAGCCGTTGGTCCCGGTTGCCATACGAACATCTGGTGGCAGTCGTTACGGGTTGTTGGAGTCCTCAAAAGTCTAACAATTGGTCTAACTGCAATGCTTAGATATCGCCTACGGGTTGTGGAGGTCAGACGGCAGTCGCTTCACGGAAAATATCGAAGTTTAGCCCAAATCAGCAGTTGGACTGGTAAAGCGGACCCCCAGACTCCAAAGATAAAAGGCTACGGATGCGACTGGGATTAACGCTGAGATGATGATGAGCTGATCTTTCACACGCGGGGCTCTTGGCTAAGTGATAATATCCTTAAGGTTCGATCGATCAGGATAAGCTACGCTTGCTGCGGTTGGTAAGTGGATTGGTGACCATTTCACCTATCGAGACCCCGTGCCTCGGACAATACTATAAACCCGTTGGTCCTTCTCATTTATTTTTAGTTGGTCATTCTTGGATGTCACACAAACACTGAAAAGAACAGATACTACACTTTGATCTTCGCCAAAAGGCCGAGAAGCGATAGCTCTTACCACAGCATGCTAAAGATCGCTCGAAATGGAGGAGAATGTGCAGGAAAGCGGACTCCGGACTCCAAAGCGAAAGCCGCGGATGCAACCGCTGAGATGACGCTGAGATGATGATGATGACAAAATATCTTTTATTACCAACGGGATCGATTTACCTAGTAGTTTTGTGGAGGTCAGATACAAAATCTTACCATGTCAAAATCTGGGATTTGGTTGCTTCCGCAACCTAATTACGTAACACACTATTAGTATCAGTTGGAATCATTTCGAAGCATATTGGTAATCCATAGCTCCATGTGTTCGAAAATATGTCTACTCAACAACGTAAATAACGCAATGAATGTTGTGGAATTGTCAAAATGATGCCCATTGCTACTGATAGTGTGTTACGTAATTACCCCGCAGGTTAGACTGGAAGTCGCCTACAACAAAGTTGGGAAAAAGCAGTTGATCAAGAGCAAAACCTCTTAAAATATATTTGTATTTTTACGCCATCTCGTAATCATCATCATCAATCTTTTTTTATCGTCCCACTGCTGGGTACTGTTTGAGGTTGTATACCTACCTTGGCAACTAACACATATGATGCAGCTGTCTGTGGTCATGACAGAACTATAAAAAATTAATGGTGTGAAGCTGATACGGTCTATATTTTAGTAAATACCTAATATACCTACTCGGTGAATGCGCTTAATGCTGGATTTGTTAATTCCTAACAGGCACAGGTCTCCTCTCATACAGAGAAGGATTGAGCGTAATCACTACGCTTGCTCAATGCGGGTTGGCGATTTCAGACTTATAAAGTCCAGGTTTCCTCAAGATGTTTTCCTTCACCTTCAGTCATTGGTGTCCAAGATATACTTAGAAAGTACATATAACTTTAGAAAAGTTACATTGGCACTTGCCTGACCTGGAATCGAACCCGCACACTCATACTTGAGAGGCTGGTGTTTTAACGACTAGGACACCACGACTTCTCTCGTAATACCGGAACGTAAATGAGGAACCGAATCCATACATATTAATTCGGAAAGTGCTCTGTTACCATCAGAAAAAGTTTCTATAGTATTTTTTGCAGTGAGTGCCAAGTCATTTGCCATGAAAAGAATTTAATACGTTACGCAACCGTGCTAGGATTTTTTTTACATTTCTTGATTTTTTTTTTAAATTTATCAAACAACTGTATCAGAATGTGGACGTACGGACGACAGCAGGCCAAGCTACCCCAAACTGTCAGATATCACCAATTAACCCTGAGCCTTAACGCTTTAGAGAAAAAGTTGAAAATCTAATAAGGAAATCTGACAGATTATAGTAGCTCGATGTGCTGTCGTCTGTACCTAAATTTCACGCCTGACACCGAAAAAATGTTTCCGTCACGGTTCAAGAGAATGACATTTCAATTGCTACACAAAATTTGATGCTACGAATTTTATTTCACAAGTTATAAAAGCTCACGGAACCAGCTAACAGCGAATAGTCCTTCAACATTCAAAGCTCACACGCACACACTCACAATAGTCGTAATAATCTATTAAACACCACACCATTACATAAGATTTTAATATCTCCTGCTTTTTAAATATCAACTCTATCGTGAACTGTTAGAGATTATTTTTCTTCACCAATAACAAGTCAAGACGGGTGATCGTGACCCCTGATTTCAATATACAAGCAAAACACTGTTTCTACGTGTGTATTGCTCCAAACTTGATTTCAAATCATTAATGAAATAAAACGCCATTAACATTTATTTGGTTTTGCTTAAGAATAAGTATGAAAATTTGAATGGATGAACTTGAAATTGTAGAGCACTGGAAATAATATTCCAACATCCTGGAAGTGAAAATTGTTCTGTACAATTTGAAATGTTCTGTGACAGATTTTATATCCTGGTCTAGAATATTCTCACACAAAGATATTTTACCAGACGACACTATCAGAGATCCGTAACTAAAAACAAAGTAGGTAACGGAAAGGAAGTGGGTAACGATCAATTTGATTAAAATTCGCGCCAAAATGTATTGCGTTTTCGCGCAGGTGTTCTGTGTCGATCGCAGTATCATTCAAGTGCACCAAAACAATTTTTATGATTTTAAAGATTACAGCGATAATTTCGACCGTTAAGATTTCATATCACTTAAATTTTATCAAAAACTTTCAGTTAATCGCGAATTGAAACGCCTTCTGGTGGCCAATCTATCAATGGAGCCTCAACCGATCAGAAGTCGTTATGGCGTGATATAGCTCGCTCGTGATTGGTGGAAGTTGACGCGACATCTATTTCTGTCTCGAGTCAGAATGCGCGCGCTGTGGCTGGTGCGCATGTGTGCGAGCGATACGTGAGGCGCCAGTGTGTGCGTGTGTTGTGAGGCGCGTTCTCTGTTTACAGCGCGGTGGTGTGGCCGGCGAGCGCACGCATTCGACACTGTCTAACGTGCGAAATCGAGTTTTCCGGCGGCTCTCGAGCTGCGTTAGCGTCTATGGTGTTTTCCTCACAGTTTATTGGTGCTAATACATGTCGGACGTAAATAAAACATTCGGGATCCGAGTCAACACTCAGTTCCGAGCGTACTTTCGGTGCAGCTCATAAAAATTATACGTGTTTTCGGCGGATGCGATGAATAAATTTTGCAAATCGAGTCTGTGTGTCGAAAAGGTTCGTGAGAGCTATGTTTTGATCGGTCGGCGTGTAGTGGAAGTGCCGGGCGGTGTGGATGCGATACGACTCGCGATCCTGATCCTGATCTCAGTAAGACTGAGGCTGTGCTACAAGTTGTTCTCGTTGGGACTTGGAGCAGTGCCTGCCAGGAGTGCCAAGAGCATCCAGAGGGACTTATTGGAGTACACAGTGCCCGGCACGTGCTGAGGTAGGCTTAACAACGCGTGACCTTGGCTTTTTCGCTTCGCTTTTAAGACTTCAAAGTGGTACATGATCCAGATGCTAATGTATTAATTTTTCTTCTCATGTGTTTTGTCTGCTAACCGCTTCAAAGCTATCCTTTTCTGATTAGCACTGCGGTGGTACACCACGTAAGTGTTTCTTCACACACTGCTGATAATCATTTATTTTAGTTGAAAATTAGAGTACACACATATTTTAGTTCGTACATATGACACTTACCGGGAACATATGATTTAGTTACATAATTATAAATAGTGCTTATAATGTTATTGATGTTTGTCTGATATGCTATGCAGATGTTTTTACTTTTTTCTTAAGCTGTCTATGTCTCTACATTTTACTTTGTATATTGATAATCTTCATCATCTTTAACCGCCTCTTAATCCAAGATGAAGATTTCCGCTTTTATTTTATCTAGATTTTTCAAAGATTCAACGTTTATTTTATAGGATCTTATGTTTTTGTAAAATCTTATCCAGTATACACTTCATATCTATGAAGCTTTCGTCAAATCTAATCGTTTTTTAGACAAAAATGGGAAGACCAGATCTTCCAAAACCTCATTATATTTCCATACAAAATGCAGTGCCGATTTCAGCAGATAACAACAGATAAATTCGTCAAATCTAAGCTTGATAACAAATTGTCACATTCCGTACGCACGCTTTATTGAAAGGAATGTGTATATTGCATGCAATTAAAGGTTTTTCAAACATTGCGTTTTATTGTAGCTAGCACCTAGCCGTTGATTAGTTTTTACTTGCGTTGCTAGTATTAGGTATAGGTATGTGTTATTTACTTACGTAACTATATTTTTAAAACTCTTTTTTGGGTTTCAATTTGTTTACCAATGGTAACACTCTTGAGTCATGAATGAGGAGAATGCTCCACATCATATTTGTATTAAACTCACCGTTAAAATCCAATAAGAATCTTATCTGAAAAATAAAAGAAACATGTCCGCTTTCCTATTTTGAAAATCCATTCTCTTTCTTTCATTTGAATTAAAATACCTAGGAGGTTTCTGATAAGAGATTTATATATAAACGGCCTATTCAATACTAAGGAAATTATTGTTATCTGATGGGTCTGGAGTTCTGGACACCTTTGAAAACACTACCAACAATAAACAAAAATAGTCTAGAACCAATTTATTTAACCTTTAATCAAATGTTTAGGCTTTAGTCTGTTCTTAAACAAAAAACTTTAATAACTAAAATACAATTATAAAGGCAGATAAAAACATTAGCGTGCCGTCGGCAATTTATAGATATAGCCTAAAACAAAACAATCCGGCCTGATATTACTTTAAAGCTTCAAACCTCATGTATCTTAATGGCCCGAGAAAAACCAGAAACTACGGAAATAGAGAAACTTTAAAAGAAACTATTTTACATAATATTATAATACTGGCCTATTTTAGTCCTACTAGAGGGTAAAGGCCTCTTTCCATACAGAGAAGGCGCAAACATTGATTACTTCGGTGAAGGAAAAGATCGTGAGAAACCTCGACATATATTTTTTATATATGTCTGGAAACATCAACCCGACTTACACAATATTAGTAATTGAAAACTGGAGTATAGGCTATTGTATTATTTCTTGAAGTATCACCTGCGCGATATTTATTAATTAGGCATACTTACATACCGCGTTAACTAAGGAAAATATACGTATTTTTGTGTATATCCCCAAAAAATAAAACAAAACTTTTCCTATGATAAATTTATATGAGTTCATTGAATAGGCACTAATTATTTCTGTGAATGAGTAAATTCTAACTTTGCGGTATAAATTCCAGAATTAATTGTCATGGATTCATTTGGTTTTAGTAAAGTTCAAGTTTTAGGTTAAAGAAGTA
The DNA here is from genome assembly GCA_017933935.1 of Sesamia nonagrioides. Lineage (NCBI taxonomy): Eukaryota > Metazoa > Arthropoda > Insecta > Lepidoptera > Noctuidae > Sesamia > Sesamia nonagrioides. The sequence continues at coordinate 1,493,928 of JADWQK010000148.1, read as the reverse complement.
GTAACATAATTATGAAAAATAAAAGAAATACATGTATATTAAGTCCATGTCATTTTCACTTAGCTTCTGCCTCAGCTGAAGAGAATAATAATTTAATCCTTACAACGAAAAGATTTTATCAGACATTGAAAAGGCCAAGATCATCAATTTAACTCCAATTTAAAATTTCGCAATGTTTGGGCATAACCTTATTCTCCGTAATCGTTTCGTAGTTAAACATATGTATTTATTGATCGTTATGTTGGGAGTTAACCTAATATCAAGTTGCGTCGCGCACTTATTGGCGCCTCGCAGGCGACTAAACAATACCCCCGAGAACAATGGACGAATTAACGAATTTTCAACTGATGAATTACTTTAGGACATGAACTAAAGTCTGATACAACAAGCCTAAACTATTCTATAGCCGCTTAATTCTGTCACGTACCGTTTAGCTTCTGATGTAGGTAATGTAACTCTTTGAACTCCTTGGCAAGCAATACATTTTATTGTTCTAGGAACATATGTTTAGGATACGTCAAATCAAATAATTATTCATATGTATGTACGTATATGTTGTTATTATATATAAACAATTTCAGTTTTATGATCAACTTTATGTGTAAAATCGATGTGGTAACTATTTACCTTTATTGTCCCTCTTGAACACTCGATATAATGTTAACTATTTAATCGGTATGATCGAACAATGCTCATAGTATCACCTTCAAAAAGCAAATAAACGACCCAATTAATAAAATAAGATTGTGCCTTACTACATAAAAAAACTTGATAATATTATTAACACAAGATTAAAAATAATAAATTAAGAATATAATGTATCTGCATTGCAAAATTTTGCCATTCAAAATATTTTTAACACCGAAGGCTGAAGCATGAATGAACGCAACAGAGGAGTGGAATGAATGCTGTGATAAAGACATGTCCAAAATATGTAGTTCATTATTAAAATTTTAAAAGAAACTGGAAATATCATTCAAAAGAAAATGCAACGAAGTACTTTTAAGTGGGAAGTGGATTTATAACTTTTATAATTTGGATGAACTCAAAAAAGGTATCCAATAAAAAACTACCATATAAATAGACACATTGATGTATTTCAAATATCCATTCACCAAATATAGGTGATGAAGCATGGAATCATGAATTTATTTTTCAATACGGAAACGATAACGCTTAGCTACATAAAGAAAACTCCAAATATACGATAGCAAAGAGTTACTCGAGAACCAATGAAAGAACACAATAAAAGTGTTCGCATTGGAATCGCGAAGCAATTTACAAGATAATACAGAGAGTCCTCGAGATAATAACACAAGAGGAGAGAGTTATAGAGATATTGCACAACGTCCAGAATTAAATATTATTCCTCACATACGCAGTCTGTTTACCACAACTCGTCGGGATTATAAAGATAAATTGTTTTACAGATATTACAGATTATAATTACTTAGTAAATGAAAACATTAACAACATCTTCCCCTTTTCATCCATACTAGCCTATGATCATCTGCGTTTGTGTAGTTTAAATGCAGCTTAACAATGTTGACGGTCATAAACATTATGTAATATTTTCAGACACCATTGAACAATACGATGTAATTATTATCTCTTTTTAGCATAGTTATAATATAAACACATGATATAGGCGCATAAGTGCTATTACAAAACTGGACTCATGAATGGTCCTCCGCCCACGAGCTCAATGATTTTTTTATAGCGACCGAGCGCACATCTAAAATAATCGTTTTAACAATGCCCCAGCCTCAAAAGAGGTCACTAGATCTGTTTTATCTTCCACTTTATTGTACAATGCAACAGACATGTTTAATAAGAGAACTCTGCAAATATATGGATATATGTATCCGAAAACAAGATTGTTGTGACACTATTTCGGAACAAAGGAAAACATACCTACGTAGTTGGAATGGAATATTCGATGTTAAAACTTATTTCTAAGCAACAATGCGATGACTTGAATACCATATTGCACTTAACGTTAAGAGTGCACACATCCGTGATAAGAACATTCAAGCAGCACACATGAATCAACGTGGCCTCCACACATCTGAATGGATGTTAATTAGTACGTTTGTTTTAACACTTCAATATTCAAAGCGCACACAAACACACATGCACGTGCTATAGCGCACCATGTATAATGAACCTTCGCATTTGACTGCTGCCGAATGGAAAATACGTAAACAAATTAAACAAATGAACGATGAAAAATATTTCTTTTACATCTTCGGCTATGTGCATGTAAGTTGTCACATGTACCACAAGATCAGTAGGTAGTGCAAACAAATGCGCAAGATGGAAGTTAACTTTAACGTTAACTGCAAGAAATATTGATCAATCAACACTTACCTCTAAAGTTTATTTTACCTTCACACATCTATTAGGTTGGTGATACTTGATCGTGAGAATAGTATGTTCAAACTTTTGTTATTTTTTATATCGAAACAGTACTTAATCACTTCCTACAGCTCAAAGGGCGGAAGTCTTGCGTTTACAGAAATAATAAATTAACACCTTTGGTGTTTCAATTCGATGTTTCTTTAGGTTGCCCTTGAGAGAAGGTCAATTCGGCTTCTACGTTTGGGAGGAGCACTGTTGCGACACTCGCATTAAAACTTTAACATAACTCTGTTTGTTTTTGTTCTGTGTATTCGGTAATTTTCGAGTGGACGTCGATCACTTGGAGTGGGCAACGAAGGACGAACGTCGACACCCACGCATATTAATACATCAACAACGTCAAATTCTTGATTGAAGCGTCTTATCCTACGTTAATAGTTAAGTAATATTGTGCGGACAGACGTAATTAATGTTAATATTATTACAGCTCATATAAGAGCCAGTTTAAATACTTCTAGTCTAGACTTTTAAACTAATAAAAGAAGGTTTAGAACTATGTATTTGAGATAGCATAAAGGCTCCATTTGAATGAAGAAATATTAGAAGGCCGTGGATTAAAACTACAGGGAAATGAATGAAATTGAGACCTTATAATTATTTCTTTAAATAAAAGTACTTGGTAGTCATACAATATGATTCCATCTTTGATGGGTGATAAATAAAACATGACATTGAACTTCTTAAGGAAAAATTGCGATTGTGTTAAACCCAGAGTAGGCCATCTTGATGTACTTGAAAAAATATAAATTATTCTTTGATTAAGCCCTTATAAAGCAAATTCTATAAACAATCACTCCGTGTCTCATCGATAAAGCTAATAGTCATTAAAGGTGATCTTTTATTTATTTTCATTACAGCCAATGATTTACAGTAAATGGCTCTAGGATAGGAATAAATTAAACCAACTACGAAAAATTTCAACCGTGGCCAGAGAAATGGGAATTAAAGATCTTTAGATTTTATTCTTGATAAACTTGATGGATGAATTAATGGATACGCTTACTAAAATAAATATTTGACTTGTAAACAAAATTATTCATACTAATGTGCAGGTCAAAGGGCTGCCTACATCGTAACTTTTTATGGTGACTCTATTATAAAATTATCGTTATTTATTAGTAGCCATATTGGTTATATTAGCCAACGTTTTATAGTACCTATCTACTATGTTGTGGTCATCATGTTCATCTATTACATCTGTTACCCTATCTTCATTCCTACATGATTTATATTCAGCATTTATTGCAACTGTTCCCAAAAAGATATTACCATTATAAACATTTACGATTGACAGGACATTTCCTTCTTTCTTCCTCTTAATAACACAAGTAAACAGTTATTTATATCATCGTACATATTTTCCAAAATCTCTTTTTTTATTTGATAACCTTGTAGTAACCTATTCTAGGATCACTCTGCTTAAAAAACACACGTTTATAAACTCTTACTTGATCAAACAAAATTGAATGCTATTTTTAATTAACGTCCGGTACTGTATACATAGCCAGTGGGTGCACGTACCCCTATATGTAGAGCCAAGTAAACGGACTCACGGATAAGATTGTTTGCACAAAGCAAATATTTGACATCTCACAAACAGGTCAGGCGGAGACGACTCGGACGGCCATTTGCAATTGCAAATTTTCCGAGATAAAAATAATCTAGGAGGGCTTAATTAAGATTAAGTGATAAAGATACGACCAATAAATTAACTGTTTCGTGCTGGCTGAAGGTTTTATACACGTACTTATAAACTTAATGGTATATTACTTGTAAAGTGATATTGGAAAACAGATTCGAAAATAATACGCTTTAATCGATTTTATCTTCCAAATTATGATGAGATATTTATCATGATTCAAGTGAATGATAATATTCGAGCGTAGTCGCTTCAAGATTGTCATATAACCCAATGCCTTTTTGGTGTAGTTGACAACGTAGTTAATGATTATTATGTTTTACGACGTATGGCTTTGATAGCCAACTATCTTACTATGGAAATAATAGACTATTAAAAGGAAAGCTGTTGGTTTAGTCTGTAAAATATTACCGTGATATCTTAGATGAAGTAAACTTGGATTGAGCTGTCATTCCATAGTATACTAGATACTAGAGATTAACACTGCTGTCACTTTATTTCACCTAAGTTTTTACGGTAAGCCTTTTACGGAATAGATCGGTAAGTATGGTTCCCCAAAAGTCTATAAGTAAATTTGCGCAAACAGCCACCAAAAGTATTCATTTGAACATAAGCCGAAGAAAACACATTTCGGATCTCCATTAATCATTGTTTACGTTTACAACCAGAACGTTATTCCACCATTACTACTGTAGACTGATTCTGCTTCGCCGGCAGATATGACAAGCATAAACAATACCACTTTACTTTTGCCACTAGAGAGTAATAAAGCGCGCGTGTATCCTTCAGTATATGTATCCTCCAGCTATAATAGTATCTTCAATTTGTTAATTCACCTTCTTTATCCAAACTTATTTGCATTTTATGGTAATTTGAGTGAGCGAGCGAGCTTATATGGGGATCTCTTTCAATTTATCGATCATGCAACTACCAGCTTAAGCTAAATATACTAGGTACTATGTATTAAAATATAGTATAAAAATATGTTTTGCAAAATGTGAAGAGAAGCCATTGAGTGAAATCAGTACTCTGTTTGCATTAAAAGTGCCTCAAAGACACCGCACAGATAAAGAAAGGAGTGTCATTGTCACGCGACCCGAGACTGTATAGTGTATATACAGTAATCAGGTTACAGGTCGCTCTAGGAATGTCTGCTTCTTATTGACGCCTTTAATATACTGCAACACATTAACCTTGCGTGCTATTTAGGCGTTCCATTTTTGCCTCGCAGATTATGCCCAACTGTTTCTAATGAAAAACAAGGCTCTATTTGCTAAGTGGATATTTGCAACGTAAATAAAAAACAGGGCGAACTGAAGGTTCAATTAGAGTGATTAATACCGCTTATGGATATCTGGAACGAGCGGACTCCGCGCTTTTAGTTAGATCCTATTATCTGTCAACTGTTAGCAGTTGTAGAATAATTTTCCAAAGGTTTGGATTGCGAAACACATATTTCACTTAGATTTATTTTCGGGATTCATGGAAATGTTGACACAGCGCTCCAGTTTCGGTACTCGCTAAGTAAAACCCAGCACAAGCAATTTGCTTAGTTCTCCCCAAGGTTTACTGCTTGTGAATTAGTGCAGCGTTGTGTAACGCAACTGGGTCGATCGATAGCGTACTCTTAATTGCGATAAAAAGTGCTTCTCTGTATCAGGCCATTAATTCTGTAATTATCGCGGCGTCCGCACATCAAAAGCGCCGACGACGTACCACGCCACGACAAATTTGTACAGACTCTTGAAGAATGTCGCTAATGAGGTGAATATCATAGACATATAGTTTAATCTAGGTATAACACTTTACCATCTGCAGTCAAGCATTTGTTTGTTGCATTGAACAATGTTTTCTTTCAGAGCTAAAAGACTTGTTTATTACAAGTGTAATCACTATCAGAAATATTTTATTTTTTACCTCTTGATAATTTTAACAAGTACCTAACACTATCGTGTTCACTAGCTGAACCTAGTATTAAAAGTTAAGATGGTTTTTTTTGATGGTTTTGATGGTTTTTTTGGTTTGTGTGTGTGTGTATGATGTTAATGTATTGTAAAATGTAGGTCAGTGGAAGCAACGTCAAAGCGCCCATTGTTTCAGAGCGGGTCATGCCCATTAGGCTTGGTGTTGACTTTTGTGTCAAATGGATTTTAATTGGAAAGTTTACGGGTTGTTTACCTACCTATATTTCGGTTGATAAGAAAGCTCTTTATATAGAGCGTGGGGTCGCGGTATCGCGTCGGGTACGGCTCAATAACAATTTGTCGGAGAACGTCGGCCACCGGTGACTGATAGCGATAACGACGTCGTTTTCCAACTAAACTCGAGTCGAAGGAAACTGTTTGAACTTGTTAACCTTGTGATACAGATAGCATTTGTCAGGAATTGAGGATGTTGGGTTTTAACTTTTGAGACGTTAAAATTGTTAAGACAAAGCAAAGACGCGCGACACCAATAACTTTAAAGGAAGGATATACCTGATGCGGGTGTTCAAAGTATTAAAATTTCATCCACATCAAAAACCAAACCACATGGAAATTGGAATCCACGTAGAAGACATTATCCAGGTCCAAAAAGTTTTTATAGCTTGAGCAGTCATTTGTACAATACACAGAGGGATTTCAGAAATATCATAAAAATGCTTTTCTATGTCTGCTTAGCTACAGTTCTGACAAGTCATAAATTACAATCTTATAAATGATTTTCTTTAAAAAAATATAGTAATGTTAGGCGTAACAAATTCTTACAACGAAGCGTGGAACGAAAACCATTTATCCATTGTTGTTAACGATCATTAGAACGAAATGACGTACAGACGTCACTCAAGAATGGTTTAAAAAATATAAGATTAGGCAGTTAGACACTTCAAGTTAACTCATTAAACTGTTGAAGTGACAGATTAACCTCAAATTTTGTGAGGTCGAAAATCTCCAACTGATTGATAACTCGTCAAATCATGAAGTAATATAAAATATTAAATAAGAGGTTCATAAATTAGGAACATTATTCATAAAAAGTTGACTGCTGTCCTCAACCTCTTGCACAGGTGTGGCCAATCACGAGCATGGCCTCATTTGTTAAGGCATTCACACATGTGTTATTACATGGACCGTTTAATTTGCTAACGTGTATCTTACTATGATTTATGATATCCTGGTACCAGTGATTTCTATAATTTGTGACATAGATGACTACTTACTCTAAATTAAGTTGACGGTTCACTTTTAATATATGAAACATGTCTAGTAATCAGTTCAATATAATGGCCAATTGATTGGATAAAAGCTTAGGAAGTAAGTTTTGTTATATTAGAAAATTGAAACATGACGTTTCTACCAGCTTCGCCCAACGACAGACCTGATGAAGAGTTGACCGAAATTCTGCTGTCAAAAACAGCATCAATAGTAACTTGTCTACTAGTTACGCCCAACGCCACACGTGAAAAATTGCCTGAAATTCTGTCAGCTGTCAAAAACAACAGCAATGGTGGCTAATAATGACGCTAATTCCACATAAACAAAAAATACCTCTTTATTTTATATGCTCACACCCTACTTTACATAAACACATAACAAATCATCTGTCAGATACAACTTGACATGCGTATAATTTCAGTCCCAGCAGATTTGCGAAGGTTATTAGGAGCACGTTTAAATTCAGTTGAAAGTGCTTGAGCTGGTCTAGCTATTAGCGACGCGAAGGTTGCGTGTGGGCCGACATATTGTTTTTATGGAGCTTCTCATGTTGCTGTTGATTCAGAGGTGGCGACTGAAAATGCATTTCATTTTAAATTCGTGTTTTCGTTGTCTCAAATGATCATAGAAGCATGTTGTGCTGGTGATAAATGGCTTTACCAATGACGTGCACTTAAGTTCCTTTTTTATGCAAGAAATAGTGTCTCAATCATAAATTGAGAGCAGCTTGCGACCGCCTGATGAACAAATTAGTAATCTAAGTGCTAATAGATACTTAATATTTTTCAGAATCTCTTTAAGACGCGGTACGAATACGCATGATACAGCCAGGGCAATGCAGTCCAAGCAGCTGAAAGATGCCTTTCAGCTGCTTGGAAAACTTGTATGGATTAATATTACTTAAATCATAATAACTGGTAGCTACCGCCAATTTCAGACAAGTCGTAAAGAAGAATTAATTTAATTCCAATTCACGCAACAGAAATAAATTCTTTATCCGCCTAATCCTCGATGCCGGCAACAATAAGCTTTTTGTCAATTAAACAATAAAGATGCCTTAAAACGAAATGTCATTTATTGAATGATGATTGAAAGAAAAAAGCAACAAATCTGTTGATAATAGTAGGTTTGTCGTCGTTCCGTCGAGATATATTGGGTATAAAACTAGCCGCACCCTACCATATTCCATTATTTTTTATATATTTTAGTCCATAACTGTATCATTATGAGAATGATGATTTTAATGTGGGGATTCGAGAGTTTAAGTAGTTCTTATGGTCAATATAAACATAAAATATGCAAATTATTTCGTGTATTGAGCTGTTTTCACGTGAGTTATGAGGTGTGGAACACGTCAATTAATAAGAAAAAGACATTATTTTAATTTACAAAATTTGTAAGTTATCTGCTTTTGCTCTTAGCCGGAATATTTATGGAAATGATGTCTTATAACGAAAACTTACCAAAAAGCCAACTAACCTAAAGTAAATGCTTGGTTCTTTTTGGTTTTGCATTTACTGGTGAATTTCGGTTTAGTCCGCCTCCGAACGAGAGTCAATGTTAGCCACAATTGACAGGCAGACTTTTGTCTCAAGTTCACTGAAATTGATACGTAATGATAATCCGCAGCAGATAATGGCTGTTTCACGACGATGCCAATTCCTTACTTCTTATAATACTAGCAACGACAACCATAGTCCAATGGTATAGGCAGTTAGGCACGTACCAAATCTTATTTTAAAACATGATAGTTATCACACAGAAAGTAGACACTGCCAATTTGTACCAAAAAATATATTTAAACAAATTTTGCGTTTTGTTTTTCAACTGATAAGGTTTCAGGAAAGTATAATGGATGCTGATGATAGAATGGATGGTGCCAGTGTTTTTATTTTTCGATTTTGGTGTGAGCATTGTGTCTGAATAATCCGACAGGGGGCAGTTACTACCAACACAATAAAAAAAAAATCGAATTACAAAAAAGTGAAAATTAACTAATTTCGAAAGTCAGAACTTTGGATTTTGTATTCCGTGTTTTGCCACTTTGACACTGACTTTCGTAATATGTACTTGTTTTTCATTTGTTTTAATTATGGACAGTAAAATACTGGTAGCTGGTAGCAGTCTTACTGAAACCGACCTCAACATAATTAGTAAGAGGCTAAGCAGATGATGTATTGTGAAAAGCAAACGACGCAATTTCGTTTTCCAACTTGAATTTTCACCCGTGATTTTGGCTAAAACCAAACTACTGAAGTGATTTAAATGCAATTTCTATGGGACCAATCCAATTTTGAGAACCTCTTCCTTTTTTTAGAAGTCGTTTAATAATTAATAGATACAAGATTTGATACATAATAAAACAGAAAGGCAAACTTCACACAGTCAAATTTAATAATCACAATTTAATAATCACAATTTATTATTTTATGAAACCCCTTTTTTCGTGCCAAGTTCTAAGTTCTACAGTCTATGTTAGAGGGTTTGGTTTTCTCACTTAATTTCTCAGGTGGACCATTGTGCGTGTTCGTGCTTCGGTATTATTATCTCGGTATTAAAAAAAAATTGATGAGAAAGAAAAAACAGAATTAGGTCGATTTTATTAAAAACGTATTTCAGCCGTAGTTATGACAGCTAACGGGCCCAATTCATTACCATCGCTCTAGGGAGAGTCGGCGGCCTCTGCGTTAGTATACACAAACACGCTATTATTTGCCATACTAATTACTCGTCATTAATTCCCATTTGTTTGTAGATAATTTTGTGCTTTCAAATATACTATAAATACTTGTAGGTATGCTAAGCATGAGCATATTTTTAAAAAATACTGTGTTTTTACTTTTAAACGTTTGTACGTTAGTACCATAACTTTAATATGTTATCAACATGAAACTAAATAATTAAGATAAAGAGTTAGAACGACATTGTTGGTAATTTCCTGAGTTTACTGGAGAGCTGACAAGAATTACCTAATAAACGAAAATGTGTTGATACTGTATTGAAAGATCATTTGCTTTGACATGTGTACGGAAATAGGTTAATACCACGGATCACATCCAGATAAATATGTCATGGTTTCCTCGCTATTGTACCATGAACCGCTTCGTAGAATCAACAAAATATACCATAAAGCATACAGCACTAGTACACAGATTTTATTGCCCCAAATTACATGTTCCGAAACGTTGAACTCATTAACTAAATGTTACGTAATCATGGACCGCCCACAACACGTTCTGAAAAACTTCAATAGAAAAAATGTTTCAATGAATGAATTCAAATTGGAGCATTCGTAAAATATAATACTGTTGAACCATGTCATAACATGTCAGCATGTACCTACGCTAAACAATTTACGCGACGAATTAAAAATCTTGCGCCAATGAAAACGCCAAGATGCCAATTTAAATTATTTTCGACGAGATCGAATAATTGGAAAATGTTTATTTTATTCGCGTTCATCTTTATTGCTACGGCTCCTACGGTTGCCTGTGAAAACACTACTTCTCAAATAAAACACGGAAGGCAGGATATATCATGTTAAAAATCTTAGTTTATTCTTCAGAACGATTATTAATGAAGCAGCAGTCGTACGTGTAAAATAAATAAAGTAGCAGAGTAAAAATAGAAAGAAAGCGGTTTTGTTCCTAAGTGGTCGTCAGTGAAATTTTCCACACAGCAAAAAAGTTTTCCATGGCCAAACGCATAATTGAATCAAACTGTGTGATAACCAAAAATGCTTATAAATCACAGCCTTTTTCTTTTAATTAAATACATATTCAGTCATCTATTTCTATTTAGAACCGGATAATGCGCCGGCGCGCGGCGTGATAAATATGTGACCTAAGGATTTTAACACATGCTGCGTATGGCAAGTTGCCTGCTGGTGTGAATAAAAACTCCGATCAACGTGTGGCGGAAAGCTGCTCTTGTATTAAAACGAAAATAACAGTAGGCCTTGAGCTATTATTTAATTTTAATGTGTAGGTATATTGGGTGTGAACGCTGCTCGTGACACGCACGTGCGGCCATACATTTGTTATTGCCTATGTACGCAGAAATAGCAAAAATTTTGTTAAATTGTAGCTTTACCAGTGCTGCTATAGAACTTACAGGTAGCTAGTATACTTACAGCATATGATATCTTTGATCTCGATGGTAGGCCATAACATCGGCTGCCAGCAGAAGTTACCACCCACCAGACAAGGTCTTGCCGCCAAGCAAATCAAGCGATTCGTCATGATCCGGCATGGTGTCGGGAGTTTGATCATGATGGAGAGTCTCCAGATCAATCTCCCTCTGGCGCAGCATCGTTTGGTCGTGTTGGTCTTGGGTTTAACATTGCATCACCTCGCTCAACTGCCGTCATCCTACCTATTCCTAAGATTTTTAAGTGAATAGACTTAATAAACTAGTGCGCTTTACCATCAACGATTGCATCACTGCTTACCATCAGGCGGGATTACAGTCAAGCACTAGTTTATAATTATTACAAAAAAAAAACAACAATCGTGACACGAAGCTAGTAATGCCTACCTATATGCCGCGAATTGTTGGAAAGAGCTACCGTACTTAAGCCCTAGCACACAGACAAGAAAATGAACTCGGGTGGGTTTTATTCAGTAAATTTCTGACACGCTTTTCCGCTCGGCCTAGAGTGGTAGAGGTCATTGGATGATTTCTCATTAATAAAACGGCTAGTAATATGTTTTCACATCATTTCTCAAAGTGTGAAAGACTTCTGTCGTCAGCAAACAGTTTTGCAAATAGCTAATGTTGAACAGGTAATGCAGCAACGAACTGCAAACACAAATAAGTATGACGATTACAGGGGTCGTCAGGGTCGTTAAGTCTGTTTTTCATTCTCACCTAATTCATTATTTTCTATATTATTGTACTAGCACTACGTAATCCTCCTTTTCGCTGTGTTGTACTTTCTCACTAACAACAAACATTGGCTTTTGGCAGCAGCCCAAGTGTCAGGCTCAGGTTGATGTAAAAAACTATCTACTCGTGTACAATGTAATACATGAATATATGTAAACAATTTCGTTTGTTTATATTTTAATAGACAACGCGTGAAGCGGAATTATATCGTTGCTACGAATAGATAATGCTGATGTCTATTAATATCTCAAGTACCTAGGGAATAGCTTTTTATTTGAAAATTTTGATTATGTTCTTCCCAGTCTCTTAAAAATTGGACGTAAACATTGCATGTGATTCAAAAACTATGATGCAACTCGTAAATATATCTCCTATACCTATGTATATTTTTCTAAGAATGTATAGCTGTAGTAACACTTTCATAAAGAATTTGATTTGTTGTAGGCTTAAATATTTGGATAAATATTTACCAATGTTTAAATACGCATCAGCTACCGAATCACGTAACTGTCTTCATAAATTTCCGACAAATCGTTCTGCAGGCATATGTTTTCTGGGATTATTGATATCTTTTGTACAAAGTACAAAGGTGATTTAATTTTACAATTTGTTTGATCGTATAAAAGACACATTAATATGGTTGGAATGTAATCAAATATTTCACGAAGGTGAAGATTAGCGTATAGAGTCTGTTGTATACAAAATTATAATAAACTTGACAGTTCAGTTCAGGCTAATTAAAAAACAAACTTCTCTGATGAGTAGCTCTGATAATCCGGCCTTGCGGCCTGTCCGTCAGTGTGTCACGAGCTGTGCAAACCTTTCATCGGTCCAAGATAGTGGCTTCAAATGCTTTCAATGCAAAGTAACCTGAAACCATAATGTCAAATATTTTTTTTGACATGAAAATAAAAAGCTTTGGAGTGTGCGGGTTCGGAAAATCATAGCAGGTAATAATAATCCTATTATAAATAGTTTTCATAAATTTCTGATCAGATTTTTCATATTGAATACAGATGTATCCGATCATAAATTATAGGTTTTTGGCAGTGTCCCATATTCACAACGTAACAACAAATGTGTATAAAATTATAATAAATTATACTCGCCAGGGACCCATCTAGAAGACCAACACGATTCCTATGAAACAGTATACGTACACGTTGACTATATTAGCATGATATTAGAAGTTCAATGATCATAAAGCGTCAGGTAGTTTGGGTGGTCCTGTTTGGCTTTCATCCAATTAGTTAAGGTGCGAATGAGCATAGCGCTCGAATATGAAGAATTGAGACGCCAGCTAGACAGATTGATATTATATTCATTTCTAAGGTATAATAAGGTGGACATATGAGAAATGAACAACATGACACAGATAAATTAAGGACAGAATTGCTCCTCCGAGGTCACGATACTCCCAAAGTAAATTAGTGCGCCATGGAAAATAGAAACAACACGTCAAGATTTGGCAAAGTAAATAAAAGTCAGCGTGATTTTGAAAGGACAAAACACAAACAAACCTGACTTACATATATTTGTGTAGGTTGCGTCTTATTAGTTTCGACAGGAAACATTTGTTAAGAAAAAGAGCAAAGAATAGAACAGATCAGTAAAAATTAGGTCAGATTATAACAGATGAAGTTGAAATTCCAAGAATAAAAGACCATCATAAACCACTGAGTATTGCAGAAACTACAAAGAAACAATAAAATTGAAGTGAAAAGAATAATGATAAAATAGGTCACGCCGTAGAACGGATCAGGATGGTGAAACGGGTACTACAAAAGTTGGGGGATGCGCAGTTACAAACAAAGAGTAGTTACATAAAAATGGATGCCCCGACATCCCGAGTGAACACTGACTGTGAACCAGTAACTAGGTCAATATTTATGTAATTCTCATGGGATTTATATTACCAAGTTAACATTAATAGTTTCATTGTTAGCGTCTTTAGTTCACGGAGATTTCATTTTAAATATAAAAAAATCGTGAGCGATTGATTAAGAACGTTATTAAGTAGGTATATGTGAAATACGATTTAATGAGTAATTGTTACAGTCGGAAAACTTGAAGTTAACATAACCTGAGGGTCAGGTATTATCCAAGGATGCAGTATGAACTTTGGACGTAATTATATAATTAACGCTTTAGTTTCTCAACCAATCCATTAACGCGAAATGGCTTCTGTTTTTTATTTCAAAGCATAATAGTTACCCGGGCAATATGCCAAGCCCAAAAACTACAAATGTCTTTTAATATTACTGTTAATACTGAATTTGTTTTTATTTACTATTTATATTTTTTTTTTACAATATTTTTAAGTTTACAAGTTAATCATTCTGCCATGTTAATGGGTTACCGTTGCGTTAAGTTGACCAATGGATTTTTTCTTATCGTTTAAAATGTCTTCATTTTCTGCTGCACTCCAATAATATCTATTTTGATCGCATTTTTTCACATCTTCAGCCTCATTCTACACTGAAACTGTATAGATAAGGCTTTTGCCGTCACATCTAGAACTTATCAGCAATAGGTAATATACGCTATCGTAAAATGAGACCTACGTATGTTTATTTAAAAGTGCACGCGATAAAAGTACATACATGCGAATGCCATTGCAACTACTCTAAAAGTGGCAGGTCTTGTATAAACTTAGAAAGGGTAATGCCCTGTCGACTCATCAAAATATAATATTTTGTTTTGTTTATTGATCAGGTAGTCATGTGCTGAGAATGCGTCGTGTGCAGCTGTGGATCGCGTTGTTTAGATTTCTATAGAGATCTCAGATTTCACTACACAATATTTGCTGCAAGTAGTTTCACGTAGCTCTTGAAGAATTCACTACGTCAGACAAATATTTCTAAGTAAAAGGAATATTAACTCCTTAACAATCGAAGTACAGGTTTCTAATTGATGATTTTATTCAAAGTAGCTGGAGTGTTTCTTTTAAATTTTCTGTTACAATTCAAAATAAGACACTGCTTCAAAATTTTGTTAATTTTTTTTCATTTCGTTGCTACTGATCTGAAAACGCCCTTTGAGTATTGCAAAGTCATAAAAAAACATAAAATCCAGTGGTTACTCTTGCTGGTAAAGGTATCGCATATAAATGTCATTGTCGTGAATTGGGCGTGTACCAACATGTTTTTCAAAAGTGTGTGCATAATTTAGAACCAACAGAGCATAAGGTGAAGGAACGTAATGTTAATATATTGTTATGTTGGAGATATCAATATTTTGTCGAAATTTAAATATATTCAGTCTTTTTGTAGTTAAGTACATTTATTTATTTCCAATACTTAATATTAGCATAGTAGAGGCAAAAACGGATACCTAACTATTCAGCTTCCGCTTGGTTTTGCGTCTTGCTTTCCTTCCTACAGTACCTACCTACCAACTGATTGTACGTTTTTGTTATTATTCTTGAGAAGATAACCTCCTGCCTATTTCGTTATCATTTTGAAGGCATCTGACTAATGATCTAGCAAGTCTTATGAATTGAGATTCAAAGTAATCAACTCGGCCTGTCGCATTCTGCTCATTATTAGCACTTGTACCTTAAGCCATAACAAAATCAGTTGTTACTTCAACAATTAATGCACAAAACGACGTTTTACTACTAAAAAGCATTACAAGAACTGCTTATACGAAAATGAAACACTATTTTATGCAAATAACACTATCGGCCATCATATCGCCACTAGCACGGCAATGCACGACTGCATATTGATTTACGTCGTTCAAGGTCACTTATATAAAAAAATTTAACACATAAATAAAGGCTACATAAATAAAAACCTCTCAAGTATAAGTGTGCGGGTTCGATTCCAGGTCAGGCAAGTACCAATGTAACTTTTCTAAAGTTACATGTACTTTTTAAGTATAACTTGGACACCAATGACTGATTACAAGGTGAAGGAAAACATCTTTTCTTTCCTTTTCTCGAAATCATGGACGTTAAGTCTGAAATCGCCAACCCGCATTGAGCAAGCGTGGTGATTATGCTCAATCCTTTTCTGTATGAGAGGAGACCTGTGCCCAGCAGTGGGACGATAAAGAAAAGGTTGATGATAAATGATGATGAAATAAAAAAAACTTGATAGGAATACGATATTTACTTGCTAACGCGTTGATTAGAAACAAAGTTTGTACAAAGTACTGTGTTATTAGCGTTAGCTCGCGACTTTGTAGGTTTCATAGTTGGCCAACAAATACCACAGCAAGTACTTAACCAAACAACATCATATTATAAATTAATTGTTTAATTCATGTTAGTTAGTCATTATTTATGTCCTGTTCGATTAGCACTGCCTTGAAGACATTATCAATGACGTTAAAGCCCTTCATTCTCTTCTTCGAGTCCAAAATGTCCAAGATAAAACTTCCAAAAAAACTACATTGTTTGTAGTTAATAGTTGCCTTTTACTGAAGCCTGTTTCTGTGTATACCTATTCAAGTAATACGTGGGAGGGATGTCGTCTTAAACTAGTTCGTTACAATATGATACACACTAGTTTTGGAGGACAGCGCTAGTCTAAATGAACAAACATCTCTGCAAACTGGTCGTTTGGCAGATTATGTATGTAGGTTTATATTACAATTTTCCAATCTAAAGGACTGGAACCGTTACCGATTGAGGGAAATAGGTGCTTATTTTAAAATAACACCATTCTAACTATACATGGATGCTTGTCAATTGCAAGAGAACGTTGTTTAGACACTACTGAAAATAGCGAGTGTTTGTTTTAATTTTATTCTATTCTCTATTGAAACCCTTTGTTCTCGTCGTTTGTCTATGATTTGTCTCATTGTTAAACATTGCTCTTGTATTTTTGTTGCTGCTCTGACCGTATTATTTGTGGCTGTTGTTGTTATTTGGGCTTGTTAACCAAGGACTGCTTAAGAAACTGGCCTATAATATTTGATCATTCTCATTTTAATATCTTGCACAACAGCGTTGCAGGTTTTCTTAGCATTATCTTTGAATCCATTTATAATCTTAATACCTAAAAAGTTTACATATTTAGCGATATTTTTAATGGTCAAATCATTCGTTACATCTTCAGTAAGTTCCTCACAAGTCTACTTGTCAAATTTGTTAGGTTTTGCTGAGAAGCCTCGTGGAGATATTTTCGTAATCATAACGTACGATAAATCTACATAGGTTGGGACGGGGAATAAATCAATGCAAGGGAAGTTCTTCCTGCTCATCATGATAGGTTATTTAAAGATAGCAGGATTATCTTCTGTCTGTGTTACTAAATTTTAAATCAAAGGAAAATATGTTTGCATTTCTACTTGCTTGCTTTTTCTCAGTAATCTTCTACTTGTTAAAAGTTAAGGGTTAATAAAAATTAAGAAAATTTTGTTAAATGATATTTAATAAATGTAAGTAGGTACTTGTATTTCAGTAACATACGAGTAAATACATTATTACACGTGATACTCTTCAGTAAGTACTGTAATGTTTATTAAACCTTTCATATAGTTATGAAATTACTGTAGTCTTTGTCATCGTATCAGGTAGAAACTGTAAAATCAGTTCAGCAAGATAACAGTTAGGTACCTGTCTACAATAAATTACAGGAAAACCATTACATTAAATTCCATAAATATCCTTTTTTTTTCCTGTGTTAACATAATTTTAGGTAGTATATTCCAGAATCGGAAGGCAGGCAAAATAGTTTATTAAAAAAAATATATTATTATTGTACCTGTATCTATCGTTTTCTGCACTGAAATACAACGTTACAGGTATCTACGAAGCCTTTATCATGTATACTGATACATGATACAGGATTCGTAGGTACCCATTGCAGATTATCATAATAGATTGCAACAGCCATTTTAAACATAATTTTAATAAGATAAGGGTTTGTGTAAAATCATACGTCAATCACTATGCATTATCAAATTCTACTAAATTGCTAAACAAAATCATCTTTACATGATTTGCAACGTAAGTCTTAAGAAGAGACAAGAGCGCCTTCATCCTCTCTCCTATAACAAAAATTAAACAAAACACTTTGCTGTGCCCGACATTATTATTTATTCCATTATTGATTCTATGCTTTAATATACGAACTATTATGTAACATCAGGTATGGAATGCAATAAGGTTTTGAGTATTGAAGTCTTTATCGCGCGTTAATATAGACATTTGGCGAATAAGAGCTAAATCGATGTGACGGGGTCCACGAAGACCGATGCCTCCTGGGTCAGGGTTGCGGGTTGGTTAAAAAAGAAACCGTGGCCCTGGCACTTAGGCAAGTGAAGAAACACGGTTGGGTTTTAGTCAGTAAAAGTCAGACACACCCTTCCGCTCCGCCCAGAGCTGGAGAGGTCATTTGATGATTTTCCATCCCAAAAAAAAAAAGAGCTACATCGAATCTATTCTACTCTATAATATGTCTGTTTACAAGCTTATATCATAACCATACTAAGTGTAGACGTGCGAATTTTTATTTGAATTTTTATTTTTTATTTTATTATACTACTCTCCAACGTTAGTATTTTTTCATTGTGTCTGTTATTTAAAGCATACTACACTGCAATATGAACTTTGCTTTCGTAACAAGGCGCACGACGACCTACTTTATTTAAATAATTTTCGGGTAGGTCGTGATAATGCAAATGAAGTTTCAATAATTACAAATAAAGCACCTCATGGTATCGAAGCAACTGTAAACACCCTAATTGCGTAACACACTATTATTATGAGTTGGAATCATTTCGAAGCATATTGCTAATCCATTACCCCATTTGTTCAAAAAACGTATCTGCTCAACTATTATGTTGAATTGTCAAAACTGTAACCCATTGCTACTGAAGTGTGTTACGCTGATTATAAGCGAGCTGTTAGCTGTTACTATATGAACATTCCTTTTATCCTGTGCGATTTTTGTTAGTATTGAATAAATGATTGACATGGCATGCTTTACATTCGTTCCAGCCCCTTTAGACCCCGATAACAATATTTGATTACTAAGAATTAGAAACGTCAGTACAGGATTGTCGTTTATGTACTTTGCTAATGCATTATTGATAAAATCGTGAGGAGATTTTAGTAGCCCGCTTTTCCTATGAAAGTGAATAATTATTAAAGATTTACGATAACTTTTACTTTACTATATACCCTATACATACCCTACATACACATTAGTGTGAAATTCTGCCAGAGAAATATTAGAGCGGTGATTCTCGTACCTAATTTTATAAGGTCCACAGTCTGATCTGACATTGATGACTAGACTTTGAATGTTTCTATATACGACAATAATTGACCCCCTGATGATTCAAGAGATGGTCTCCTATACCCAAACTTTACTCTTCATAATATTAGTCTACATAATAATGTATGAACAGCCTGTTACCACTACGACAACATGGAACCCATTGGATCAAAGAGATCGGCTCGCTTAATTTTTTATTACCCTGACGAATTAGATTGGTCTATATGTTTAATAGCTTATTCCTGTTCCGTTATGACTTTCCTAATACTTCGCAGAGCAGAATATTTAGTTGTGTCATCGATGTAACATTTATGTTTATTTTTTATCATGTCAATTAATCAAGTCTCAAAGTTCGGACAAGGAAACATTAATATTTCCGAGTTAAATGTTGTAGCAGCTAACCAAAGTTAATCGTGTATTAAATAAATTGGGTTGTTATAAATGAGTCCTATTAACAAAGGTTTGTTTCTTTCCCACATCGGCATTCGGTATGCGAGGTGAACGATTCTTTTGTTTTTCTCCGCCTACGTAATTATCAATTATATGAATTATAGCAGATCAAATATAGGTGAACGTTAGCGGTAGCGATACTAATATTCGCGCAAAACACATAAATTAACTGGCAATGCGTAATTCGAAAAATTTGCCTGTAAATTAGCATTCAGAACAAGCACAAAGTGAAATGCAACTGCCTTTTATGTTCCGCCAATCACAGAGCTAGTGTGTGAACCGAGGCCACGCCTACACTGGATGTGCACTGACCACGGCCGCAGATATCTACACGTTTAGAGGTAACGATCTAAACCTATGCCAGCGCCAGCGCGCTTATTACGTAACTGAATATCTATGAGTCTACGCTGAAGGCAAGCAGCGCCGTCACGACCCATCAAAGCGGATTCGATTTTCACACGCGCTCGCGACTTCTGAGTAAACCAACTTACTCAACTAATTTTAATTTATTTTTTTAATTGAATCACAAAGGTCTCCAAAAAGGTTTTCACACCAATCCTATTAATTAGTGTCAAAGTTAATGTAAATACATTTTTAACGAATAATCATGATCGTGAGTAATATATTAAGAACCTCCCATTAATCAATGACTGCGGTGACCTTGTTGATTATTATTATTATATCCGAGATCGTGGAGATGAATAATAATCGAATCATAGACAGTGTGGTGTTTAGGATCCTAATCAATGTTGATGCTGTAAGCGGGTTGCTTTATCTTTACGACTGCGAACGGTAGACCGCGACCAATTTCGGTATTGGCGTTGGAACTCTTGCAAAAACTTGTAAAACACGTGGCAACTCTATAATTGCTTATAATCGCGTTTAATTAATTTGCTTCAAAAGCTGCGAAGAGAAATATGAAAGAAGTTAAACCGCCTCTACTTTTGTTATTTTTTGTGTGTATTTTCACGTCAAATTAATCAGCGTTACGCCTTGTTTATTCTCTCACACTGAATACAGTTAAGGTCACTCAATTGAATTCGCATTCCCCAATAATAGTTTAATAGTAATGCAATTAAGTGCCATAAAATCAGCGAGATTAACAAACTCTCCGCAAATTGCCCGTGGATTTATCAAAGTCAAGTTACACAATAGGGCGGTTGACCCACATCTCTATGTGTAGCGGCCCTATATAATCTGTAGACGTCGTCGTTGGCGTGCGTTAATGGATTTCCATTACAATAAGCAAATATTACGGATTCATGGATAATAATTTTGTCATAAAAAGGGACAATGACGAAGTGGTATGAAAAAAAAAAATGCCAACTCCTACGCATTATCGGACAAAGATTATGTTGCAGTTGCGTGGGTTTATTTATATGTAACGTAAAATATATGGGATGCCCATTTTTCTCAACGGAAAATTATAATAAATTCTCAAATAAAATTATATAACAAAACAAAGAAACAGCGTAGGTAACTTTGAAATTCAATCACGCGCAGATTTGTATAAAAGAAAAATGTTGAAATTCCTTTAACAAGGTGTTGAAATGAAAATAGCTTTGCATGTATAAGTGTAGATTATAATGTAAATCTTATCACATTAGGGTGTAACTTGAGAACGGGCCATAATGTCGCTTGTTTATGGGTAAAATACAAGGTAAGAATTTAAACTACGGGCATAACGAAACAATGTTGCTAAAGTTTTATGAACCAGTATTAGATTGCATGGCAGTAAGTATTACAATGCATTCACTGATCAGGTCGTATATATACGACCATATACACAATATAACGTAAATTGTATACACAGTTTACACTTATGTAAACTCGCATATAAAATACACCAATGTGAATACATAATAAACCATAGACTATAATTATGTCTATGACTAAGAAGAATAAATAAGTCTAGATTGTGCATTCAGCTGTATGCTTCTCATCTTGTCTATTGTTTAGGGAAACCCTTAATAATTTGAAATCTAATCACGTTGGTGATTAAGTAGTTAATGTATTTTCAATTGAATTATGTATATTTGTGCACAGATGTAGTACAGTTAGCAACAAAACTTGACAACAACAATAGTGACCGAGAGTCTAACGTCCGTATTACAGAACGTCACTCAAAACTTTTCAAGCCATTTGATTACATTTGAAACTAGTTTTAAGTAAGGTTTAAACAGAGATCAATGCTTGAGTTTTGTTCTGGAATACGGACCTAAGTCTTAATTACTGAGTAAAATATTTTATTAAAATCGAAAGCGAAGTGTCACTAAATTACCATATGACTCATATAATTAGACGTTATCATTTACTTGGAAAACCTGATAGTCTCCAATATACTTTTCGTTTTAAAGCAAATTTCTATGTAATTTTAATGTCTTTCTGCAACCTCTTTGTAATGCTGATATACAATGTAGGTACACCATGTTTATATTTCAAAGGAGGTTTACTATAATACAATGCATAATGTACTTTCTATAAAACTTCAGCTACATAATAAAGATAATAGCGTAGCGTTCCAATTACAGCAGAACTCCCCAAGGCATTCCATACTTACTTATGGTGCTGTGAACAAAATTATACACACAACAGATTAAGTTGCTTTCAAGACGCGCCAGGAACTTAATACCGAGAGTGTTGTAGCCTATAAATCTTTGGGAACACATCAAACCGACATAGACGGTCGTAAAGAGCCTTAATCGAGCTCTCGCAATTACGGAGTCTTCGCCGAGGCCACTTTATACTGTAAATATCCTAGTTTGTTAATACAATATACGGTGACCTCGAAAGCACTGATGCTGGTTTATAACCCAAACAGATATTGAAGCCTGTTGAGAGCAGAATTTGCTGAATACTAAGCTGCCTATTGCTACGTTTCCTTTAAGCAATACCAGTCAAGTGAAGATGATATGGATTGCGATTTATCAGTCGATTCAGCTTCAACGTTCTTAAATCCAATGGATTCATGTCGACTATTCTTCAGATAGCAGAACAATACCGATACTAATTTCACTGCCACCATTCAAAGACGCGATTAGCAGTAAGTGTCCAATTAGGATCACATAAGTATCTACCTATATAGATTAATTATAACGTATGTATTTATGTCATACAATACTAGTATCGTTTTTTTCGTAGTAGTAAACAATATACACGAGACGAAAATTCAAATTGAGTTGCAGCCTACGCAATGGTAGGCAAATGTAATAGGTAAACTTTGGTAACGTAGAACAGTTCATTTGAAACTATATGTCGGCTAATACAAGGCCTTACTGCGGTTTCAGCAAACTTATCTTGGATAAGAATTTGCAGGCAATATGCTTTGGGGTTCGTCTCATTGATACTAAGACTTCGCTGAATAGCAAAATTGAAAAGATTGTTAATGCTCATATCGATAAATATAATGAAATATTAACGAAGTCAAAACATTGAATATTTTTGAAAAACAGTAATTGCCACAAAGTATTTTTTTAATGTGTTGGGATGTATGTTACAAATTAACTTATAGGGTACTATTAATCTTGGCCGCGGGCAAAATCTACATCAATTAAAAGTACTAGGTAGCCAAGGTATTATTGTAACGGTCATTGTTCACAACAGAACAAGGAAATCAAAAACACAATAAACACATTAGTTAGAGGAATGCAAAGAGCATGAAATTACAGAATTCAATAACCAAATAGATTATACGTACGTGAGTATTTCTGGCTTGGTTTCCTCAAGTTATCAGGCTATGAGTGCTGTGACATTGGAGCACGCACGGGCAGTGGGCCGCATAGATTAGGACACTGAGCAATATGGGTCATAGTTAATGCTGTGACGTGAATACCGTAAATATCTATATAGAGACACAGGAATATAACCTTTAAAGAAGACTTTACGAGTCAAAAGAGGAAAAAATTATACGTTTGTATTATATTTTTTTAACGCATGATAAATTTACAAGAGGTATAATTTTAATTTTTTGTTAGTTCTTCTATGTATAGAAAAATAGACAGATGTGAATTTAATACTACGAATCGAAAAAAAGTTAAGTATATGCCATTGAAATACTCATATTTCAATTGCTCATATTAAACGGCTCACCCTTGGTCCCATAATATATTTATATTTCATCTATTCCGTGAATCGGGACAAAATTAAATTCTTTTGTTTCTTAGTATTCTAACTAAACAGCGGAAGTTTTCTTTAGATTATAGAGCTTATGCTTCACCATTGGGAAGCTTTTGTGAATCATTGAATACCGTTTGATCTTTTGTAAAATATTTACAACAATTTATATCAGAGGATTACTGTTCCGTTATGCTAAGTTCGAATCATTATTAGGGATAAGGAATCCTCTTAAAAATAAAAGGATTACTTTGCAAAATCTCTTACACGTATTAATCCCCCTTCGTGATATAGGTCAGATTAATAAATATGGCATCTATCAACAATATTGATACGTAATGTCGACACCGGGTGTTTGGCACGAGAAAACATTACAAGTAATCCATAAATCATGCTCTTAAAGCAATATTTACATTATACGAATCCTAAAATATCGCGCGACAGACTACAGAAACGGCTTTCTGTTGATCACAGTTTTCTGATACATATAATACGTTTTGTATCTTTTGTCACACTCACAACAAAACCGGTTCCACACCCACAAATTCTCGAAACATGAAGCTATATTCGCGAAAGTTTTAAACTTCTCATATCTTTTTACATTATCTGAGGACTTAGATCATGACGATTAACATCGGATTAGCTTCGCAAAAGTCCGATTTGCGAATAAGTCGTAAATCAAGTGAACATTTTTATTACATATTTATGAAGGAAATATGAATTTATATTGGAGTTATGTGAAACTTTTGAAATTTGAAGTTCATTATTCCGTTTATTACAAAAACAACTTTTAGTGGTATTGTATTTTTTTTTGTGTATCAAATATATGCATTTAGATATTAATTCTTTCACTCGTTCACATTATCCTTCCGAATTCTTCTAGTGTCATATAAATATATGTGTAAATTTAAATATAAGTAGCCATTTTTATGTGCATGGCCTCAGTTCTTTTTTAAATAAAATACAGTCATATGGTCAGTTTATTAAAAAGTACGTACTGTGGTCAGATATGTAATGACCTACTAAGAAAGCTGCGGTTAAGAATAATTCAGAGCATTTCTTGCTTTTATTTGTTAAACTATCAAGTATGTAATATTGAAGTTTTCCTTAAGCCCAATTTTAAATCCATACTCCCTTATTAAAAACAAGGATTTTGTTTAGACTAGATTTAAACCACGAATAATTATTTAAATTATTGAATTATGAACCTAACCATTACAGAAATGCAAATGCAGTTCTTTACATAAATAAGATGTCTTAGTCCGGTATTGTACTAAGTTGTCTCTTTAGTATTAAGAACTTTGCATAAATGTAAATTAAGTTCGTAATACTGACTTAAAGGTTAAGGCTGGAACTAAGTTTGATTTCGTTAAGACGGTTAGGTATTTAAAATTTAGTTAACTAAAAATAAAGCTTGCCAGAAAAGGAGCGTGAACTTTATGTGAAACCAAAGTTTTCTGACAGTAACCATAACTTTATCTAATCGGGCAGTATTTTGTGAAGTCCCAAGTAATTGCAGGCTCTAAATTTTCTTGTCCTCCGTTGCCAAAAAGAAGAACAATAAAATTGCGCTTCAAACCATTAGTATAAATTGTTCCATGTCCATATATCTTTTTGGTAATTCAAACGGGACGTGCCCAAAAATGTTTTTGGAAAGAAACATCAGTGCATCGGGGTCTCGTAAACATGGCATAATAACGACTCCTGCGCAGCGCCCAGCGTCCTACATTGTGAAGCCTTACAAGTCCGTCCCGTTAGAAGAAATGCGACGCCTTCTTTTTATAATTCAGTTTTCTAAAACTTGTTTGCCGGTCTAGACATTTTATTTAACTTTTTGTGGAAATTTTTCTCAATGTTAAGGTGTGAGTTTTGGCTTTCTACTAAATTTTAATAATAATCTTGTTATAATATTATAGATTATTTATCGTAACTGTAATAAATTACAGATTTAATTAAGATAGCTCTTTTAAAACATGTTTTTCACAAAAATCGCCTTTAATACGAAAGATTATCTCACGTTTAACACGGTCGTGATTAAAACTTACATTTCCAAGAGTTTAGATGGTATCAGTACCTATGTACTTGTATCTTTACATAAAATATTAATTAAAATGGGTTTAATTTTCGAGAAACGACTAGGTTGTAGGTACTGTAGTCTATAAATAACTGATTTAAATGGCATAGTGTGTACCGGCCTTCAAAAGATGATGATGATTAAGTTTAGTTGTGTTGTGTATCTCTAACAATAACTACGGATGGGCATAGGTAGGTATCTGTTTAGTAGGATGCTCATTTGTTCGTAATCATTCGGATTTAGTCCTGCTTATACTTAATACCAAATACATACTAATAAATATTATAATTGTGAAAGTTTGTACATATGATATTTGTTCACAAAAAATGTCTTAAAACCAGCGTCAATCTATAATTGTGTATATTGACGCTGGTTGTTGTAAACCATCTGTGTGGTAAATTTCATCCAATTCCATGTGTCTTGATAAGAACATCCTACTAATAAATATCATAATCATGAAAGTTTGTATGATATTTGTTACTGGTTCATAAAAAAAGATAAAGGATTTGCATGAAATCCAGCACAAAGATGGTTTACAACCAGGCGTCAATCTATATGTATATTGACGCTGGTTGTAAACCATCTGTGTGGCGAATTTCATCCAAATCCATTTGTCTTGATAAAACATCCTAATAATAAATATCATAATCGTGAAAGTTTGTATCGTGAAAGTTTGTATGATATTTGTTACTGGATCACAAAAAAAAAAAATACGACAAATGGATTTGGATAAAATCCGGTACCAAGATGGTTTACAACCAGCGTCAACATAATATACATAGGTTAGTTTTAACTGGATATTCCTAAGGCATGGAAACTTGACATCGCGGGTGAAACTGAATAAAGGAACGGAGAAACGGTATAAGGATACAGACGTTGATGATTTTAGTTAAAATAAAAACAACAAAATTTCATAATATTAAGATGATAGACAATTCCTGTATGCTAAGAACAATTGTATTCTAATCTAAGTTAAATTGTTAAAGATCCTCTAATTTCTAGGTAAATATTTTTGACAAGTTTTCGGCACTGTCGCTGAGATGAAATGGCGACTAATTTTTAATTACGGGAATTGGTCTTTTTTGCCTCGAGTTCTTGATTGTGTATGTACCTAGCTTCAAATATTAATCGTTCGAAATGCACTTTACGTGAATTTTTCATAGATTTATGTCCAGGCAAGACAAAATGGAAAAGAAATTGAAAAAAACTTGCACATTGTATACCTTATTGCGATTGACGAAGGTCTAGAGGACCTAAAAAATGTCGGTGGCAAAATCATAAGCACCGATGAATTTACATTTAGATTAGAATTATGAGAAACTCTTTGCAGGGAAAATATGCGTCCGTCGTCTCTTGCGTAGCAAGTAAAAGGTCTCATTTTAATTTTAAATTGCCCGTGTTTTTGTTTTTAATAGTTTAGTAGCTTTCGTAGGCATCTTTAGCAGTCGTGGTGGCTAGTGGTTAAAACACCAGCCTCTCAAGTATGAGTGTGCGGGCTCGATCCCAGGTCAGGCAAGTACCAATGTAACTTTTCTAAGTTATATGTACTTTCTAAGTATATCTTGGACACCAATGACTAAAGGTGAAGAAAAACATCTTGAGAAAACCTGGACTTTAAGTCTGAAATCGCCAACCCGCATTGAGCAAGCGTGGTGATTACGCTCAATCCTTCTCTGTATGAGAGGAGACCTGTGCCCAGTAGTGGGGCGATAAAAGGTTGATGGTGATGATGAGTAGCTTTCGTTAAACACTTATACTTACTAATATTATAAATCGGAAAGTGAGTTTGTTTGTTTGTAACGCTTTCACGCCGTAACTACTGAACCGATTGCTTTGAAATTGCAGACGTAAAGTTAGAAGTCCGGATTAAATAATAAGGTATTTTTGATCCCGGAAACATTTGATATTCCGAGGGAAATCTAAAAAGCGCGATATAACCGAAATCCACGCGGGTGAAGCCGCGGTCGGAAAGCTAGTAGTAATATAAACATTAATAAAGATTGGTCCTTGGTAGCTCCGGACAGAGAGAGATATAAAGTAAATAGAGAAGCCTTTGTCTGTCACTTAATGACACTTTTCTTCTTCCACTCAACTCAATCCTGAGCCAATATGCAAAGCCAACGCCAGAGTCTTCCGCAATGTGATTCAGCAAATAGGAAACACTTTCCTACATTATATTCGGTCAAATACACTTTTTGTTTCACTAAACTCGGCTCAATGCACTTTATTACGGTTAATATTGATGGTGGTCAACTTTTCAATTGCATTATATTTAGGGATTATCCTATTTCTGTCCTAACGCATGGACAGCTACAACATAATTAGCCTATGCTTTGTTAGTGTCCAAGCATTATCTTTTTATTGGTTTCCTGTCGTAAAATGTCCGAGGTCGCCCAACAAAGTGCAACTTCTCGTGATCAATAGTTGCAGTTCCGCATACAAAGCACGTGAGGGTGTAACTTCAGTGGACCTTCCACTATTTGGCATTGGTTTTCGATGTTAATCGATGAAATACACGTTTTTATGTCGTTTATAAATAGACTAGTTTTCCGCCCGCGGCTTCGCCCGCGTGGAGTTCGGTTATATCGCGCTTTTTAGATTTCCCTCGGGAACATCATATTTTTCCGGGATAAAAGGTAGCCTATGTTCTTTCTCAGGGTTTAAAGATTGTCTGTGCCAAATTTCATCAAAATCGGTTGATAAGTTTAAGCGGGAAAGCGTAACAGACAGACAGACAGACAGACAGACAGACATGTTAATAATGCCGTATATATAAACTTATATGTAGGTATGTATAATAAAATCATATATGTCGGTGAAGGTTATTTTGTGAGGAATCTATGTATCTGCACGGAGATGGATGACTTCTTGAATATATATGAGGAAAATATTAAAACCTAGAGTTAAATGGTTTTGTTTATTGTATTCTTTTTATATTGTTTTACTACTATACAATGCACATGACTAGATAAATGTAATTGTGGTAGCACTATTGCTAGCTAGATATGGGATATTCTACCTTGGCTATTTTGATTCTTGCCAAAGCAGAGATAATTTTGAAGATAATATTATCTCTCTGCTAACAAATTAATCGTCTTTTGTTGCGGAATGTACAGAACACAGCACATCAAGCTACTACAATCTGCTAAATTCCTTTATTAGATTTTCAACTTTATTTCTGAAGGTTTAAGCCTCAAGGTTGAGTGGGAATACTTGATAGTTTTGGCTAGCTTGACCTACTGTCGTCCGTGCCTACCAACAGCTTCTTATAGGAAATACAATAATGAATGAATGCAATTCTCATAACTAAATGCAGTCTGTATTTCCATTTAAAGGGATTTTCAAGTTCATAAAACATAGGTACAATGTATTATATTACTTAATATATGTGTCATTCATTCTAATACAATGATTTAATATTATTTTATAAGCTGTACAAACAAATCATGTTTTTCTCGGAATGTTTAATAAATATAAAGTAAATAGTTAAACACACGCATTTACCTGTATTATGAACCGTAAAATTAAATTAAATTGAATATTTCCATACGTTATATTAACATACCATAATGTCTATTATATTTAACTACTAAATAATAAAAATAAATAATGGAACTTTCAGATTTATGACAGTATTTATTTATTCATCTATACTACTTACCTATTTAATGATTTCAGATTTTATCAAATAATATCTACTCAAAGGAAACGAAATCGTTCTAACATTGAATTTGAAAGACATTAATAGTTACATTTGGAATTAAAATGAACCTATAATGCGATTGTAATCAATATGAAATATATTACGCACACGTGACAAATGAAGCGCGATTAGAATGGATAACAAGGTAGTAAACCAAACGAGAAAATAATGCCACAAAGAAGTTCCAGCACTATAGATATACCACGATATTTAACATGTGGGCGTCAAATTGTACAGATGTTTGAATTGCAAATTTTCGTCTACAGATCGCCAGACTCGAAAAGTGTATGAATAATATGTTGCCAAACTTCCTTTGTTCCTTATATGTAGACGCATACACACAAATAAAGAAAATGGCGCAGAGGATGTAGTAGACGATAGACCAATGCCCAAGAACCAACGGGCATTATTGGGCCTCACTTTAAGCGTACAATGGGCTTTGATATTAACTACATATTTGCACCTGTAGGTTTGTTCAAGCAAACAGCTGTTCAAAAGCAATGTTTATAATTTGTTGTAACGCGTGACTTTCAAATCATGCATGAAGGATTTTATTAGCAATGTGTGTCTAATTTTAAGGCTCGTTATTTGAATATGAATTTTTGTGTTTATTCCACGTTCACTGGAGTTGGATACAAAAATGTTTATTGTCAATTGACATAATGATTAAATACAATTTACTAATAATGATTAGGATCGTCAAATATTGGGAGACATTCGATCATTTACAATCAATTAATGTAGAGGCAAGCTACCTTATTTATTATAAACTTGGGTGATGTGTGTGTGATAATTTTATTCAAGGTTTTCGCGTGTACGGTAATAGATGGCTTAACATAAACAAGAATTGTTTTTTTTAATTTTATTAAATCGACGCTGTAATTTTTCGAAGACGCAGAAAAAATATTGTGAATTTTCCTAACAGAACTCTAAGTGATGAGTGGAATTAGTAATTCATCGAATGGTAAACAGCCAACATTTCATAATATAAATTCCGTTAATACATTCATTTGTTTTCTTTGTTATTTACGCTAATAGAACATTACCTAATATCTGGATAATTTATTATATAGTATTATGCGTATCTATCACGCGAAACGTCTTCATCTATCTAAAGAACATCTTAAAAACGAATAACTAAGCACCATTTCTTTTGGCAGCAAAAAATACAGACCATTGTAAGCAAGTACACATACACTTGTACAGCGTTCTATAAAAGTGTATCGTGCATAGTTAAAAAAGGCGCGTCGATACAATTATAATCTATGGCATGGGATTATACTAAGCTTGTGTGCGTCGGCTCGGACGAAACACACCCACCCGGCCGACGCGCCGAATTACGACCGATAGTTTTTGCCCGCCGAGTGTCAAGGCCGAACTTCGGTTGCTATACAGACTATACAAGAGTAGGTAATGTAGCTATACGATGCCGACGAACACTTTAGCCTGACTTTGGATTTGACTTTGCGTGAAAAAAGGAATACAACATTTGGATTGGGGTTTAGCACTTTGCGGTAGTTATTCTGCTGTTTTAGCTTCAAATATTTTAAACATTATATTTTAAACGTTGAGAAGCGGAACATTGGTTTTCTTTTTCTTGTGTTATCTAGCAATATTTTGAAGTTATATCTATAAGGCTCTATAAAAACTTAATGGTAGTGCAGCTAAGTAGCAATTCAGATTTTATTGTTAATAAACTTGTATTAATTTTTCTTGTTTTGTAAGTAATAGGTTCGTGACGTGCTAAGTCACTAGCAAGTCTGTTAATCGGTTTATCGTCAAGGGCTATTAGAATTTAATTGCTGAAATCAGGTATACTTAGTACAAAGGACAAGCATAACTATACAATACCTTTTTTTTTGCTTTTGGGGTGAAACCTTCAAAAGGCTCCCGACCTCTGGGGACCGAGGTCGGGGAATGTGAAATTGTTACCTCACTGAAACCATCCCGGTGATAATACGCATATAAATGGTCCCGGTTTCTCTTAAAAACCAATTCCGTAACTGCCCCTTTTTTCTGGTATTCCAGTGGAAATCTCTACCAGACCGTCTTCCGTATGGGGGTCGACGGAGGGTGTGCCGGGCTCTCACCAGCTTAAACCACTGGAGCGTTCCTCTTCTTGCCTATGGCCGGGGGTGCGGGTAACGGCCCCTGCGCAACGCCTGACAAGGCACATCCCTGGGGATACTTGATAATAAAAACTATATATAAACTATACAATACCGACGCATTTAATTTCCATGTCTTCTTCTAAAACTAAATAATTCAATAGCCTACCTATTTACATTCAAGAATCTACCTTTTCCAAACTCGTGGAATTAATTTCTGTCTAACGAATTTTAATAATTGGAAGTTAATTATTTCGAATGCCATTGACCTTAATCAAGTCAAATTGTGTTCGGGCGGACTTTAGGTACAATTGCCAATTAAACCTTAAAAGGAATCGGAACCGAGTTCAATTTATATTCAATTTTGTATTGCCTTTGACCATAACTAATCTTTAAACGTTTGATATACTTTCTTGATTTTTTTTTAATAGAGGCACAGTTGTCTTCGTGAGGTTGTTTAGATTTAATTGGCCCATTTATTATGATTTATTTGACGTTACGTTTAAAGATTTTATGTTATTTGATATCATCTGATAAGGTATTGAAGTTAACATAACCAATAACATATAATTTTTTTAAATTACTTATGTGCGCATGTGTATTACGTAAGTTTAGTAAATAAGTATTTATTCAAGTATCTGTATTATAATAAGTAATTGAAGTTTGCAGAAGAAACTTGTAGGGTTAATTAAAGATCACTACTTTACCTACATGAGACTTGTTACTATGCATGTCTACACTAGTAGACAAACATTAATAAGTAAGATCCAAGTAGGTTGGTATCTTATGAATTTATGACAGTTATCTCTCCATAGTCACAAAAACGGTCCTCCTCCTTTATACCGCGTACATCGAGGGACTGGAATAATTTGCCAGCGGCGGTGTTTCCGTCGGACTACAATTTGAGTGTCTTCAAGGCTAGAGTGAATAGGCTCTTAATAAACTAGTGCGCTTTACCATCAACGATTGCGTCACTGCTTACCATCAGGCAGGATTGCGGTCAAGCGTAAACAAAACACGATGGTAGTTTATTAGACGCAATTGCCCCAAAGACGCAATTGCCCCGGGTGACCCTATATATATAAAAAAAAGTATTTTTTTTCACTGAATTAACCACCATTTTTAATTTTTAAACATCGAACGAAATAAACGTTGGTCTAATAGTCCCGTACCGTTGAGCATGAGATTTGGGTTTTCCCATCTGGAATTTTTCAATAGAAGCCCGATAGCTGTATTCCTGCCTAACTGATGCCAATAGGCTCTCCCTTTTACATGGGACTTTAATTAAAAACATAACTGGCTTTATGTCGGTGTACTAGTGCATATCTGCCTACCTTTAGGGAGCCTTTAGGAGGCCTCTGGAGAGCCCAAGCGTGTTATATAGAAACTTGCGATGATATTGAACTCATAATACATACCAACATACGATGTAAGAAAACGTACTCAGTTTAATAGAACAGCTTTTCAACTCTACCAAGACACAGGCACTTAGCCGGTATCTTGAATGATAAATGAATGAACATTACTAAATAAATAACAAGACATTATACAATATTGACAAGAACATATGACAAGTAGACTTACTGACCATATAGGTAGGACCTATTAGAGAGTCAAAGTACATCAAAATTGATCGGCTCATTCATTGTTGACAGAAAGATAATAATGCTCATTAATTTGCGAGTTAATGCGGCTCTGTTCTCGCTGGTTTTACCAATGTCATCGCCCTTAAGTATGTGATTGACAATGTCATGTAGCGGACAGATCTGTCTTAGTCATACTAGCTGACTTAGTTGGATCAAAGCTTACTCAGCTTCGGTTCAAGCGAACTTACACTATAGGTTACTGAATTATTGCCTCATTGGAGTTCTAAGTGCTACCTTCATGCGGTCGCCAAAGCTGATAAGTGACCAGGAGCTCTAGTCAACTTGCCAGAATGGTCTGTCAATGGGACCATAATGGTCGATTTTGACAAGTTTTGTAATCGACTAATAAATTCATCATTATGACTTTCAAATGGTTAAATCACTGACACTTCATTGTAAGAAATAGTATATACCTAACGATAATCTGGTCTATAAAGACAAATGGATGTTTGACATATTTGTGCGGTAATCTGCTCAAGGTCCGCCCAGAGCGGGAGAGGTCATTTGATGATATCCCATCCGAAACAAAAAAAAAGGGTCGTCGGATAAAGTTGAAATTTAGTCAGAAACCGATGGGTGACCTTTTCGAATATAATTTAATTTAATTAATATTCGACATAGATTTTTTTTTGTTAGTTTTGGTATACTTAGTTTTACCTAATTGTTACTTTTTCTTTAAATTCTAAATTAATTATTTTTATTTTGCTTTATTACACTTGTCTGATTTACTATTAGGTACGCTCCAATAGTACTATTTTATTGTCTAACCTAACTTGGAAGGCGCTGGTGGCTGTGATACAGTGATTCAATTCATTAGTACAGGCACTAACGACATTATTTTCGGTACTTAAAAAAAAAAAATAGATGCGTTCCGCGGGTTTGTATCGAAGCTTTAGAAAATGGTTTTTGGAAGAATTTGGTGAAGAGCTTCGTTTAGCAGTGGGGCTACAGAAAATTAAAGAAAATAATCAATATCTTCATTTATCCTGCTTAATTATCTTTTACATAAACTTACTGTCTATAGTCCCTAAGGAAGTCTTACCCAAAATCAATACAACAACCAAAACTAATACACACATTGTTTAGATGAAGCATTAACTTTATCTAAACAATGTGTGTATTGATTTCGGCAAAAAAACATATCTAAATAAGTACCACTTAATAAAATCAATTTTGTGAAACCTTAAACCATCAAATAGACATAATTTATTAAGATAGTTACGCCTGATCAATTTAGATAAACATCCGTAATTTAGTAGGTTAGTTTTTGATTATACCATGAGATACTATTGATGTCCTTAGCCTACATACTTAGTGGCTCCCATCGACTATAGAAAACGTTGTTCCTACAATGAATTAAAATCATTAACATAATCATTGATATTCCGAGTATATCGGCTATTGGCTTCGCTACTCTATTCAAGTTTATTCAATAGACTGTCTTTTGTTTGTGGCACCGAACGATTCTTAAATTTGGCTAAGACTATTATTAGAATGGACAGCTTAGTTTTTTTTTTTAATTTTATTAGTGATGATTCCGGATTGAATATTAGTTTCCTGTCTACGGCGTAACGGGCTACGCGCTACGGCGTAGCATTGAGAAAGTCCTTAATGATAAATAAACGTCTATAGGTAAATAATAGGACCATGTGACAATAAACGAAAAATTCAGCTGCTACCAATTATGTTTAGTTATAAAATGAGAGGCATGAGAGTCAGAGGCATGTTTTCGCTAGAATATTGTAGGTATATAATTATTATAATTGGAAGAAATATTGAACACCGTTTCTTAATTTAAATAATTTTAATTTTCATATCGATATTAGATTATATGCTAGCTATCAACATATTGACAAAGTCTCCGATCGTGTGGTGTTTAACAGTATAATTGATGACCGAGCTAGCCTTCAGAGCTGACATTGCCTCACTAATCGTTGTAGCTGGAACAATGGCGCCACTTGTCTCGGATTAGGGTACAGTCCAATTTTATTTGGCTATTTTTGTTTGTTTGGCGGTCTTGCTGCTATAAATGTCTAAGTTTGAATGTTTGTTAACTCAGTCATAGAAAACGAAGTCAAATTTTTTATTTGTAAAACATAAGTGTTATAATAATTATGGTGATCTCTATGTTTTGCCGTTAATGGCGTACAAATAGTGGTAGAAATAGGTAGGTATATGTATACATGTTTTTTTTATAAATTATAAACTAGCGCTTGACCGCAATCCCGCCTGATGGTAAGCAGTGACGCAATCGTTGATGGTAAAGCGCACTAGTTTATTATGAGCTATTCACTCTAGCCTTGAAGACACTCAAATTGTAGTGAAGTGTTGTCTCAAAGTGTAGTGTTGTTGTGTGATAGTTTATGACCAAAATGAATACGTACATAGGATACTTTTCCAAGTAGTGCTATATTTCGACCGACACGAATCTGCTGAAAAAGCTAGTATTTTTTTTTAATATTTAGCTCATAACAACAGTATTTGCCCTAATCCTTTTGAGCAGTGAATTTAAAAATGAAGATCTAAAACGATAATGACAATAGTGAATCTGTAGAAAATCAAAAGCTGAAAGAATCGGCACTTTCTGAACGGTAATATTACCCAAGATAGTCCCCCAAAACGCCTGCCCTTTGCCACTTCCTAGTGCTTCCGCTAGGAATAAGAAGTTGTGGAAAAAGCTCCCCAGCATCAGAAAAACTTGACAGCAAACGCCGAATTAAAATGGTTGTTTGAGTCCCTTTTGAACTCTTTATAAAAATAACGAGTTTACTGCATCCGTCACGTGTTTTGGAAAGGGACGTGACTCGGTCATTCGGATTGCGGTTTATGCAAAAGATGTGGTGACTTATAAACTAAATAGTGTATCTAGTAATAAATGAAATTTTGTCATAGTAAAACTTAACCATAAATACCTACTAATTCATTATAGATTTTAAAAATAAATGTGACGCTAATAAACTGCCTCGCTGGAACAATAATGAACTAACTGGCTGGTCGATGGAGGCACGTTAGTAATCATTAATATACATAACTTTCTGAAATTGTACCATTTAAAATTATGAATTAATTTAAAACGCTTCAACAAAAACAGCCTAAGAGAGTAATTTTCAAGGAAATGTTACGTTTTAATGAATTTTTTTTCAAGGAAAAATGCGGAACCACCATGTTCAAACGCACTTAGCGCCATATCAACTAATTTGGATATCTACGTTAAAATTTGTTGTTTCCGTTCCGCTGTTAATGTTTAGCTGCATTGTTTTGTGTTGCTGCGGTGTTAAAAAACAGCGTCCTCTACAGTTGAATAACAATGAACTCAAAACATTGCAGACAGATTTATTTTATTACTTTATTGTGCAGGCACCATCATCAGTTACGCTTGTCAAAATTATTGCGCTGTACGGTCAGCAACGAAATTCGGTTAACACGAAATTATTCCATAATGTACTTTATGGCATTTTATAATAGAAGTTTAGAGTTAAAGAGAGAGAATCAGAGTACATACATAATAAGCCTATAATATTCCCACTCCTGGGACACAGGAGTGGGCCATAATCTACCACGCTGGCCCAGTGCGGGTTGGTAGATGTCACTGTATGTCTTCGAAGTTTTGCCTCTAGGACATGTCGTTTTCCTCAGTATGTTTTCCTTCACCATTTTGAGAGCAGTGGTGTTGAAATTATTTAAACAAAGTAAAGCGCCTGGTTAGGTTCGAACCTACAACTTACCTACAACTTCTAAGTCGCGGCCGATACCACCACTGCTCTTTAATCAGTTTTCTCGGTGGTAGGCAACAACATCAGCCGCCGGCATAAGTTACCACCCACCAGACAAAGTCTTGCCGCCAAGCGATTCGTCGTGTTCCGGGCATGATGTCTGGTGAAGCCGTACGGAGGACGGGTCTGAGCAGTTGTGTTGCGATGTGTACCGGGTACGATGTGCCTAATGTTGTTGTGTCGGGAGTTTGGTCGTGGAGGGTCTCCAGATCATCCTCTGGCGCAGCATCGTTGGTCGTGTTGTTGGGTTAAACATTGCATCACCTCGCTCAACTGCCGTCTTCCTTCCTATTCACTCAGTTTTTTTGAGTGAATAGGCTTAATAAGCTAGTGCGTTTTACCATCAACGATTACATCACTGCTTACCATCAGGCGAGATTGCAGTCAAGCACTAGTTTATAACTAATAAAAAAAAAACTACTCTCAAGAGAATCAGAGTGGTGATCTTTATCTTTCTGTGTGGTGGTTAAATGTTAGGTACTTTGGTTTCAATTCCGCTCAGTAATTAAGATTTTCAAATCTAAAGTGCTAATCGACTATTGTTGCTGACTGTATCTACGTTGTATCAAGTATTTCCTATTCAAAGTATTTGTGCGTTTTTTTTGCTCGTTAATGATGGTAACCACGATACCATCACGTTTTACAATAAGTATCTGAGTGAAATATTTAATTTCAGCTAAGAAATATTTAGGCATATCGCAGAAATGTTTACAACGAAATTCTTAACTTGCAACACTGTAGTTGAACATTCTGGAATGCAACACTGAAGCGAAAATATTTAGATTCAAAAGCACATAGAGAAATAATTAATAATAATACCAACAAAACTATAGAAACATAAAAAACACGTACAAAGAAATGATAAACAAATTAATGTATTGTAAATGACGAGTACAATAAACATTTCATGTTTATGACAGAATTTATAACTTACACAACGTACACTTTATAAAACGATAAAGTGCATATCAGTTGCATGCCGAGGACCACACAGGTGTTCAAAGGATACAACATAGATACCTACGAGTACTTTATTAACCAATATGATAGCATTTTTTTTTTATTGCAGAGCGTAAAATTGATCGACCCTAAGGTTTAATTATACTTTTTCAAACATTGATATTTCAAAACAAATAATTCTACTAAATTGTATACAAATGTCATATTTATCACAACTTCTTCATTTCTTCCATTATCCGTCTTCAGATTTTCTTTTGCATTAATATAACCAGTAACACTTTATGCTTATAAACACCTCATCTAGCTTTATATCAATCTACAAATCGCACTTCCCTTGTTTATTTAGACAACCTTGCTCCAATTTCGTTGTCATTTTATTTCTATTACCAAAGCTAATAACATTAATGTCAATTTACGTGCAGAGTGGTCTGAAATCTCATAAAAGTTCTCAAATAGGGACTCGTTATTGTCGCCTACTATCGCATTAAAGTCATGTAGGTCACTTATATTGTCCGGTTGATCCTTGGACATCCGATCCCAAAATAGTACAATAAGGATATAACATAGTTTGGTTTAAAAATAACCAGTTGGATATAATAAAGTATTAAGTTAAACGTGTAAAAAGAACACATCAAACTGTGTTTACATGAATATTGATTGGTTTTTAATGCTTTTAATTGATAATTTAACGTGCAGTTATTTCATAAAAGCATTCAGAGCAAGGTCATTTATATTAGTCCTTTTTTTTGTTATTATCTATAGCCCAGTCACTTTAGGCAAAAAAGGGGTCAATCTCGGAATTTGAGATAATAAGCTGGAAACTCGTATACCGCTTCATTTTGGCGTTCTATAAGTTGTCTGAAAAGTCTCATATTATCTCGTGTCTGCGTCGTAAGTTATTCGAGGTCAAAGGTCATGAAAATCTGTTTTTTTGCCATTATCTCCGTTTCTATTGCTCCAATGATGTTAGCACCTATTATCAAAATTGTGGAGCATAATATTTGCAACAGATTTTGTTACATTTTTTATAGTGTTTTTGAGATAGAGAGCGGAGAGCACCCGCGCTCAGGCATATACTGTAATACAAGGTCAACCGTGAATCTCGGTGAATAATACCTGATATGAGACTTTTCAGACAACTTTTAGAACGCCAAAATGAAGCTGTATACGAGTTTCCAGCTTATTATCTCAAATTCCGAGGTGAAACCCTAAAGTGACTGGACTACTACCCATCAAAACAGTTCTAATTAAGAATATGTTCAGAGAAATGCAATTAAGTTGACAAGCATTAACGTAGTACGCAGCGGGTGCGGCCGAAACTAGGTTACCCATTTCTCGTTAACTCAGTAGCGCCGCCGGGACAAAGAGTCGTAACGACCTCGCCTTTATTGCACTCCACCGACGTTTTAAACACATGGAACTCGACCCTTTTGCTCGCAATCCCACCACCCCTCTTCTTCGTCCGTATTTATGTCATCGGCATAAGAAAGAATGACAATTTAAGTGCCCCATAAAAAAAACTTTCGCGGCGATAACGTCTTAAATGGCGCTGAATTTGCGTAGTTATATCTCTTGGTAAATGTAAAAAATACCTACTATACGAACGCAAAAACAAGAATCCTTTAAGTATGTTAATAAATATAAATAAAATAAATATATACGGACAAATCACACAGATTGAGTTAGCCCCAAAGTAAGTTCGAGACTTGTGTTATGGGATACTAACTCAACGATATTATATTTATAGTAGAAAAACATCAAAAAAAAAAGATCGTTTTCCATCATGACCTGGCCGGGGATCGAACCCGGGGCCTCCACGTCGCAGGCAGGCGTGTTGACCGCTGCACCAAACGTCGTGGTGTGTGTGGTTGTGGGTTGTGTCGTTGTGGTCGTCAAATATATGCGTTTTAATCAAACAAAAGGTTTTAAGAAGTAATAACAAAACATGTAATTATTATTCTTATACATGTCGTGAGAGCTGATAAAACCACTAACACGTTCCTGTTGGTACTCCATAACTACTAATACGAAGCCTACACAGTCCGCAGCGGATACATTTATATTATATTTCTTTTCCCTTTTCGGGTACGGACGTCCTACAACCTACCTAATATTATTTGCATATTCGCTTTAAGGCAGATATTTGAGCCCACGCTTGCTAGCTGCGGACGACATTATGCAGCCAAGTACTGGGTGAACCTTTGTTGGAAGTGCGTTTTACATAGCAATTGCAATTTCGCTCGTAAAGATTTCCCTGAACTTTTCCGTGTTGTCGCTTTCTCCATTAGATTTCTATGTTTACTGTGTGAGCGTAAAATCTTTGGCAAGTAGCGTGCTCGTGTTTGTACAGATGTGTTTCGTTTACTCATCAAACATACAGTCATTGCTACTGATGGATCCAAGATTTTCAGATTGCGTAAAGCATTCGACATCGTTCTCAGTTTTTTGTATCTTTGCAAGGTTTGTTTGTCTACTTCGGAGTCTATTATGAAAGTGTACATAAAATTGTTTGTTGCATGAACATATGTAGGTACCTACATCTTCCTTACACATCCATATTGTTTCTGGTCTTAGGTCCTTAATACTTTAGGTAATCATTGCCTGCATATTTGATTGGTTATTGTTTTTATCATTATCATCAATCTATAGCAGTTCACTGCTAGACATAGGACTCTCATCTTGATACTACCAGCCATCCTGCGAAGATCGTCGGTGCACAAAGGGCATGCCATCTTACGTACACTGATTCGCGATCTCCACTCAAGAACACGTCTACCCCAATATTGATTTTAAACTTAATTAGATATATGTAAGTAGTTACATTATAGATTTTATTAAAACCACTCGATTATTTATTACATTACAACCCACATGGAAAAAGATTCCCTAATGCTACCTGCCAAAATTCAAATCTAGCATTAGCACCAAGCTGTAGAGCTCAAATTCGAACGATTCATTTGCGACACAACAAACGAATTTTGTTTTTATACATGGTAGATATAGTTAGATAATAGATATTATTATGACCAGATAAGATATGTTTTATCATATTATACGTTACTACGCAAGTGGAAAAAGATTCCCCAATCACGGTAACATTATTGTGCTCCAATACTACAAACGGCCGAGATTCAAATCTAGAATTAGCACCAACCTGTACAGCTCAGATTTGAATGATTCATCTGCTACAAAATAAATGAATCGGTACATTGTGTACAAATGGAAACTTATTACAGCCCGAAAAAAATATACGGTTGTGGTCACTGATATCTTCCGAATGTCGGGTTATTTTCCGAACACGCCGGCGACCTTGGGAATGTCTGTCCATATCTGGCACCTCCATATTACTGGCATCGCGTAATTTTCCTCCTCTCCGCGAGTGGAATAAGCAAAACCACCGCAACTAGGTTACACAGACTCCGTGCTTTATTGTGTTTACGTGCCACAGATATGAGATATACAGCTCAGGTCAAGGCGCCAGACAGCTTTCGAGTCGACTAGCTATATATGGACTATTGTATTTAGCTCCTGTTTTGATCATACGAATGGCCGTGCCACGATGCGTGTTCTAATTATGCTCGACATCCTAATCTCCACATATCGTAGTCTCCTAGCGTCGCGATAACATCTACACGGTATTCGTTAATTGCTTAATCCATGCATGTGTCCTTGCATTAGCCGGTTAGCCACTAATCCCCACAGATACCGACCGCAACAACGTTTGTCGAGCTACGGAACGAACAATAGACGACACGCGGAAGAGCATTAAAATACGTCGTAAAAAAGCGCGCGTAGTTTTAAATTTTATGGCTTACGTTCAATTGGGGCCTGTAAAAAAGCGTTTTATTGGAGTCGCATCCTGGCTGCGAGGCCGCGATGTTCAGATAGCTCTAATTAAAAACCCGCCTCGTGCACTCTTGCGAAAGCGGGGCCTCTCCGAATTGCCTCTTGCGAAACATCGTGCCCTTCAGACCAATACTGGACAGTATTTTAGAACAGGATTTACAGGTCTAGGCACTTCGCTTAAACTTTACG
This sequence comes from Sesamia nonagrioides, assembly GCA_017933935.1. NCBI lineage: Eukaryota > Metazoa > Arthropoda > Insecta > Lepidoptera > Noctuidae > Sesamia > Sesamia nonagrioides. The sequence continues at coordinate 1,451,693 of JADWQK010000148.1, read as the reverse complement.
CAACTCCCAAATAACTTGAGATATATGCCTAATAATTATATCTTTAGGTACTGAGAAACGATTTGTCAGTATAATTTAATTTCTTTAATGACCCGTTTTAATGTAATGATAGTGTTTACCAACGGGTCATGGTTCAAGATCCGGTTTAATCGTAGTTATGTTAAATTATAATACAATTGTGTCAGAGAATTAATAGCATTTTTTTTTCTTTGCAGGTTGTAAGAACAGTGAAACGAACGTTACCCGTGAAGACTTCTAGTGAAGAAGACTTAAGTGCCATTTGTAACCAGTTTACCACACGCAGTGATATTTAGTTATATATGTTAGTGATAGTGTGTAACCGTGATATAGTCATACTTAATTTAGGTGCTAACCGCTATCGGTAGATTTTTAGTGCAAAAACGTTACCAAAAAGTTACGAAACTGGCTCCGTACAAGGATATAATGAATTCAACGAGCATGAGCTCGACGGTGCCGACGATCAAGTGCGAGGATACGTCGCCGTCGCCGGCGGCGGCCGTAGCCACAGACGGCGACGCCGAGGGGACCTACAACCTTAGCGTCAACGTCAACCTCAGCGCCGCCATGATCAACATGCTGACAGCCGAGACCGCTGGTCCGACCACCCTGCGGACCCCCGAGATCGTCAACGATGTCATAACCATGACCAACCCTTTGGACCAGTACAACTACGAGAAAAATTCCAGTTTCAAGGTGAGCAGCTTGTACCTTGTTTTTTCTCTTTTGTTCACATGTGATAGCTCGGATTTTTTATTAGCGCACGTGCATGATTAATGTAAATCTCGAATGAAAAATGAAACGTTGTAGGTAGATATCTAAAGTTAATTAAATAATGTGCGTGTGGAATTATGTTGATAAGGTAATTACTGAGGTTTCAATATTTTGAGAAATAGTGGTACCTATCAGTGGAACGTCCTTTAGTTTTTAATATTCATTTCGTCTTATTGCTCCAGGAACTAAGACTAGTTGTCAGAAATAGTTGATACTAAATGTGCAAAACAGTATACTTGAAGCTCTCATTATTATTCGTGCTTTCACGGAGCGCCTGGACGCTCACAATGCACGTAGGATCCTTCCAGTACCTACTTAGGTCACATCCATGCACGCTCGTTAGAATGTAAAATAAGTGTTACAAGTATTTTGAACAGTTGCCAAGTGTTAGGTGCCACGTAACTATGGCCACGTGACCGGCCATCACTCCCCTATTATAAACATTGGATAACACTGCAGCATGCACTGGCATGAGTTCATGCACCTTATGCAGACTCCTTATTTACTGTGTTTAGAAGCAGACTCCATGGCGCCGCGGTAGCATTTGATATCAGGTTATCTATATTTAGTTATCGTGCTGTTAGTTATAGTTAGGCAGTATTTGCAATGTTGATTATCTCGAAACGTGCGCTGCCGTTTCATGAATGAGTTTCATTACACTGAAATGTGAATGGCGAACAATTTAGAGCGTAAAAACAATGTGACGGCCGGACAATTATTTGATGCTAACCGTTTGATATAACAATTTGGTGGTGTGTGTCATTCAGTTGACATAGAGCGAATATAAAATTATATTAGGCAGAACTCTGAATTGAATAACTTGTAATTACGCTCGTGGTTTCCATTTTTTATAAATATTGACCCAAAAGTGGGTAAAGGAGCTCGACAACCAGTTATGATAAATTTTGACCAGTACAAGAAAACAAACACTGCTCTGTTGTTGTGTAAGCACAGTTTTGACTAAAAATACCTAAGCTTGTTTGCTTACCCGGTGTAAGTCATCAACTCATTAAAATACACATTAGGAGTAGCGTAGGCATGCTACTTCAAATATGTACCTACCTACTTATATTTGGAGGAAAAAAAGTATCATTAAAGTCGTCAATAATATGGTAGGTATAATTTTATATTTTTAGAACGCATCCATTGCTACGAAGGACCTTAGGTGAAGAGGCAAGATCAATAGGATTGTTGGACGTTGCACTGATAGCGTAAAGTTTCTCTTTCAGAGCAAAACAATAGTACGAGAGAAACCTCACTTTGATAAGAGACCACTTATAGCCACACAATAGCGTAGAACAGAATACGAATAAAGTAGAATATTGTTATGGGTCACCCACATTAACTATGGCGACAATGATAACAAAACATACTCATATTTTCAGTCCGAACAAAAAGGTAAATTATCTAAAAAAAGCGGCCAATGGCACCAGGAACTTACGTGACGTATTGCGTTAACTAATGGCGTTTGCGTGCAAACTGTCCCAAATAACATAGGTACTGTTGGCCTCTGACAAAAGGCATCGAGGTGGAAAATGTTCCATTAGCGGTGCTCGGTCAGCGTGCAATACGAGGTCTCATTTCCCTATGTCGTTACAGAGCGGCAGCGGAAATGACTCCAACTCCTCCATGTCCAACTCGTCGGCTACTTCCCCAGCTTCTAGCACTCCACCCAGTATACAAAAGGTAAATATATTTTCATTGCTTATTAGAACTTAAATTAGAAATTAAAAAAAAAATTGTAATCACAATTTTAAACTAAATGTTCGCGACGTGAAGCTGTGACACGATTCTGGTAAAACAATTTACATCAAGTTTCCATCAAAAAAGTTTATGAAATGCGGCAGCCTTTAGCCTCTCTATGTCTGAAATGTTATTTTGACAAAAGCCATTTTTACTTCAGTCACCTATACTTGTATAGGTAATAGGTATTCTTGCCAAACACAATATCGGAATAACATTTTATTTAATCCTTAAAGCTGAATCTTTAGAAGAATGCTTTTATAAATACCACTAATTGTATATTCGTGTTGATCTTAAAAGATCTCTCTAACCTAGTTGTTAAGTATCATTTTTCATCCCTGCACTTTTATGAGGTATTAAAAAACAAATAAAAACGGTTTCACGGTCATTATCTTTTTATTTTTAGTCCTCATTTTAACGTAGCACATGCCTCTTGCATTTTGGGCTCGCGTGGTACTTAAAACGATTTGTGGAATTTTTGCGTACCATGTTACAAATCATTTTGTCCTGCTCACACTATAGCGAGGATACACTTGATAACGTTGGGACATTCTCAGTATAAACCTACCTGGTTTTCTAATGTCTGCCTAAAACCGGGCCTGGACGCCATTTGGCGGCCATATTTAGACTAATGTCTCTAGTTCCAAATGCAGACCTTATCAACTAGATCTTTGCTTTTGCACTTTTTTACCAAAGCAGTAACTTGCACAAATAACTAAGCACAGAATGCAGAATTTTTCGATTTCTTTTGACCTCGTATTCAAATTAACAGTTTCTACGTAACGATTGAAAGAATCTATTAGTTTTTTCTTGAGTAATTTATGTAGGCACAGTTCCAAAGGCAAGCTCAGTTAGTCTAGACAATGGGCGGACGTTGAAAATGTGAGAAAAACAAACCACCTTGATAATTTATAATTGTAATATCAATCGTGTGTTTCTTTTTTCTCACAGTTCAATTGGAATTGCACAATTGTATAAAATGGTAATTGCACTTCAACATTCTCGTAATAAATACTTGAGATAGATTGAGAATACATCTTCAATTATGACCTTGAGCGCGTAAGGATACGTGAATCATATATTTATTGGTGAATAGGTGAAGCACAAAACGAATTAGAATTCTTTACATTATACTTGTGCAATAACTCACTTCTTGGCCTTCGTCAAAACTTAATTTTAATTGGAGTCCTTGAAGTTAGTTAAGCTCCCACAATTTTGTTTCGAGGCAATTAATCGTTAACTATGTAGAGTCTGCCCTTCTGGTAAAGTTAAGCGATTATTATATCTATATGTAAATTATGTAGGTATGTAAACTACGTCTCCATTTAAGTAAACTTGTTAGAATCTTGACGATATTCTAGATAAGAGGCATGTGTAACATTCTTTAGTTCATACCATAGTAAGACCGTTCACACTAGACCACGTTCAAGTTAAGACTTAGCAGCCAAGATTTTTTGAATAGGTAAGGTGCGTTGGTGTAAGATCGGCACTGGGGTGAGAACGTACAAATCAAATATCCCATTTATTTGGCTTTATTTTTTAATGCTAGCTATGGGGTAAGAACGTACAAATCAAATATCCCATTTATTTTTTAGCTAAATGTCACTAGCATTACAAAATAAAGCCAAATAAATGGGATATTTGAGTTGTACGTTCTTACATCAGTTCCGATCTTACCCCAACGTACTTTACGACATATAATATAACAGTGAAATAAGTTAAACCGAGAACATGTTATTTTTAATCATAGCAGGAAATAGCTACTTCCTCCCAGTAATTAGAACTTCAATTTAACTGAAGTTTACCTTAAGAATGAAGTTTTAATTCAGGAGTGTTCCGATTGCAAGGTTTGTCCAATTGGAGCTTTTTGAAACTGCTTCTATATACATTTATATATAAGGCCTATTAAAAGCCCTAATGGAAAGGCTTAGAAACATGTAAAAGCTGTTTCTTTCAATGAACAGACAGCTGTGCTGCTGGGGAGTTTGTTCCGCCACTTCTTCCCAACGAAAGCACTAGAAAGTGGTGAAGGGCGGGTGTTTTGGGGGACTGTCTTATGTACCTAATATTAATGTTTAGAAAGTGCTGATTCTCAGCCTAATTTGAATAAATGACTTAATATGATTTCATTTACCACCCAAAACTCTTTTATCAATGTTTCTAAATGTTCTAAAATCTCCAAAGATTACTGAATCCCATTTTCACTTTCCAGACGTGTTCGGAATTAATAAAGGCTGGTCTGAAGTTGTCGATAGAGTCAAAACGGAAGATGTCTGGCAGCGACACGGATGCCGGCATGAAGCGGATGAAGAAGGAGGACAGCGACGATGACTACGATAGCAGTCACACCCTGACGAATAAATCTGATGGCGTGAGTACATTTATATCAATAGAAATCACGTTTATTTAAAAAAGCAAAGAAAGAAAAGAAACCCTTTTTCAAAATAAAACCAAATTCTACTAATTGCGGAGTAGGCCCATTGCCGCATGTGTGATGACAAATGGACTAAGCGAACCACCGTCTGTGTCCCTTAAACGCATAACGCTCCGACTTCTACCAAAAAGGACTGAAGATGCAACTGAAGATAGAATTATGTGGAAACCTGAGGCAGACGCTTTACCCTGCAGTGATATAATATAGGCTAGTTAGATTAGGACTCATTGTAGTTGCCTGAATGAATAATGTCAAGAATATACAAATTCAGTCACTGGGCATACAGCCTCAAGGTTAATCTTAGACATCACTGATTTACGGTAAAGGAAAACCTCGTGAGAAAACCTTGATGATTTGAACCCACCAAGGCAGAGGGCAAGAGTTGTAAGTTGTGGACTTTCGTCTCGTAGTAAGACTAGTGCACTATGTAACGTGCCAGGCATACCTATACCTAATATGCCACAGCTCCCGGAAAGTCCACTCGAATATTAAAATTAGCAATTTTTGAGGAAAGATAAGAAATTGCGTGAATTCCCACACAATGGCAGGATAAGCCCTTTATTATCGTAGATCAGATAAAAGAAGATGCACTACCGTATGTGGGAAAGTACAAAGTTACAGTAGTCGGGGTTTTAAATTGTCTAAGCGCGTTTATTGTATTAGTCCTAACCGCAATGATACAGCCAAGTCGATTCCTAAGCGAACTGTAGGTACGTACCTACCTACCAATCGGTCACGTAGCCCTTGCATTGCTGAGGAAAATGAGGTAGATATACACGTGTTTCAATACGACGTTTAGATAAAATATATGTGATTTTTGGCTCTAATATAATACTTATAAAGTTATCTGAAATTATTCTGTTCCATCCATAAAGTCGACTGATACGCATATTAAATATTCGAATAATAAAATCATTAGTGCCACTCCCTGAATTGTTTCTATCGTTCAAGGGTCATGTTATTCATTCTCATAAATGTGAGTCGAGGTAGCGCTGGGCATATTTTTATGATCAAGTTTATGACTAGTGCTACACCACCCAGCGGCTGCACTTCCCATGTACTGGCAATAAATAAAGATGTGTGCGGAAGATTGCAAATCGTATCTAAACTAGCTTTTATTGCGACCGTGCAGCATTGTAATTCAACGGCTTCATTGAAGTTTTATGAGCTTACGAAGAAGGCATCGCAAATGTGGCCGGCGATCGTGACTTCACTTCCTGATGTTGAAAGGTAGTGTTATGGCAATGAGAAATGATCGGCGTATCGAGTAGCCTTACTTAATGGATCGGGCTTTGGATTGATTATTCTTTTGTTTAGTCATTGTATTATGCAGATTTTTCGGCTACGTGGGCAGGTATATTTATTAAGCATTATTACGGCGGATTGTGTGACAAAAATAACCTTACCTTAATTTTTATCCCTAAGAAAGTCATGCGATTTATTAAAAATATGACGGTTCAGGATAGATAGGTTTTTAATTTAGGTAGGTACCTACGTAGTTTAATTTAGGTACTTGAAAAATAAGAATCTTCAACAATTATTGGACAGCTGCTGTGGTTTGGGCAATAATATCAGCCTCTGTAACGAACAAGCTCTCACCATGCCATTCTAGCTCACTACAACAGTGGCATATTAAAAAAAGGTAAAATTCAGGTTCCTCATTATGTACCTACGTTTTAGTTGACCGTAAGTCAGTTTTATCTAAAATAAACTTGGTAAGAACAAATGGAGTAGCAGAAACCACATGTATTTTATTGAACAATGGGTGGTCTTCTTAACTATTTGCATCTAATATACCTTACAGTTTTTGACCCGAAGTTGACCAAAAATATTTATTTTCAGTTAACACCAGAAGACGAAGAGCGAAGACGGCGTAGACGAGAAAGGAATAAAATAGCAGCAACAAAATGCCGGATGAAGAAACGAGAGAGGACTGTCAACCTGGTCACCGAAAGCGAAGTTTTGGAGAACCAGAACATAGACCTTAAGGCACAACTTAAGGTATGTACTGCGAGCGTTTCGGCATTTAGAACAGATAACCATTACTTCCTGTTTTTAAGACAAAATGTAGACTGTAACAGCTAAAAGAAAATGCAAGCAAATTATAAGTGGAATCAAAACTTATGTTTGGAGTTTTTGGGTTAAACATATAGGTATTGACCTAAAATTTCTTTATATGTGTTAAGCCAATTTTACTAAAGTATATCATTGTCCGTTATGACTACTAACCTACCACTAATGATGTTTCTGGGCGACGATAACATATGTAGCCACCGATACTGTTAATGTTGGTGGCGATAGAAAGCAGGAAGCTTATCCGGCTTTCACTTGAAAATAAACAACCATTGTTATAAAATATTCTCTACTTTTTTGCAGGACTTAGAAGTGCAAAAGCGTCGGTTGATGGACATGTTGACAATCCACGCAGCGTCATGTGTGAAATCAAACAATACCAATAGGCAGTCTCAGTCTCCAACAACGCAGTACAACATGATCGGGCCCTACGACTCATCGAGCACATTCCCCGTGTCGTTCGACGCGCACTCGCCCTACATCAGACCAGAGTCGGCCAATATACTCACGTCCAGCTATACATGTGTCACCCCACTCAACGGGGACTCATCTATCGACACCATCTCGTCCCTAGACACCATCTATGTAGCGCCGCAGCTCGCAGACTCTGAATACAATCGACCCGACAGTGTTCTCAGCCTGCCAGCCACTTCGGACCGCAGTTTCGTGACAACGGACGGTTACATCCCCAAGTCCACAAATCTTCTCGTCCCGATCGACTCCGAACAGGACTATTATGATCCGGAGGCGAATTACAACCTGGGGAACCAGCAGTGCCACACGTACCCTAACACTATGCCCGAAACGCCGAGCAAACTCAACAACGGCCTTAATGACGGATGCCTTGTGTAGTTAGGAACATCCACGTTATCAATAACCATTTTTTGTCGGGTCCAAATTTATTTTCGACATGTATACGTATAATTTAAGCATCGGAGTTATTAAAATTCGAAATAGAGTGTCACCGTTTATAATAATTCCATACCATCTTCCAGACAGCTTCATGCTACACAAAACGCTTCCTTTGAATTTTGTTATATAAATACTTATTTTCAATTCGGTGGCAATTTTTTAAGATTTTTTTTGTAATGTTCGAATTACCAAAATATAACATTTATTTTTAACTAGATTCAATCATCTACTTCCGTCAAATCACTTTACATTTGTAATAAAACATAAAAATCTTTTTGTATCTCATAATAAGGCTTCATAAAGTGCCAGAAAAACGACAAAAGGCGGGGAAATTTATTTCGAAACGAAATCATATGTCTACTGTGTAGAACAACAACGTAGAGATAGTTTGGTGCCTGTGTAACGTAGCTAGTATGTATGTTTAAGACGGAGATGGAGTGACATTTAGAGTCAGGAATGGTCAGATTAAAAAAACAAATATAAAAACAAACTGTCCATTCTCAAGCACATCAAAACGTACTTTTTTCAATTAAATAAAAAAAGGTTACATTTTTCTTTCAAGTGTTGTGAACTTAGAATCCCCAATTCGATTGTATAGTAATGACTACGTGAACACGAAGCAGTAACTGTGAAACAGTTCTTTAGGTAGGTATTTCACATAATATTTTATTTTATCTAAGTGTTTAATTCTAACAATTACCATTCGTTTTAATTTTTTTTTTAAGTTCTATGATTTTGCTTTGATCTGTTTAAAATATTTATTTATTAAGATCTGATTTTAACGGTGCAATGTTATGAAAGTTTTGGTATTGGTGTCTAGTCCACATCAGTTATTCCAAATTATGAATGAAGTCCCAAATACATCACACAGCCTCTAACTTCCAGTACAATTATAGATATAGTAATTCATTACCTCCTGTTAAAATTCCAAAATTATATATTTTTTGTTACAGAACTATATTCACAGATTATAATATTATAATGAGATATATTCCACATATACATGTGTTACAATTCGTTTAAGGTAATATTAGTTTTAAGGTGCTTTAACTCAGAGTATGTCGTGATATACCTAATATTATTGTAAGTGCAACAAGCGTTATTTGTTACGACGATAATCAATTAATTTTAAGAATTTGACATTTCTATAATTAAGTATTGTACTTGTAACGAAATGTGTGTGCAAGCAAGATGACGAATTCTACCATTTGTCAAGTTCACGCGTCATCCGACTTGAAACCTTATTGTATATTACACAAAGACAAAATTAATAAAATATAATGTCAGCACGTGATTTTGACAAATGGACAAGATGAATTTTATGTACGTTAAGTCGCTTGAATCGTCCACAAAAGACACCATTGTAAAGTGCCTCTGTATTTTAATTTCGAACAAAAGCGATTCTGTTGTTCAGTTAATTATTTTTATATGGGTTTAGTAAGTTAGGAGTAGTCGTCTGGGCTAATTTGGTGTAAATAAAATATTGTAACGGCCATGGAATTAAAGTATGATTATTTAGTTGCGTAACAACCAGAGTTGTACTGTTGCGTAACAAAAAAATAATCTGCAGGGTTTCCTTGGTGTTACGTGTCGCCCAGAAAATTATGCAGACCTATTCTAAGACAGTGCCTTCTGCATACCAGTGATCCTAGTCTATGTGGCTGCATTACTAAGCAGTCAGTCGCGCGAGCATTTATTTTTATATTGTTGGTAATATTGTGATAGAAGGAAAAAATCTATTTATTAACACAGAGCACAATTCGAACTTAATGTTCATTGTTATATCTTGTCTAACAAGAATTTCAAGTCTCCACAATCGTAGTTTCTAGAAAGGCCGTCAGTGTGCGAAATGTAATGGACTTCCCTTAGATTTGTAGTTTTCTATAGTACTTCTTATCTTTGGTCAATGTTATATATGAATTTCAATTGTTTAAAAGTTTGTAGTATTTTGTATTTCGCTTTTGTAGTGTGATGGTACCGTCGTAGTAATCTTGCGTATAAGATTAACTTTAGAAGGTATAGTTTAGTGTATCTGGAAGGTCTGTTCGTAGTCACGACTGAGTTGATCATCAATTTATTACATCACGCAAAATGGAACAGTTACTGCCTATCTGAAGGCCAACATACATTTATATTATTTTAATGTCAGATAAAACGAAACTTAACTCATAGATTAAGTTTCAACCAGTTTCCACGCTGATACCAGTTTCAATAATATCAAATGACGCTTCTAAATATTAACTAGTGATTCGATAATTAATCGACAGCCTCCGTGGCGTAGCAGTAGCGACCGCGGCCGCTGCGCAAGGAGGCGTGGGTTCGATCTCCGCGCAGTGCAAATATTTGTATGCATATGAATATTTGCACTGGTCTGGTCGTGCCTCGGAGAGCACGTTAAGCTGTTGGTTCCAGTTGCCATACGAACATCTAATGGCAGCCGTTACGGGTTGTTGCAGCCGTCAAAAGTCCAACAATTGGTCTAACTGCAATGCTTCGATATCGCCTTCGGGTTGTGGAGGTCAGACGTCAGTCGCTTCACGGAAAATATCGAAGTTTAGCCAAAAATCAGCAGTTAGACTGGTAAAGCTGAAAAAGCTTCGGATGCGACTGGGATTAACGCTGACCTGATGATGATGATTCGATAATTAATTAAACATCACCGGTACTAAAAATAATTATACCATAAAATCACACCATGTCTAACATACGCCAATCCGCACTGGGCCTGCGTGTTAGATGGTTGGTTGTATCCGTTTTGGCGTGTATGTAATAAGATTGTTTGATCAATGGGTGACGTCATCTTCTACTTAATTTATCAGTGTATCTCCGCTGGCTACTCGCTTGGCCGGTTGTGATAGTACATTACTATTGCATAACATTCGGTTGTAAGTTAAAACTAGTATTATATTTGTTTAACGATTTATTGTTGTTACAAAATAAGATTTATCTTTATAATTTATATATGAGTATTCGAATCAACTTTTATAATCTGTTGTTTTATCTCTTGCTATTTAAGTCTGCTATGTACTAATGCTTTGATATTGAATATTTTAATAAATTTTCTATAGATTTACAAAATAATTTGAACACTCATATTCGTTGAAACCTAAAATTTAAACTAAGTCACAAAGTGATTAAGATGTAATCATATTGTAACATATTCATCTAAGAGCCGTTGTTTGTTATAATAATATCAGAAATATTAATTTCTATTAGATTTTGTAAGTGTTGTAAACATCACTTGTACCTGCTTCATAAATATAAATATTTTGACAGTCAAAGCAAAATTATTGCGCTTATATATTGAAGAATAAATCATTATATTGCATACAAATGTGTTTGAGTTTTTTTTCTTTGTCGACTACCTCATATAAAATTATTTTGAACTAACTGAAGAAACACAAAAAATTGTGAGAATAATTTATACTAATATAAAAGCTGAAGAGAGATAGATTGAACGCGCTACTCTCAGGAACTACTGGTCCGATCTGAAAAAATATTTTTGCGTTGGATAGCCCATTATCCAGGAAGCTATATAACCTGCGACCAAAGGAGTACTAGCAGTTTGTTTGTTTGATAGATTGAACGCGCTACTCTCAGGAACTACTGGTCCGATCTGAAAAAATATTTTTGCGTTGGATAGCCCATTAATCCAGGAAGGCTTTCGGCTATATAACCTGCGACCAATAGGAGCGGGGCATATAAAAAAAAAACACTAGCAGCCGCCAGCGACTTCGTTCGCATGTAGTTAGTTATTATGCTCCGCTCCTATTGGTCGCAGTGTGATATTATATAGCTTAAAGCCTTCCTGGGTTAATGGGCTATCAAAGGCAAGAAGAATTATTCAAATCGGACCAGTGGTTCCTGAGATTAGCACGTTCAAACAAACTCTTCAGCTTTATTTATTAGTATATAGATTTATCTATTCAGACAACTGATTAGTGTTTGTCTAAGAAAACTTAAGTTATGAGAAAAAGGACAGCCACAAAATATATGGCTACTATTGCATAGCAATAAAACAAAAGAACATCGAAAATAATGATATTATTTAATATCACAATAATGGCTTATATTTCGACAATATACTGAATATATTACTTGGCTACTGTAGCGAGCATTGATGAACGAAATTTAAATTATAACACATAACCTCACACATGATTTTCATTGGCATGAACCGGTCTAAACTGAGACTAGAAATAACTGCAGTTCTCAAAAAGTGTTACATTAAGGAATGGGTGAAATATTACAAGTCAACTGAAAACATTTTTTAATTATTGAAATTGCTAATAGTAATCACAAACCCCGTTATTCATAAACGTTGCTTAAAGTTAACTATTGGTTAGCGATTCTATAACAATACAATGGCCCCTTTCTATTTCATTAAGAAAAGGACAGAAGATAAAATGACAGTTTAGACCTGTCAAACTAGTGCGCTCCTGGCTTAAACAGGCGTATTTTTAGTCGCCATGTTTATAATCGCGTCTAAACTGTCTATGGAGTATCTTAATTTGATAAGATAACACTTAAATACACTAACAACTTCTAACATAACTTCTATCCTTCTCTTAACGAAATGGAAAGTAAAATATTCACATAGCTTAAAATTCGTTTAGTTTGTAAACAACAGAATCAGCGCCCTTTTTGACCTTTTAACGTCACTTAAGTTTACTCATTGTTTATGAATAAACACCAGTGTTTACCGGGTTTATTCATAAACCATGATTCAAGTTAAGTGCAAACGTCTAAAATGTATGGTTGTGTGGGTACGATTTTCTCGGTGGTAGGCCATAACATCGGCTGCCGGCAGAAGTTACCACCCACCAGACAAAGTCTTGCCGCCAAGCGATTCGTCGTGTTCCGGCATGATGTCTGGTGAAGCCGTACGGAGGACGGGTCTGAGCAGTTGTGATGCGATGCGCCAAATGTTGTTGAGTCGGGAGTTTGGTCGTGGAGAGTCTCCAGATCAATCTCCCTCTAGCGCAGAAACGTTTGTTCGTGTTGGTCTTGGGTTTAACATTGCATCACCTCGCTCAACTGCCGTCATCCTTCCTAATCTTAAGTTTTTTTAAGTGAATAGGCTTAATAAACTAGTGTGCTTTACCATCAACGATTGCATCACTGCTTACCATTAGGCAGGATTACAGTCAAGCACTAGTTTATAATAATTAAAAAAAAATCATTAGTTAATTTTAAGCAACGTTTATGAATAAGGGGGAAAATGTGGATTTACAAGTCTTTAAAAAAATAAGCCAGATCAAATCAACATTTTTATCTGTCTACCCCTGGGAACAAAATGGCGTAAGAAACTCCGATAAAAACTAACATTGAAAAATGATGTCTCAATGCGAGAGGGCGGGAAGACCATAAAAAACATCCGACCTTGATGTGGGGGCCACGATCTTTGTAGTCTATTCAAACTAGTGTTTCCGGTTTCCAAATCAAAGAACATCAACTTTATACTTAAGTAATTAAAGTTGATTTTAGAATGAATACTAAACTTTTTTTGAAGTTCTATTGCAAACTGACCTTTATGTGTAGATTTAAAATGTTGTGTGTTTTACCAAAATATATTTGAACGCAGTATGGACGGTATTGCTCGAGTGTTTTATATAAACAGAATAAAGGGGTGAACAAAAATGGTATAAATAACAGTACAATATTGGAATTATGCCAGACCTAGGCAAACGGCTTGTTCCATACCATATTGAGAGCCAAACGGTAAGACAAAGATCTCAAGAAATAAGTAGTTGCGCTATCGCATCAAAAGAATATACAATAAGTAAAGAAAACCATGTCCGACCCATAAGGATAATAAAGGTTAGGTAAACACATGGCCAAATATAATATAAAATTTTACCTAATCATCATAGTAACAACACTAATTAATTTTGAAATACTTAATCTTTAAAATTTCAAAATTTAGTAATTTAAAAAAGTGACAACACCATTTTGACGGTATTATTATAAGCGATGCGACCACGTGCCGCGTGCCCTGCCCCCCGTCTCCCGCGGAAGGGTTGCCTACCGCACAAGTATTAAGTTGGTACCTCTTTTTGCGAAATAATATTTATTTTTTAGGGGTTTTTTTTAAGTTTACCCCGGCTTTGTATCCATTAGTAGAATCAGTTATCAATACCCAACAATACCTTCTCGGATCGGACAGGGTTTACTTTACATATTGTATACATATAAGAACTACTATCCTATGTACGAGGTAGAATACACAATACTTCAATACATTTGTACTAACTACACTAATCATACAATTCTAAATACACACACTTTTTGAGAAATGCCAAATTATTACTATGTATGTATAGGTTAAATACAGAGCACATTTTTGATGGAACGGTTACCATTGTACGTAGATCTTCATGGTGGCAGTGAACGAGACTGGGTGCTACCTAGAATTGCAGAAAAAGAAAATTAGTAGAATATCTTTTATCTATGGTATTGACATAAAATAACACGTTTTTTGAAAATGACTACATACAAGTGTTGTTACATTTCTTAGAGGGTTTAAAAATAATAGTGTATGTTAGGTCTTGAAAGTTGAAATGTATTAAATTAGAGCCATGTGTGCCTGCGACGTGGAGGCCCCGGGTTCGATCCCCGGCCAGGTCATGATGGAAAAACGATCTTTTCCTGATTGGTCTGGGTCTTGGATGTTTATCTATATATGTATCTATTATAATTATAGTATCGTTGAGTTAGTATCCCATAACACAAGTCTCGAGCTTACTATGGGGCTAGCTCAATCTGTGTGATTTGTCCGTATATATTTATATTTATAAAAGTAATCGTCATGAAGGTTTTCAAGACATGGTTCATCTTCATGCATCAACCTTCAGTGCTCTTGAACTCATTGCCATAGAAGTTATCACTACAATAAATAGACAATCTGTATTATTTTTAACCATTCACTTTTTCGTGATGACATTATTATGATTAGGATCAATAGTAGTAATATACAAGATGGTGTTGAAATTGGTAAACCAGCCAATAAGCCTCGGTAAGCATGGGTAGGCGAGGTTGCTTCTTCATTTTCACGCATTGGATATTCAACACTCTAGGTTAGCTCTGACAGTTGAAGATACAACAATGTCTTTTTTGGCGCGCAGGGATGCGCTGTGCTGGATAATCAATGCTCGGAACAACACCGAGAGTTGACAATCCAATGCGAGATAAAATCCCTTATTTTTGCGTTCGTGAGAAGGCTGGCTAATGTGTTGCAATTTAGTAATAAAGCAGATAATATAAACTTTTCGCAGTGCATATAGCAGAATGTATTATATAATATGTATGTAGAATAAAGCCTTTTTCGTTGACCAGCAAGCAAATAAGTCGGTTGTTTTGCTGTCTTCATTGTTTCTGAAAGACTTTATAATTCTATACTTAATCCATACTAATATTATAAATGCGAAAGTAACTCTGTCTGTCTGTCTGTCGGTCTGTTTGTCTGTCTGTCTGTTACGCTTTCCCGCTTAAACCACTCAACCGATTTTGATGAAATTTGGCACAGACAACCTTTAGATCCTGAGAAAGAACATAGGCTACCTTTTATCCCGGAATTAAATTGATGTTCCCGAGGGAAATCTAAAAAGCGCGATATAACCGAACTCCACGCGGGTGAAGCCGCGGGCGGAAAGCTAGTGTAAAATATAATATCAACAAAAGAGCATTATGATTTAGCCAATATATTGACCCCTTTTATCTTTTGTCCTGAGAAGTTGTGTTACTTAAATTTGTGTTAAGTTTGTGGACAAGATTCCCTTGTTCACAAACTCCAGGGCATCTCTTTCTTTCTTTTTCTTTAAGAAAAGGACAAAAGATAAAAATAAGTTTAAACCAAGTCCGCTCCTGACGTAAATTGGGGTGTTTTAGGTGGCCATGTTTATAAACGCGTTTAAACTGTTTATGGAGTATCTTAATTTGACAGGATTAAACTAAAATGTTATCTTCCCTTTTCTTTCTTTAGAAAGAAAAAGATGGACTGAACTTAAAATTAGTTTAGTTTGTGTACAAGCGAATCGGCGCCATTGTTAAAAATACAATCTATCATGAGGTTTATGGCGAATCCATACCTGCGCAATAGGGATGTGACCAAGGTATTAAATTAAAAAAGTAATTTAGTCAGTCTTATAGATCATAAAAAAAATTAGGAACCGCATTTTTAATTTTGTCGATATTACCAAAAACTACTGAGTTATAGCATACTAACTTTCCGCCCGCGGCTTCGCAAGCGTGGAGTTCGGTTATAACGCGCTTTTTAGATTTCCCTAGGGAACATCTAATTTTTCCGAGATAAAAGGTAGCCTATGTTCTTTCTCAGGGTCTAAAGATTGGCTGTGCCAAATTTCATCAAAATCGGTTGAGAGGTTTAAGCGGGAAAGCGTAACAGACAGACAGACAGACAGACAGAGTTACTTTCGCATTTATAATATTAGTATGGATTAAAGTTACGGAGTGGGGGCTAATTACGCCGTGGTACAAAATATACCACGGCGGACGACATGCGACATTTCAAAACAATATATCTTCCTAAGTATTTGAATGAAGGAAAAAATAAAAAATACGTGTTCAAAATTTTTAATAAATCTATCTGATGGACATTAAATTATTTTTAGGACACAACCCATTTACAGGTCTCGTGCGCATGCACGTCGCAAACAGCTGACGTACAGTACGAGATTATAGAACTGAGGAACCATGAGTATGAAAAAATGCATGAATCGCTCGCAATTACATATTGTAAGTAAGCCTAATGAAACTTGTTCTAGACTTTCAGAAACAGGAACTACAAACCGTGAATACCCAAAGTGTTTAGTGTGTGCTTAATAATAATAATTAATATTAGGTATATGTATGTTAGCGACCATGATTAGTATTTGGGTTTTTTTATGCCAAGCACCATCTTATTCTAATAAAATAATGTGTATCCGTTACTAACAACTACAATGCAAAATTATGTTGTGTTTTACACAACAAAAAAAGTTAATGAATTATATGAACTAATCCAAGCTTGTTAGCATTGATAAATGACTGTAATGAGTGATTGAATGGATGAGATTAACATAAATTTAATGTTAGATACAAAATTAACAAACTGCGTACGTTTCGGAAGCCAGAGTTAGATAGCTCGCGTCTCCGTTACTCAATGCCTTCAAACACTGGAGACAAAAGAAAATTCATTTACTTAACATAGTGGATGTTAAAGTTTCTTCTTTGTGGGTACCTGAATGTTATTTATTAATGATGACATGATACAAGTGATGTCACAGTGTATCTTATCTGACTCCATACAGTAGACCAAGGTCGCGTGTATGCTTATATCCCGAGTTGTCATACTGTAACTCGGGACGTGGCATTATGTGTATTATTATCATTTATAAATCACCTTTGTCCCAAAAAGGCACATAAAGAATGAAACTGATGACAAGAGTAGCTTCATCTAACGATGATATGAGTGAAATGTTTACTGACGTGTCAACTGTTGAGCCATTGTATGGAGTATATAGTTACACTGTGGTAAAAAGTCGTGAAATATAATAAACTGTTATCTCACCATTTCGCTCGTTTCGACCAATCTTTCGGAGTCCAATGCAGGCATTTCGGGTCGATACGCAGATTTCTCTTTTCCATGGCTTTTTCATGTTGCTGTAGATTTTTTATTATAGTTAGTATAACTGAATATTAAATTCAGAAATAAAGCATTTTGATCATTAGAACTAGGTTAATAAAGACTATTTTACCTCGTTCACCGATATGATGTATTGTCCTTTGTAGTAGTTGATCAGATTCAGGTTTTGTAATGTACTAATTACGTCCTCCTTCTTTATACTGGTAAGCTCGCAGATTTCGCTGAGAAAAGAAAACTTGACTGATTAGATTTGTCGTTCAAATCAATTAAGTTCCACAACGATAATAAAACTGCGAAACGGCGAAGACACTGACGGGCATGTAACAAGTTTTGACTTTCAGCACCAACCATTGTACAGTAAAGTGAACCTTATTGCTGAAAACATTGAAAAACTAAGGTAAATTGCAGTGTCATATGGCTGAAAACAGAATTACAGTTGTAATTTTTATTTTGTCTACATTTGCCTGGCTTTTTCCAAATTATTTTGGAGTCGGTTTCCAGTCCAGCTGAATATCAAGTAACAAATAGTTCACATGGAGCGCTTAGCTGAGCTCCACAACCCAGAACTTGGGTAACTGCAAATAATTTGCTGCTTTTAATACTGTCGGGCTTCTGACGACACCATAGGATTGTATAATTTCAATTATGATAAAGATGGGTAGCATTTTTTTGAGAATATCAGTAAATAGTTAAGATGTACTATTCTTAGCTACAGTTTCATACAAGTTCTAATGGATAATCTTACTTGATAGTAATAATAGGTTTCTCGTTAT
Source organism: Sesamia nonagrioides (assembly GCA_017933935.1). NCBI lineage: Eukaryota > Metazoa > Arthropoda > Insecta > Lepidoptera > Noctuidae > Sesamia > Sesamia nonagrioides. Next base: position 1,433,323 of record JADWQK010000148.1, on the reverse strand, counting down.
CTCCGACTGGCTTGATGTGCGTGAGTATATCCAATATGGTCTGTGCCCAGTAACTCCGGTATGACAGCAATCCAAGATCCGAAAGAGGCTTTTCAGGTGACCCCGTCTTGCCTTCAAACTTTGACAATTCGTAACCTAAGCAGTTAAGAGATAGAGAATATATGAATTCATCTGATCCATATCAACAATATGGTGACGTATTTTCAAGAGCAGAGCTGGACTGCAATGTTCCTTATGCTAAACAAAACCCCATTCTCTAAAAAAAAATCGTTCTATTCACTGCAAAGGTCGACCGGTTGGTTGGTCCTCGAGTGGAGACCGCGTCTCGGCAAACTTAGCATAGGACGCCCTAGATTCACGCCCTTGGGCGAGATGGAGCGACGACATCAAAAAGGTGGCTGGTAGTGGCTGGCGGAGAACTGTTCAGGATCTAGCTAGTTGGCTTGCCATGGAGGAAGCCAATGTCCAGCAGTGGTCTCCCACTGCTGGACATTGGCCTCTACACCTACCTCTACCTCTACAGCCTCTACTCTTGTAGAGGTTGATAATGGTGATGATGATTTTAGTATAGACGACAGCACATCGTGCTACTACAATCTGTCAGATTTCTTTACCCGATTTTCAACTTTATCACTAAGGCAAGACTCAAGGTTTATTGGGAAAATCTGACAGTTTCTGGTAGCTTGATCTGCTGTCGTCCGTACATGGGAAGACAGAACAATTTAATAATGGTGTATCATCATCACAACGGAGTGGTAATCAGACTAGTAATCAGTCATGATGTAGGTAGTCCTGTTTCCAAATTTATGGAGGCTCAGAATATATGGGGAGTTGTTTCGCAGTAACAAATTCTCACAAATTCTCATTACAGTTCAGGTGCAGGAAAAACAAAAAAAGGGGATGAGGTACTGTTAAAATCTCCTAGTAATGTAGCCAAACAACAACTGCTTACTAGCTCGCTAATATTACAAAAATACAGTATGTTAAATAACAGAGGGCGTTCCCTTAAACTCGTTAATATATATCATTAATAAATTAAAATAAAATTATCAGCATAGAAAAATAAGCATAAAAAAATCCGAATAAAAAAAAAATCTAGTTGGAAATAAATTTGAAACCTCCTGTTATAAATCAAAATAGTAGTCGTCATATATAAATAAATTGCGACGTTGCCATCTTTCATGTTCGCGTGTACAGTGTGATTCTTTTACATGTCAATTTAAAATTTTTATTGAATATTTTCTTATTGGAAAAATTTTAAAAACATTTTGTTTTCGAATGGAAATATTTTTTTTAGCATGTATGTATGCTATACTATTTCGGGTTAACGGGAACGCCCTCTGTTAGTTAACATACTGTATATTGAGCTGTACTTACTAAATTCTATAAGAAGTTTTCCATAGCCTTTTCTTTGGTATGGAGGTAGTGTCAGTATACATGCTACATTATAGTCTTCCGTACTCTCCTTCTCTTTTGAAAAGTATCCTACTATGTGAAAACCTGAAACGGAGAATTAAACTTTTGTTACAGATGTTGCAACATATTAAAAAAACAACAGAGAGTGAAAGAAGCGAAAACTTTGACATTAAGATTCTGCATTATTCAATATTTTGGAATTGCTTTATTTATCAGTATAAAAGCTCTATCATTTATGTGACAAAAAAAAAATCATTTAATATGCTATCGTAGACAAACATGACAATTTAAATTATTGTATAAAGAGCAGGTGCACGCCGCATGAGAGAGAGAGAGATAGAGAGAGAGAGAGAGAGAGAGAGAGAGAGAGAGAGAGAGAGAGAGATATTACTTCCTCTCCTTCCGTCTTATGCATTTTTGATCAACTCTCGTGTCGACACGTGACCTACGTGTCGACACGAGAGTTGTAACATATTTTACCCATACCAAAAAACAGTACATAACGCCGATAAAGAAGTTTTAATTCTTCTTCAGCCTATAGATGTCCACACTGCTGGACAAAGGCCTCCCACAAGGCTTCCATGCTGACCGGTCTTGTGCTGCCCGCATCCATCGGCTTCCCGCGACCTTCACCAGGTCATCGGTCCACCTTGTTGGGGTCCTCCCTACGCTGCGTCTACCGGTACGTGGCCGCCACTCCAGAACCTTACTGCCCCATCGGTCATCGGTTCTAGGAGCAATGTGCCCTGCCTACTGCCACTTAAGTTTAGCGACTCGCAGAGCTATGTCGGTGACTTTGGTTCTTCTGCAGATCTCCTCATTTCTGATTCGATCACGCAGAGAAACTCCAAAGAAGTTTTAATTAAAAAACACTAACCTCTGGCATCGAATTCAGTCATTACGTAAAAGAGGAAGGGGTCCGTATCGTAGTATAAAGTCTTGTGGTCTAAAAACAGTTTGGCTAGTAAACAGAGATTCTGAGCGTAACATTTGTTTTTCCGGCCGTCGATCTCGAAGAAAGAGATGCTGCCTTTACGGTATATCTCGTTGCCAGGCGGATGTTTTAGTTTACATTTGATCTGCGGAGAAAGAAAATAAAAATAATCGACAGACCCAATAGGTAATCTATTGCTTCCCTTGTCCGATGAAGGCCAGCCCGCGCCGCAGCTGAGCCAGTAATATCATAATGTCCCATCAATGACCTCTGAGTTTGTTTCAGCGTTTCTTCTCAGAGCTAGTACTACGAAACGTCGTGGTCATCAAACCATTAAGAACACATTCGATCCAGCCGTCCCTTGCTGTCCTCTCTAGCGACGCCCTAAGCCGAGGTTCGTACCCCACAGGGGGTGCCCTTAGTGCGTAGTCGCCTAATTTTAATTTAGTTTTAAGTGCCCCTGGCTGGAGGCTTTAATTTTAATTAAGGCATCCACAGGAAAGTCCGATTAAGCAGTTACGGTCTCCTAGTAGCCACCTACGAGATGCCATACCAAAAAAAAAAAAAAAAAATCTATTGCTACCATGGTGACCATGGTGGCAGTCAATAGCGCCTAATCTCTCGTTCACAAACTAACCTTTTTTTTTTTTTAATAATTATAAACTAGTGCTTGACTGCAATCCCGCCTGATGGTAAGCAGTGATGCAATCGTTGAGTGTAAAGCGCACTAGTTTATTAAGCCTATTCACTTAAAAAACTTAGGAATAGGAAGGATGACGGCAGTTGAGCGAGGTGATGCAATGTTAAACCCAAGACCAACACGACCAAACGATGCTGCGTCAGAGGATGATCTGGAGACCCTCCACGACCAAACTCCCGACACAACAACATTAGGCACATCGTACCCGGTACAGATCGCAACACAACTGCTCAGACCGGTCCACCGTACGGCTTCACCAGAGATCATGCCGGAACACGACGAATCGCTTGGCGGCAAGACTTTGTCTGGTGGGTGGTAACTTATGCCGGCGGCTGATGTTGTTGCCTACCACCGATGGCAGACCATGGTGGCAGTCAATAGCGCCTAATCTCTCGTTCACAAACTAAACTAATTTTAAGTTATGTGCATCTTTTTCTTTCCAGTTCATTTAGAAAAGGATAGAAGATAACATTTTAGTTTAATCCTGTCAAATTAAGATACTGCATAGTGTTAGCCTTTTAAATTTATTAGAGTATGTATGTAACTAAATCAATATAATGTCTTTATTTAATTTCAAATTGTAACCGTGTTCCCAAGAGAGACTATTTCAATAGTGGTTAAAATGACTTTTGTCGGTTGACAGCAAGTAGATAGCTGTCAACGTGGGTCGTCTCATTTGGGAACACGGTATTTGAGCTCGAGAAGACGCAGGCCACACAGGTTCAAATTGTAACCGTGTTCCCAAGAGAGACTATTTCAATAGTTGTTAATATGACTTTTGTCGGTTGACAGCAAGTAGATAGCTGTCAACGTGGGTGGTCTCATTTGGGAACACGGTATTCGAGCTCGAGAAGACGGAGGCTACACAGGTGTACTTGTTAAAAGTGTTAACTAAGTGAAAGTGATATTGTTATTAAAATCCATACTAATATTATAAATGCAAAAGTAACTCTGTCTGTCGGTCTGTCTGTTTGTCTGTCTGTTACGCTTTCCCGCTTAAACCTCTCAACCGATTTTGATGAAATTTGGCACAGACAATCTTTAGACCCTGAGAAAGAACATAGGATACCTTTTATCCCGGAAAAATTTGATATTCCCGAGGGAAAGCTAAAAAGCGCGATATAACCGAACTCCACGCGGGCGAAGCCGCATGCGGAAAGCTAGTAACTTATAAAACCAAACTGGTACAAGACTTTAATTTATTCTCTTCGCAACCTTGAGGTGGATTACAATAGACAGTTCAGACGCGATTATAAATATGGCGAGCAAAAAAACATCAATTTACGTCAAACGTGGACTAATTTGACATGTCTAAACTAGCATATTATCTTCTGTCCCTTTCTTAATTAACGAATTAGAAAGAAAAATATGCACTGAACTTAAGTTTAATTTAGTTAGTGTACAAAGGAATTGGGCCAACGCATTAAAAAGAATTGGGTTGTATCCTAAAAAATAATTTAATGTCCATCAGATAGCTTAATAAAAAATATTGAACACGTATTTTTTATTTTTTCTGTCATTCAAATACTTAGGAAGATATATTGATTTGATAGGTCGCATGACGTCACGCCGTGGTACAAAATATACGACGGCGTGACGAAATTAGCCCCCACTCCGTAATTTTAATACGCTATATCTCAGTAGTTTTTGGTAATTGCGACAAAATAAAAGAAAAACCGGGTCTTAATTTTTTTAATTATCTATAAGACGGACTAATTATTTTTTTGATTTTCATACCTTGGATACATCCCTATTGGAAAAAGTACTTACCAAATGTCTTTCTAGGCACTTTTTACTTTTTCTGTACTTCAAACAGAATTCACAAATGTAAATACATGGTAGGTTGACCATTTCCTGAAAGGAAAAGAACTTCTGTTAAAAAAATGCACATTTTTCATCCTGGAACTTTGTTTTGAACTGATCCCTTTGACTGTTGGGTAAAGAACTCCCCAATGTTTACATTTAATTCAATATGTTGCCGTTTTCGGCCATTAGTTAAGAAAGGCGCAATTAATTTAACTGGTCACCACGACTAGGAAGTATAGTCAATAAATTGAATCATATCATTTAGAAGTAAAAAAATAAATACGTAACAACTCTTATAAGCCTCGTGTATCCTTTGAAGATACTTTGAGAGAAATCAAAACAAATAGGGTAGTTGACTAAAAAAAAAACTAATCGGTCAGATTTCCAAAAAATACTAGACACGTATTTTTTCTTTTTTCATATAAACAAAAAATTAAGACGACACAGTGCGTTGAAAACTCGTGTGACGTCACTGCACGCTACACTTTTTAGCGAGCAGTGACGTCACCAGCCACCACTCCTGATCTTTGATGCCTTTTATATTTGTCAATTTTTATTGATTTGATAAAACAAAACATACGTATCCAATATTTTTCTATAATCTGAATGACGGACTAAATAGAAACATTTTTTTTTTTACCCAGGAAACATCCTTATTGTTCCAGACATGTTTTGACTATCTGTTCGCCTACAAACCTGTGGATAAGGTGCGAAGTACCACGGCCGTATGCGATTCCTTCCGAGCTCGATCATCTCAATATTCTTCATGCGAGTAACAAGGTCGTCATGACCATGTGCGACCATGCTCCCAGACTGTCGTGGCCTAGTCGTGGGAGTGGCAGTACCACTAACAGTGGTCTCATTGCCTTCATTTTCTACTGACGGAACGGGTTCCGTCTGGAAAGTTTTAGCACTTTGCTTGGGTTCCTGTAAGATATTTCAAAAAGATATTTAGCTACTAGAAGAGATTTTGATATTTCTCAGTAACGGGTTGTGAAGGTTAGATTAAGCAGTCAGCTAAAAAGCGAGGCAGATTCTGATTAGTGATACTTGTGAAAGAATAAAACCCTTAATAATTTTGTACTAAAGAAGAACTTGTGTTTTTTTAAATATTCCTTTGTCGAATACAGACTATTAAGTTCTATATCTTAAAGATCCCAGAAATCAGGCAGTAATCGCTTAGAAACCAAGCTAAATTCCCTCGGGCATTTTTGTATTAATAGTAAACGCTCGCGAAAAATATGGGATGGCACATCGACGCGCAAGCTATAATCATTAATTCACCATATGATTCTAATTTACCATGGCGACTTATTTGTCAAAATTAGAAAAAATATTGGAAAAATAACTTTAACTCCTATACCATAAAGTTTAGTATTCGTTGCAACTACAAAAGTTTTTTTGACTTTTACAATAGTGCTAGTAACTCTGAAATCAATTTAATTGACATTGAAAAACGATGCTATTTGTTTATACTATGCACTTTTACTATCTATACATAGATAGCAGATAAATTATACGACAGCTATCAAAAAATGAAACTACAGTTTTGTAGTGGTAAGGACGACAGCAGGTCAATCTACTGGAAACTGTCAAGTATTCCCACTCAACCTTCAGCCTTAATGCTGTAGCGGTAAGATTAAAAATCTAAAAAAAAATACTGGTTGTAGTAGCTTCACGTGCTGTCGTCTGTACATTACGCGGTAAAAATGTCCTGATAAGGTTTTTTTTTAAATAACCGAGGAAACATTTCAACGCAGGATTCATCATTCGTAGATATTTCAAAATATCTAGGTATAGGTTAAACTAATGTTTATTGAATTATTAGGTATGTATATTAAATTAAAATTTTTATTAATCTGTAAATGTATTACATTGTCAAAGGCCCTAAATAAAATTATTATTATTAATGGCAGTCACATCAAGCTACTACAATCTGTCAGATTTCCGTATTAGATTTTCAACTTTATATCTAAAGCATTAAGACTCAAGGTTGATTGGGAATATCTGACAGTTAGGTGTAGCTTGTCCTGCTGTCGTCCGTACAGAACCCACGGTAAAAGGTTTGGTTTTGACGAGATGCTACCCAATATAAGAAAGTAGCTGCGCGACGCGGTTTTTGGTAAATTTCGATCCCGGGGGAATATCAGGATTGAAAGTCTTATAGTGTTATTCCTGATTGTGAACTATGTGTGTCAAATTTCATCCAAACCCGTATGGTGGTTTTTGCTAGAAAGAGAAACTCGTGCGAGTTAACTGTGCACCCCGCTCTGTGACGTCATTCGGACGGTACCGTTTGCAAAAAATTAGATTTTTTTTTTTTGTTAAAATAACGTCGTTTTGATAATAATACTAGGTCATTTTACTCATAACGTTTTGCAATTAAATTGACACATATGGACTGAAATATAATGTTGGTGCAACCAACAGACTTCACTGACGCGTCGAAAATGTAAAAAACAAACTTAATAATAATAATAAAAAAAAAACTGTATTTAGACAATTGTAACAATGATGCTATCGCTACTAAGTGCTTACGGTGAATGCGGAACGCCGCACGGGGAAGCGGCATTGCAGCGAGGCGTACAATTAACTCGCACGAGTTGTGTTTAGACTAGGGTTGTAACGGAGGCTTGTTAGCGGAGGCGGAGGCGGATGCGGAGACGACGCGTCTCACCTCCGCGGATGCGGAGGTTAACGGAGGCGGAGGTGAAAGTACATATAGAAAAAAATTAAATTTATGGTTAATTAAAACAAAATTTTTATTTTAAATACGTACATTAATAGTAGTGTACTTGGTAAAAAAAATATTACCTTCTTGTAATGAAAATTAAGGAGAAACAAATTGTGTTTGCCGCATTCCCGCCTCGCACTAGTTGATTTTTGACCATTTCGCGCTCAAACGCGACCGGACGATTATCGAGCGTCGCAGCTTGCGCGTTATTTATTTTATAAATACGTAAATAAACCTCCGTTATAACTCCGCATAGAATTGTGCGGAGGCGGAGGCGGAAGCGAAGATACGATTTCTTGCGGAACTTCCGCAGTAACGGAAGCGGAGGCGAAGCTCCGTTACAACCCTAGTTTAGACATTCATACATCGTCACTAACATTCGTATTTATTACACATTTGCAAATATGCCAGTTTAAAATATATTGGGTATTTGTTTTTTTTACCTCCACCTTGCGCCAAGCAATTATAAACAACAACAAAAGATTCATACTTCGTTGTCTATAGACGGCGCTTTCCGTTTCCTGTTCATTTTCTTCTGCAAGGCGGCCGCGAGTACCGCGCCTCCGTTGACAAGTGATGAAGAATCATTGACCAACGTCGGACTTGCCGGTCGAGACACCAGCTGTCGTGGCTCGCCGGAAATAGCACCTTGTATGTAGAGAGAGAAAGATTTACAAATATAAGTAAAGAAATAATTATTCCCTTTTTTATAATAAATAGATGCAGTTATTAGGATTCCGGATTTGCGCACTAACCATACAACAGACATACATACATCAAATGCAGCACAAATACAATAGAAATAGCGGAGTCATAGTTATAAGGTCCCGTTTTTAAACCGTTCCCGTAAAAACTTTATTATACAGTATGTTAACTAACAGAGGGCGTTCCCGTTAACCCGAAATAGTATAGCATACATACATGCTAAAAAAAATATTTCCATTCGAAAACAAAATGTTTTTAAATTTTTTCCAATATGAAAATATTCAATAAAAATTTTAAATTGACATGTAAAAGAAACACACTGTACACGCGAACATGAAAGACGGCAACGTCGCAATTTATTTATACATGACGACTACTATTTTGATTTAAAACAGGAGGTTTCAAATTTATTTCCAATTAGAATTTTTTTTTATTCGGATTTTTTTATGCTTATTTTTCTATGCTGATAATTTTATTTTAATCTATTAATGATATATATTAACGAGTTTAAGGGAACGCCCTCTGTTATTTAACATACTGTATAAAACATTTTTTTCTGTCAATTTGATTACAATTAAGTGTCTTAAAGGCATGTAAATAGGCTCATAATCAACTGGTGGGCTTTAACATCAACGATTGCATCACTGTTTACCATCAGGCTTGATCGCGGTCAAGCACTAGTTTAGAACATTAAAAAAAAACGTCCCCTACCATTTCCGTTACACGTTGCAGATTTTATGTAAAGCAATTAATAATGTAATTAATTAAATTGAATATATTTTAAAGAAAAATATTCACAATACTAAAAATTCTGCCAAATTAGCGTCTGACGTACGAACGACAGCCTGCAGGTCAAGCTACCCTAAACTGTCAGATACTTATTCCCAATTAACCTTGAGCCTTAATGCTTTAGACATAAAGTTGAAAATAGGATAAAGAAATCAGACAGACTGTAGTAGCTTGATGTGCTGTCGTCTGTACATTATACTTCAGGTAACAGGGGGGCGTCTTTTTATATGCCATGTTTTAATCACGTCTAAACTTGCTATGTAATAGGTATATTTATTTCATCATCAACCTTTTATCGTCCCACTGCTGGGCACAGGTCTCCTCTCATACAGAGAAGGATAGGGCTAAATTAATAAAACTAGTCTTCTTGCCTTCTCTTAACGAACTATTTAGAGAAGATGCACAGAATTTAAATTCAGCTTAGTATGAGGGAGTCGGAGCCAATGGGCCCGATTCCCATGTTCACAAACTTAAATAAATTTAAGCGCAGTGCATATTTACGTCAGCTGAAGACTAATTTGACAGGTTTAAGCTATTTTTTTTTTAATATTTATAAACTAGCGCTTGACTGCAATCCACGCTAGTTTAGTATAATATTTATTTTCTGTTCTTTTATTAATGCTGATGAGAACGTATGGGTAAGCAATCAAAAGGACATGTTTATTGATAAATCTTTAGAATCCGCCCCCTAATCGGCGAACACATTTTTGTCAAATGATTGCGACTAGTTGGGATCGTTTGGACCGAACGGACCAATAGGCGGCCCGAACGATACCAACTGATCCCCACTAGTCGCAATCATTTGACAAAAATGTGTTCACCGATTAGGGGGCCCGTTCCATGAACGCTTACGCTAAACAATTAAACAATTACATACCACACAAAACAAGGTTGAGTAACACACCGTTAAGTAACAAGTATGCAAGTTGCAAGTGATTACAAAAATCAACGTGTAAACGGTCGCGCTGTTAAGTGATTAGTGTTAGTGCGAAGTGCAGGTACGAAGTAAAATGATTAGAATGCCGCTCTATTTTTGGTGTTAAGTAGCTTCCCCGCACACCCGCGGAACCCTTGCTACATATTAGCGTGTAAATGAGGCTATATTCAAAGGAATTTAATCACCCGTCATTGTAATATCTGATTCTGTACCCGATAGGCAGTCAAAGAATACCTAATGTAAAACAGATATCAGACGCTTTACGTTATGTTCTTTTTTTTATCATTCTTTCACTCGAAATACAATAAATCTAGAGAAAACCAGTCAAGCGTGAGTCGGTCGTTCCGTATAAAAAATCTCTTTTCTGGTTTATTCTCTTGCTTACTTTTACTTTTTATCAAATTTCATAATTCTAGGTCAACGGAAACTATCCTAAAGGTTTTGATTCAATTGTGTCTGAATATATAGCATAAAAAGAAGCCAACGCAATCCACGGGCGTTTAGCCTGTATCTTTTGACTACGTTGATCTAGAAGATTCGTTTATTTCATTGTTTCAAGAGAATATAATTTTGAGTATTTCTTTCACCTTGGAAACTGATACTCCGTTTCTGAGAAAAAAGGGTCTTGGCAGAGGGTCGGACAATGAAGTGATATACATTATGTAAAGAAACCCCTGTCCGTTCCGTGAAGGTATTGTTAGGTATCGATAACTGATTCTACTAATGCCTGCAAAGCCAGGCTAAACTTAAAAAAAATTCACCCTAAAAAAATATATAGGTATATTATTTTGCAAAAAGAGGTAACATAATACATGTGCGGTAGGCAATACATGCGCGGTAGAAGAGGGGCAGGGCACGCGGCACGCGGTCATATCGTTCATAATATAACCGTCAAAATGGTGTTGTCACTTTTTTTAAAATTACCAAATTTCGGGGAAGTTGGAATTAAGTCGCGGGAAAAAAGATTATTTCAAAATTCATTAGTATTGTTACTATGATGATTATGTAAAATTTAATATTTTATTGGGTCATGTGTTTACCTACCTTTTATTATGCATATGGGGTTTTCTTTGCATGTTGTATACCTTATAAGGGTATTTTTTCCGTTAGGGTTTGGAACTCTAAAAATTAATTGGTTAGAGAACCTCGATTTTTAGCATTCATCCTGCACTCTTGTTTTTTTTTTTTTTTTATATGGCATCTCGTAGATGGCCATTAGAGGCCGTAACCACTTAACCGGACTTTCCTGTGGATGCCTTAATTAAAATTAAATCCTCCAGCAAGGGGCACTTAAAACTAAATTAAAATTGGGTGACTACGCACTAAGGGCACCCCCTGTGGGGTACGAACCTCGGCTTAGGGCGTCGCTAAAGAGGACAGCAAAGGACGGCTGGATCGAATGTATTCTTAATGGTTTGATGACCACGACGTTTTCTAGTACTAGCTCTGAGATGAAACGCCGAAACAAACTCAGAGGTCATTGTTGGGACATTATGATATTACTGGCTCAGCTGCGGCGCGGGCTGGCCTTCATCGGTCAAGCATCCTGCACTCACGTACCAAATAATAAAAACATTAATATAGATATAATTTCTTCTGTGTGAATGTGGAATTAAATATTCAATTAAGTAAAGCACCTGACATCAGTTTTATGATAATCAAGAGGCCTGACAGATATTGCGCTCAGGTTAGGTGCAACCAAACAAGCGCTGTAAAAATGACATACAACATTACTCATAACTTTCCTGGGAGTCAACGGTTCTCAAAAAGGTAATTATTTGACATACCTGCAGCCATGCCACGCCCCTTATACACACAATTTTGCATTTGCCTGAGTGTAACTCCTGAACATTTAGAGGTTTGAGGTATTTGGTTTAAATTTTATTGGGTACATAATTAGATATACACAATCATTTTGATTCAGCATGCTTGAGTTCAATAAACTCTGACTAACTTCGTTTAAGCTTTTATAAGCACATTTCAGTTGGAAAAATATGTGTTAGTACTACCTGAATGAAATTCACACACAGTCCTATGTACTACAGAGAATTAATCAAAGGATCTCTGTAAACACACATACTATTGTTTTCTAAATAATTGTTTAAGGGATAAGATTATGACCCTGTAATGCAAAGCAAACAAAAAAAAAAAAAACAGAATAAGTTTCAACATACCAAGTGCATTTTTTGGTGTGGAGCCACCATTGAGAGCAGTAAAAAGGGCTTTTTCATGAACTTTTGGTTGAGGTGGCAGACTTGATGGGACTTGTTGGTTCCCAATAGTGGGTCTACTTGGTACCGTACTAGACTTCTGACTTTCGTTGCAGACAGTGTCATCTGCAGACAAAATGTTATAAATTGAATGGCCAATCGTCACGATGATGAGTTTTTAGTGTGTTATTACGATGGTAAATTGTGTTTATGAAAACTAGGTTAGTTAGCAATCACAATTTTAAGCAAATCACATAATTTAATACTTGTTATACATATATTTGTACTACTTGTTTTTATACTCAAAATGTCACTAAAATATTCTAAAAGCCATTTCAAAATACATGCAAGAAAATTTATTATAATAAAAAGAGCTGAAAGAAGAAAACAATATACCATCATAAACAGATTAATTTTGTAAGTATTTTAAGCCCACTGTAGTCAAAAGGCTAGTAAAATTTGTTTTGAAATAATATATCCATTTTTTTTTAAATTGGATATTTTTAAGTAAGTAAATAAAATAAATTTTGACTGAAATATTACTTTTTTTCCTCAAAAGATTGTTTGTAAAGCAAATTCCTATATGAATGAAAGAAACTGACTACAACAAAATGAAATCTAAGTAAACCATTTTGACAGATTACTCTATTAAAAAATAACCAAATTATTCCAAAAATTCCAGAAAAACTTGTTCTAAATACTCAAAGTTTTCGCAAGATAATCTGTCCAATCATTTAATTTCAATATACATAAGTACAGGCCCTGTAATTGTGAATGAAGTAATGAACATCCAATGTCTATTAGCAAAAACACATACTAATAAAATTAGGCATGACGCCACCTCCTGATCCAATATGTGTCTTCTTCGGAGTGGTTGTCCCACCTGTTGCCACTCCATCTCTTCTCGGAAACTGTACCTTTCTGGTGTCCAGCCATGACTCACCAACCCACTCGTCCAGGCGTTTGTTGACTGGAACATGAAATGTATGTGTAGTTGTTACTTCAGGGTGCTATTAAACTCTTTACTTGATGAACACAGTACATATCAATACAGTTTTTTTTCCTGTTAGTAGGTTCTTACAGACTTCAATAATATTATGATCATCAAAAAATAATAAAAATAATATTGTGACAACTATAAGCATCATTAATTATTGTAGTCAGGATTTATTATATTCATTAATATGCCAGTGCTTTTTCTCAGTAACATGAATACAGCTAAAAGTACATTACTGTATGAACAACTTTAAGATCATAACTATTATCTGAACAGTGTACGATTCACAAGTACTTGAGTGTATATACACATGTATACAATAGTAATTTCTAAAAAAGTAAATGTAGGCCCCGGGTTCGATCCCCGGCCAGGTCATGATGGAAAACAATATTTTCCTGATTGGACTGGGTCTTGGATGTTTATCTATATTATGTATCTGTTATAAAATATAGTATCGTTGAGTTAGTATCCCATAACACAAGTTTCGAACTTACTTTGGGGCTAGCTCAATCTGCGTGATTTGTCTGTATATATTTATTTATTTTGATCTTAAAATTACATGGTCAAGGAGTTTGCAACATTATTTATCACAATGGGGATGTTTCCTAGGTAAAAAAAATTGATTCTATTTAGTCCGCCATTCAGATTATAGAAAAATATTGGATACGTATATTTTGTTTTATCAAATCAATAAAAATTGAGAAATATAAAAGGCATCAAAGATCAGGAGTGGTGGCTGGTGACGTCACTGGCCGCTAAAAAGTGTAGCGTGCAGTGATGTCACACAAGTTTTCAACGCACTGTGTCATCTTCATTTTTTGTTTATATGAAAACAGAAAAGATATGTGTCTAGTATTTTTTGGAAATCTGACTGACGGACTAATTAGTTTTTTTTTAGTCAAATACCGTATTCAAATGTTGTTATGTTTTCCTAAAAATAAAAATATAATTGACACAAATGTCATTCAACAGTTTAATTCTACCAAAAACCTACTCATTTGCTTAAAATAAAAAGGTATAGAATTGATGAGTATACGAAATGAATGTGTGAAGAAAGTGTTTCTAAATCAGCCATTGCAGGAGAATTAGGCATATTGGGAAGAAAAGTGATTTTAGGTATTAATCCAAGTTTTTTCTCTAATTTCTAATAGGGTAATTTAATAAAATCACTCTTTAACATAGAAATACTGTTCCATTATGATGGAAAAGGAAAACGTGGCAAGAAGGAAATCTCACAAAACATTAATCTTTTAGCAGACCTAGGAAAACAACTCATGATCAAGATATGCAACTGTTTGAAAGTATCCAAAATGCAATTAAACTCAATACTATTTAGTTGATGTTTGAAAAGGGTGATCATATATTTTTGAACTGTTAATGATCAGTTATTTTTGACAAATGGTCATCCCTCTCATCATCATAATCATCATATCAGCGTTTATCCCGGTTGCATCAGCGGCTTTTGCTTTGGAGCCTGGGGTCCGCTTAATATGATCATCCCTCTAATATATTCATTTAAATCTCAACTCCATTCATGTTTTCTATTAATAATTTCTCTAAGAATAGTTCAGAGCACATATAAAAATTCTTACTTTTCTATACATGTTTTATTATTGAAGTCCGTTTGCATCGTGATATTTCAATGTTCTGCCCATATTTATCTTACATGAATAATGAAAAATACATAGATGGTTTTGCCAGCTTAAATATACAACAAACTAATGTGTTTCATAATCAAGACTTACTTTAATTGATTGTTTGAACTTAAAAAACAATCAACTTCATGTTTTGACAACTTATTGTTTTCATCAAACAAAGTGTAAGAGTTATATTTTTTTGTTAATTTATATCTTACTTACAGTCAACATAATGCACGTAATAGCCCCTTTGGCCACGTATTTCTTTAATGCTGATAATTTCAGCTAATGGCCAGTCATCTCCTCCCTGCATTCGTACTGGGAGGCGACATCCTTCGACGAGAGATGCCTAAAAAATATAACAATCACAAGTAAAATTATTGTCACATTTTATAAGTTTTATGTTACTTATGGGTAAAAGAATTACCGCAGATTCACAAAATGTAGTCAGTTCATCTTCGTTGTCGTTCATTTTCTTGAAAAACGTAAATAAATCTCCAGAAAATACCACACTGTTTTAGAACTGTCAATGTCAAATCTGTCCACCATTGACGCTGTCTGTGAGTCAAGTGTCAACAAAAATGCTGCCAAAAATGACGCCATTGTAAACGTTCCATTATGTGTAAATTAATATCTGGAGCATAGGTAATCCGTAAACTTTTGTCTTGCCTTTCATTTTTTTGCTGACAGGAAATCGGGGCCGCTCATTGATCACTTATAAATGATCGATGGGGCCACTGTATGTTTTGCATATTTAAAAAAAAAAAACATTACAAGGAAAACACACAAAATATAAAAAATAAAAAACAAAGCAACTAAAAAGGTAACTTTCAGAGAAACACCATTGGTCTATTTATGTTTGTTTTTTTCACCGACTGTCGAAATTAATTATTTTTAACTTTATGTGTGTCTCTATGGAAGTCGTATTCTCTTTATTATTATTTTTGTCCTAATTTCTGTTTAAAACCAAACTACTGATTCGATCTTGATAGCATTTATATAAAATCAAACCGAAAGTATAACCTTTCACATAAAAAAAAATCATCGAATTTGGTTGGCGTGATATTGAGTTAGGTACAAGGGCGGATCCAGCTTTGGCGCCAGGGGGGGTCACATAGTCGTGATCAAGTCATATGAAGTTTTAATTAAACTGATAATAATAGATACCTACAATTAAAAAGAAGGTATTCTATTAACAAGTAATAAGTACTGAACTTAAACACACCCAATTAAATTATTAACGAAATCAATTTTTCTTTTACGTCTTCTGCCGAAACATGTTATCATTTCATTTACTTAATGGGTAAGTTTTTTTGGACGTGGAGAAGTGCCAGTCCAGTTTGACGTTCTTCAACCATTGAAGCTCTTTGCCATGCTTTAATTTTTGTAACGTAGACGACGTACCACTGGGTGCTGAGAGGCAAGCTCAGACTGGGGGGAGACCTGACGTGTTATGCGAACGACACGTTGGTCACCGCCCGGGGGAGCTCGCTCAGGGAAGTAACGTTGCTGGCGACGGCTGCGGTATTACAGGTGGTGGGTACGTCGCCTAGGCCTGGAGGTGGCCCTCAACAAGTCGGAGGCCATGGTTTTATGGTCCCCGGCGGGCGCCTCCACCCGGCTCACACATCGTGGTCGGGGGGGTTCGAATCGCTGTCGAGTCCACCATGAAGTACCTGGGATCGGTGCTCGACAGCCGGTAGGACTTCGGTCCCCACTTCCGGCGGCTGGCGCCCAAGTTGTTGAGGGCGGCTGGGGCGCTTTCAACGTTGTTTCCCAATCTGGAGAGCCCGAGCGCCGCCTGCATTCAGTTCTATATGGGAATCGTGCGATCGATGGCCCTGTATGGAGCCCCGGTGTGGGCCTCTGACTTGACGGCCGGCAGTATCGCTGTACTGCGACAACCGCAGAGAGCGATGGCCATCAGAGTCATACTGCTGCCTAGATCCCCGCCTTGGGAGCTGGAGGCGAAGGTCCTCACGTCACTGTACCGGTGGCGTAAGGAGGCGGGAGCGGGGCGAACGGTCGCAGCTCCGAGAGGTCCTGGTGGCAGAATGGCGCGACAGGCTTTCACGCCGTACCTCACCACCATCGAGGCGATCCAGCCGGTACTGGCGAACTGGCTCGGGAAAACGCAGGGCTACCTGACGTTTCGGATGACACAGGTACTTTCGGGGCATGGTTCCTTCGAAAAGTACCTGTGTCGTATAAACAGGGAGCTGGACGCCCGGTGGCACTACTGTGTCGACTGCCGGGAGGGCACGGCGCGACATACGCTGGCAGAGAGTGCCGCGCGCGAAGGAGCTGCGCCGTGCCCTCGTCTTTGAAGTAGGCAGTGACTTGCCACTGCCGGCCGCAATCGAGTCGATGGTCGGCAGTGAAGAGTCCTGGGATGCGGTCGTTTTCTTCGCGAAACACTCGTCTTGCAGAAGGAGGCTGCGGAAAGGGGAGGGAGATCTCATCCTCTCACCCGACCCACAGCAGGCACACCGGGCGCCGGCGGAGGGCAGATAACGCCCTCTTCCAGTCCCCTTAAATGACTCCAGGGGCGACAGACTCGGGGACATCTGTCGCCCCCCAAACATCAGGACCCGAGGTGGAGGCGTGAAGTGTTCCACGCGCTCCACTCTTAGACGTCACGGGAGGAGTCCTACACCTCACTCAGTGGCCTACAGTGGCGGGCCAGTGTCACGTAGCAAAATATAGCAGCAGGCGACATCTCGTGGACTAGGGCTGAACTCGGGTCACATATTTTACATCGAGCCGAGAGATGGCGTTGCGCGAAAGGACGGTCGTTAATATAATAAATAAATTTAAATAAAGAACGACCGGGTTAAATAATATAATATAAAAGAAGGACTTAAAATAAAGATATTAAAAAAATAGGAACCAACTCATGAGTCTGAAATAAAATACAAGTCGCGGAACGCACGAGTCTATGGTTCAGGAAAAGACAATTGGGAGCGGTCGGTCGGAATAGAGAGAAGCTTCGAGAAGGAAAAGAACTACCGAAGCTTGCGTGGTGTCGCGAGTTCTTTTGTGGAAATAGCCGGTACCCAAGGCTGGCGTGTGGTGCAATAAGCCCCATGGGGCGGTGCATCTGAAGTCTGGCTCATCTCTCTGTGAGTATTCATTACTGTACCCGGAATATTTTCTCCACGTGTTTTCTTGTTCTGTAGTGCTGAATTAGGTTAAATGTTGTTCTAGATTTGGCTCTATTGGCGGGCCTAGGGTGGGAACCCGTTTTGGAGGCGTCGCGTTAATTTATCTTTGGTGGCCTTGATTCCCATTGGATCAGGCTTGTTGGAGTGGATGTGGCTGAACCCTGATGGTACGGCACATCTAGTTCTCTTTCGACGACGACTAGACAGGTATAAGCTGTCATTATTATTTTGCTCCTGGTGTTCCCGAGATACCTAATCCCGCAGGCCGCGTTCAACCGTGCATTAATCTGACACCCGTCAGTTAGTGAAGCCAAGGGTCTTTGTACCGTAATCTAGAAGTGTAATCTGGAGGCGTAATCCAGAGGTGTTAGGCAAGAGAGCTAACGTAATCTGGAAGCGTAATCCAGAGGCGTTAGGCAGGAGAGCTAACGTAATCCCGAAGCGTAATTCAGAAGGGTTAGTTAGAAGTGTTAGTCAGGAGAGCTAATCTGAAACGTAGACTCCCTGTCCTTGTTTCTTTGTTTTGATGTATCTAGTGATTGAGAGTGGGTTTCCAACAGGTTGCATTTAAGTAGGCTATTGGCTTGATATTGTGTGCATAACCTGAGATACTTTTGTAACGACTGAGCCGTGATCACAACGGTTCACCTCACGAATCCTCATCAAGCGACCCTGAGCTTGCTGAATTGTCTCATGTGGATTCCCTGTCCAACTCCGACCCGAGACGGAGTGAGTCAGGAAATCGTCTAGGTAAGTTAGGAGTTTGTTTTGTCATATATTTATGACACAGGGTAATTATAAAATAAATTTGTAATTGTATCCATTTATTGTTTTATTTAATGCTCCTAGCTACCAAGTATTTATTTACATAATTAAATTTACTGTAACTGCCGGGTAGGGTGGAGTAAGACACCCCAGAGTATTTTTTTAAAGCGTTACACCAGCCCCAATCGTGGGGTTGCGGAAGCAGTGTTCGTTCTCGTAACCCCCGGTGTAAATGTGAGATGGAACATCGGGGTGGTTTTTAGTCAGTAAGAGTCTGACAGACACCGTCGCCCGCCCTAGGGCGGCGGACATCCATGAGGTTTTTCCAACCAGGAAACCAAAACAAAACGACCTTAGACTTACGAAGCTTAGGACCTTCAAATTCCCTCACCTAAATAACAATACGTAGGTATGTACAGACGAAGTATTCCTAAACATCATACAGAACAGGGTAAGACCGAAATGTGACAAACAACTGAGAAACAGTCAATTCGAATTTCGCTCTGGTGTCGGTGCTCGTGAAGCACTTTTTGCCCTCAGCGTTCTCGTACAAAAATGCAGGGATATGCAAACCGACGTACTGCTGTACTTCATAGATTTTGAAAAGGCATTCGACCGGGTTAAGCACCAGCACCTCCTGAGTCTATTAACAGATATTGGACTCGATGGCAAGGACGTCAGGATTATCCGTAATCTATACGAGAACCATGTAGCTACAATCAGATTTGAAAATGAGGAGACCGGGGAAGATCTCAAGATTTGTCGTGGAGTTCGGCAGGGCTGTGTTGTGTCTCCGTTGCTCTTCAATATTTATTCCGAGGCAGTGATGTCGTAGGCTCTTGAAGGTTTGGAAGCCGGAGTGAAGATCAACTGCAAGGTTGTTAATAACTTGCGTTATGCGGATGACACTGTTCTCATTGCATCCTCTGAACAAGACTTGCAAACCATTGTAGATAAAAGTCAATGAGTGAGTGAGAAGGCCGGTCTGTTGATGAACATCAGCAAGACAAAATTTACGGTGGTCTCTAGAAACCCAGACTTACGCCCTAGCATATCGGTGGCAGGTAAACAACTTGAGCGGGTACGACAGTACAAGTATCTCGGTGCTTGGGTAAATGAAGCATGGGAGTCCGACCAAGAAACGACAAAGAACTTGCTCGAGCATCTTTTAACAAAATGAAGAAAGATCTGTGCTGTCTTAAACTCCACATAAAGCTCCGAGTCAGGTTACTTTTGTGCTATGTATCATGTCCTGTCGTCATGTACGGCAACGAAGCGTGGATTCTGAAAGAGGACACTACACGACGCTTGCAGACTTTTGAAATGTGGCGCTACCGTCGTATGCTGCGCATAAGCTGGACCCAAAAGGTCAGAAATGACACCGTCCTTCAGCACGTTGAAATGCCTCGAAAGTTGTCTTGCCCACCATAAAGAAACGCAAAATAGATTATCTCGGCCACGTGCTCCGACACGATAAATATACGCTACTCCAGCTCATTATGACGGGCAAGGTAGAAGGAAAGAGGCGCGCTGGACGAGAGAAAAAGTCGTGGCTGCGAAACATCAGGGAGTGGACCGGCATTACGCCCGTCGAAAAACTGTTGCGTCTCGCGGTTGACAAAACCGAATACTTACAAGAAGCTGACGGCCAACCTTCAGGATTGAAGAGGCATAGGAAGAAGAAGAAGAATGGACACACGTCAACCTTATCGCTAAGCTATGAAGGCTCAAAGTTCATTGGGAATATTTGACAGTTTTCGATAGCTTGACCTGTTGTCGTCCATAATAAATCCCCCTCGTTCATTAAGTAGGCACCTACTTATCTACCTACGAGGTACTTTAAGAACATTACAACAATAATATTTGAGTTTGAACACACACACACTGGCATAATGAAGAAACTGTAAACGAAGTGCGTGTAAATATCATACGAAATGTTACATTTGAATGTTGGCAGCCGTGGCGGCGGTAGCGCGGTAAAATTCAAATTTTGGAAGCGTTCGTTCGCGAATAATGCGTTTACCGTCAAACAAAGTATGTATTATATAAATTGATTAAATATTGGAAGTACTTAAATAAAATCCTTCTGAGCTAGGTGCTCCTGGACCCAGCCCAGGGGGGTCATGACCCCCATGACCCCCCCCCCCTGGATCCGCCCTTGGTTAGGTATTCGTCCATTTATCCCGCACTTACTTAATGCAAATGATTAGACCCTTTGCTTACGGATGTCATAGTCAGAACTGCATACTAATTACGTAACACACTATTACTCATTTATTATTTTATTAATAAGTATGTTCAACAATGTAAATTTCCCGAAACCTATTGCTACTGCTAGTGTGTTACGCAGTTACTCTGCTGGACCAAAGTGAAATAGGACCACACAGGAAGCACTAACAAAAATGGATCGAAACCCAACATGTACCTACTTTAAAAAGAATTAAGTAGACAAACAGTATCTAAACTGTGACAAGTATTGCAATGCTGGCTTAACATAGTTACGTTACATCCGTACATAGATATTGCATTGTAGGTAATATGGAAGTTAACTCAGTAGTTTTAGAGTTAGACGAGTTCGTATGTACGGAGGACAGCAGGTCAAGCTACCCCTGCAAACTGTCAAATATTCCCAATCAACCTTGAGACATAATGCTTCATAGATAAAGTTGAAAATCTAATAAAGAAATCTGACAGATTGTAGTAGCTTGATGTGCTGTGAGCTGTGACCTGTACCTGCATCTATGTATGTATCTAGGTTAAAAAAATGTGGGTGAGCAATTTGTAGAGCTCACTTCTACAGCTGTAAGCCACACAGCAAGCAGCACAAGACCCGTCAATGTGGAAAGCCTTGGGAGAGGCTTTTGTCCAGCAGTGGACCTCTATAGGTTGAGAAGGGGCCGCTACTTCAATAATTAAAGATTATACATCTGTCATGTTGAGATACATATAGGCAGCCAAGTTTAGGTAGGCGCTAAAACACTATGTACGGATGACAGCACATCAAGCTACTTCAATCTGTCAGAATTCTTTATTAGATTTCCAACTTCATCTCTAAAGTATTAAGGCTCAACGTTGATTAGGAATATTTGACAGTTTCGGGTAGCTTTACCTGCTGTCATCCGTACCTGCATACCTATCTATCATATTCTAGAAAATAAATATTTTGAAGGATAGGTATTGCTAATCCATTGCTTTATATTATATTCAAGACATGTGTCTGGTCAACGACATTAATAACGCAACAAATATCTGTTATCGCCTCTTGAGTGACTCGATAAAACTGCCAGGGATTTTAAGCAACTCCCAGCCACCGTAGGCGCGGGCCTGGCGGTGAGCAGTGGGCAGCTCGCCGCTCGGTAAGGACCAGGCCCGAGTCGACGGCGCGTCGTGTTTCACGCGCGCCTCAAAGAGATGTCAGCACGTCGTGACGGGGTCCACAAAGACCGATGCCTCCTGGGTCGGTCGCGGATTGGTTAAAAAAGAAGCCGTGGCCCTGGCGTTAGTGGTAAAAGTCTGGTTTTAGTCAGTAAAAGTCTGACACGCCCCTCCGCGCTGCCCAGAGCGGGAGAGGTCATTTGATGATTTCTCATTCCAAACAAAAAAAGCCATTTTAAGTAGCTTGCCAGCTCAGTTTTTTTTCGATGAATAATTTCTATGCAAGGTTCCTGCTACCCTGTGTAGGTTAGGTAGGTACCTAAGTTAAAAATAAGTACATTCCACCCACAGCCCTGTAGGTATAGGCAATACGGATAATTTAATAAGTACATTATTAAATATTGTTAGAGGAAATCTGAAGCTCGTATATTTCTGTTGCACTTATTGAAATTCCATATTGTTTCATCTCAATTTCTTCAGAACGCTAGTCGGGGCCGCATGTTACTGACGTTTAATAAACTTGCACGCCGGATTATAGTTTACGGTAATACGTTTTTGAAGACTACGACGACACGTTTTGGTACTTACTAAAACAAAGATTAAAATATTACTGAAGAGTTTGTTTGTCGTTATGAGTGCTCTAGTCTCTGAAACCACCAATCGGATTTGAAAGTTCTACATACTTTTGATGGCCAAATTTTTGGAGGAGGCTATCCTTAACATATTTAGGAAATGAACAAAAAAAAAAAAAAAAAAAACAAAAATAACGGCTTATCGTTCTCTCCGAAACACGGAGGGGTCTTGGCATATAAATATCACCCATCCACAGCAAGCGTAGCTTAACTTGATCGATTAACGCTTGCGACTGTTATTACTTAGTTACTAGTATTGATAATCTATTAGATTAGGTAGATTTTAGTCGTTAGGGTTAACTGGATTATAGTTATGAGATGTACTTCTGGGTCTGACAAGCTGTTAGGTATGCCAATCTCTAATCGTGTTGACTTTCGCGTTGGAGTTCAATAACCTAATTTACCTTATATACTACACACATTGGTCTTACAAATTGTTCCGCAAGGAGTTCACATCCGCTTCCGCACCGACGGCGGTCTTTTAAATCTGGCTAGACTTAAGGCTCGCACCAAAGTCTCACATGCACTGATTATAAGATCATGCTGATGATTTGGTGCTTCTTAGCAGAACACCCAGACGGCCTACAACAGCTGATGTCCGCTTTTCATCAAGCCTGCCGTAAGTACGGCTTAAAAATCAGCGTCAACAAGACGTAGGTGATGTCCCTAGACATTCAAGGTCACGAGACACTGAATATAAAGCTTGGTGAAGATGTGTTGAAGCAAGTGAACGAGTTTCGTTATCTGGGGATCAATATAAGTTCTAAGTGTGACCTTGATGCTGAGATCAACAGCAGAGTCGGAGCTGCAGCTGCAGCGTTTTGCAAGTTGTGTTCCAAGGTCTTCTGCTCACATGACCTTAAGATAGGTGCGAAAATATCCGTATATATCGCAATTGTGCTGCCAAACCTTCTATATTCCGCTGAGACATGGTGTGTGTACTGCCACCACATACGTACTGTAGATCGTTTTCACCTTAAATGTCTCCGATCCACTATGAAGATCAAATGGTCTGACAGAGTGCGAAATACCGAAGTCCTGCGACGAGCCAATGTTGGTGGCATTGAGGCTTATTTAATGCGTCGACAGCTTCGGTGGTGCGGACACGTATCATGTATGGCGGACGAAAGAGTGGCGAAGCGCATTTCCTTCTCTGAGCTGGAGGAGGGCAAGCGAAAGCATGGCGGACAACTCCTCCGGTTCAAGGATGGCTTAAAACGACACATGAAGAGATGCAATATAGAACCCTCTGAATGGGAGCGTTTGGCGGCAAATCGGTCAGAATGGCGCAGAATGGTGTACGGACAAGTACGCGAGTTTGAGAAGCAGCGCAAAGCTGACCTCGATGCCAAACGCGACCAATTAAAGGCCCGCCCACCTGCTGCCATCACTTACAACTACGTCGACGGCGTGTTTACGTGCCCTCACTGTGCACGAAGTTTCGCCGCCAAGATAGGCAAAATAAGCCATCTTCAGGCGCATGAGCGCCAAATCATCGGCTAGGAGTCGAAGTGGTCGCCGTGGCCAAAATCGGTAGGGATCATCATCATCATTCTATACTATGCTATACTTTTTGTGTCTACGAGTTAAGATTCCAGGCAGCTCGGCACTCTGACGTTTGACGTATAAAATACTGAATTTTGCCCGAGGCTTCGACTGTGTAGACGTAGAAATTATATATAAGACCGGGATAAAAGTCATGGTCTAAATATAGTGTGCAAAATTTCGTTCGAGGGGAAACCAGTGTAAGATTGAAAATTTTTCATTTAAGTTTATCTAGATTTATCCAGAACTGGGAGCGGTAAATACTTAGGTAATTATATGCGAATCCGCTGGCCATCGACAGAGATGAAACATTGCGGCGATTTTGGCCGGTAGGTGTCCCTTCTGTCATCTCCAAGATGGGAAAATTCCATGGGGATTTTCACCGTGTAAAATAGACTTGTCAATAATTGGGTTGTAACCTAAAAAATAATTTAATGTCCATCAGATAGATTAATAAAAAATATTGAAAACGTATTTTTTTTTTTCATTCAAATACTTAGGAAGATAAAAGGATTTGAAATATCGCATGACGTCACGATGTGGTATATTTTGTACCACATCATGTATCATGTCATGCGATATTTCACGTAATTAGCCCCCACTCCATGACTTTAATACGCTATATCTCAGTAGTTTTTGGAAATTTCGACAAAATAAAAAATACGGGTCTTTATTTTTTTATTATCTATAAGACGGACATTTTTTATTTTGATTTTCATGCCTCGGATACATCCTTATTAATGAGAGTCCGAAATTGACGTGCTCCAATTTTCAAGATGGCATAGCTAGTAGCTAGATCAATAGCTGCAATTGCAGAGATGCATTCGGCTCCTACTCGGCATTAGTTGGCGATTAACGGAGCGACCACGGTGCGGCAATTATCACGCTAATTAAATTTATGCTGTGTTATGACTAATTTACTCCATAACAACAGCTCTTGACACCACTACTAGACCCGGGGACTAAGATTGCGCTTAGTGACGACTCGGGTGTGATTTCTTTATCGAATGCATTACTCATACCTAAGTAATTAAGATTACAGAAAGTGATTACTAAAATTCACGAGAACTGTACTTATGTACCTACTTAATTATCATCTAGTTGGATAAGGGTCGGTTTAATCTATTGTTTGGACACTATTGATAAAATAATAATCGATTATTTATACGGCATTGAATGAAAAAAAAAAAAAAACGTTACACAAACATCCAGACCCCGAAACAACTGTTTGTAGTTAGGTCATATTATAATATTTATTTATTCATTCAGCGCAGCAGTCAATCTCTTAATTATTGCGCTAACCATGCCGTCTATATTGTTTCTATTATGTAAATATTTACGACCCCGATTCCCGTAGAAATACAAAAGTTCATAATCGAACTAAATGCATGGAACGGCTGTTTTATTTTTTTCGGTTACGTCGCACGTATGGGACCATGGAGAAAGATGTCCAGTTTGATAGTTTATTTATATCACACCCTTAAGACGCTGTGAATAGCAAACTTTTAGGTATTTGAGGGGGTGAAGCAGACGAAGTGGGACACGACTAGCCCCGCCCACTGCGGGGCGCGGGGCGCTCCGCGCGAGTACATCGATGCGTGAGGTGAGGCGTCGTGCATCGAGAAATACGCACGTTCTATTAAATCTATACCAACCATTCTCTATTCCATCTACATTTAGAACCGTAATTTTACAACCCAACCGCGAGGTACGGTTGGCTCTGTTCGTCACAGTCCCGGTTCGCATTAGACGAGCAGCAGGTTCGAATCCCACATCCGTTCACTTTACCTTGCGATTTTCGAAAATGTATATTTTATACATATTTTCATTTTTTATTAGTACTTTTGTTTTCTTTTTTATTTTTATAATGCGCTTTGTCCGTTCTGCTTAAATTTTTTGTGTTATGTCCTTTTTTCATGAAACTGTTAGAAATATATCATTTCTAGAAATAACTATTTATAAACAGCTGTTTAGAGTAACTGTTAAAAAAAAAATGCATTTTCGGATATTTAAAAAAATAAAAGATTTTTTCTTCAAAACTGCAACTCTTATCGAAGTCGGGTTTGTACGAGTGCTTAGAATAACACAACATAAAAAGATTGAAATAGATGGAGGCACTTGGAGGAGGCCTATACTGAAAGGGGCCATGAATAATGCAACAAAATGAAATCTAAATTTACTGTTTTGAACTATTATGAAATCAACTGTTATTTTTATTGTTTTTCTTTTCTATTCCATCTACATTTAGAAGGATAATTTCACAACCCAACCCCGAAGCATGGTTGGCTCTGTTCGTCACAGTCCCGGTTCGCATTAGACGAGCACCAGGATCGAATCCCACTTTACCTTGCGATTTTCGAAAATGTACATTTTTTACATATTTTCATTTTTTATTATTACTTTTGTTTTCTTTTTTATTTTTATAATGCGCTTTGTCCGTTCTGCTTAAATTTTTGTGGTATGTCCTTTTTTCATGAAACTGTTAGAAATATATCATTTCTAGAAATTACTATTTATAAACAGCTGTTTAGAGTAACTGTTAAAAAAAATGCATTTTCGGATATTTAAAATAATAAAAGATTTTTTCTTCAAAACTGCAACTCTTATCGAAATCGGGTTTGTACGAGTGAAATAGATGGAGGCACTTGGAGGAGGCCTATACTGAAAGGGGCCATGAATAATGCAACAAAATGAAATCTAAATTTACTGTTTTGAACTATTATGAAATCAACTGTTATTTTTATTGTTTTTCTTTTCTATTCCATCTACATTTAGAAGGGTAATTTCACAACCCAACCCCGAAGCATGGTTGGCTCTGTTCGTCACAGTCCCGGTTCGCATTAGACGAGCACCAGGATCGAATCCGACTTTACCTTGCGATTTTCGAAAATGTGTACTTTATACATGTTTTCATTTTTTATTATTTTTTTTGTTTTCTTTTTTATTTTTATAATGCGCTTTGTCCGTTCTGCTTAAATTTTTTGTGTTATGTCCTTTTTTCATGAAACTGTTATGATGAAATTACTATTTATAAACAGCTGTTTAGAGTAACTGTTAAAAAAAATGCATTTTCGGATATTTAAAAAAATAAAAGATTTCTTCTTCAAAACTGCAACTCTTATCGAAATCGGGTTTGTACGAGTGAAATAGATGGAGGCACTTGGAGGAGGCCTATACTGAAAGGGGCCATGAATAATGCAACAAAATGAAATCTAAATTTACTGTTTTGAACTATTATCAAATTAACTGTTATTTTTATTGTTTTTCTTTTTTTAAATTATATTATGAACTAAGAAATTCATGGTTAAATAAAGGCTTATTATTATTATTCTCTTTATTTTTCAATATGTACATATTATTTTACATTTTTAAATATTTATCTATAAATAAATAAAAAAACATTTAAAAATATAAAAAAAATAGTAGCCCACCGGTATCGGGAACAGGGTCCAAGCTACCGGCGGTCAGGGCTCCAGAGAGAGGAACTTCCTGACGATGCGAGCCGTGTCCAGCAGTACCGCTTTCTGAATCAAGCCCTTGATCCAGCTGCCTAACGAGAGCCTCCTGAGGTGTTGGTCGAGACTCTTGGCTATTAAGCCATTGGCTGTCACGACTATCGGTACAATGATTGCTGAATCCACTTCCCACATGTCGACAACCTCGTGAGCCAAATCAAGATACTTGATTTGTTTATCTTTCTCAGCTTTCACGAGGTTCTCATCATGTGGAATGGTTATGTCAACAATCATTGCACGCCGCTCTGATCGATCCACCAGCACTATATCAGGCTTATTGGCAACAATAGTCCTGTCAGTGATGATGGATCGATCCCAGTACAATGTGATATGGCCATTTTCGAGAACTGGGTCGGGCATATACCTGTAGTACGGCACCTCCGATTCCACAAGGTTGTATTTAAGAGCAAGTTGCTGGTGAATTATCCTGGCTACAAGGTTGTGTCTATGCAAGTACTCTCCGTTAGCTAGACGAGAACACCCGGAAATAATGTGTCTAATTGATTCTCCCGGCCGGTGACATGCCCGACAGATGTCAACTGTGCCGTCTTTCACAATGAATCTCCGGTAATTGTTCGTCATCATAACTTCGTCCATAATTGCAAAGACAAAACCTTCGGTTTCCCCAAAGAGGTCACCGAAACGTAACCAGGCTACGGACGCTTGAAAGTCTACATCCGGCCCGTGAAGGGCTCGGAAGAAGCGTCCGTGAAGCTCTTTGCTCTTCCATACCTCCAAGCGATCATTTGTGTCAAGCACTACTGGTTTACGCCAGTTCTCTTTAGCCAAGGAGAGCGGAGTGAGGCCCTTGTCAGCCGCAACCACATCTCGATGCATCCCCACGTCGGTTTCTAGAAAATATTCCCTGAGACTGCATACCTCGCGATTGTGGAGGGTCTTGGCGTTTAAAAAGCCACGACCTCCACATTTTCGCGGGATATACAGCCTCATAACCGATGACCGCGGGTGATGCAATCGATTTGCAGTCAGCAGCGTACGGACCCTCTGATCCAGGGCGTCAAGTTCGGTTTGAGTCCATTTGAGTATGCCGAAAGAGTACATCAATACCGGCATGACCCAACCGTTGAAAGCGCGCACCTTGTTTCCGCCTGATAAAAGACTATTAAGTACTTTTTTCAGGCGGCCAAAGAAGCGTTCTTTCAACGATTGCTTCATGTCAGTAACATTGATACCCAACGCTTCCGACATACCCAAATACTTATAGGTTTCGGATGCGGAGAGGGCTCTAAGGTTTATGGAATCAGTGAGTTGGGTTCCCACGGATTCCATAATCTCTCCTCGCTTTACATGCATGACCGCACATTTGTCCACACCAAATTCCATCCTGATGGAGCTACTGAAAGTTTCAGTAATTTTCAGTAGCTCCCTCAGTTGTGAATTGTTGGGAGCAAAAAGTTTCAGGTCATCCATGTAGAGGAGGTGCGATATAACCTGACCACCTCTCCTCAACCGATAGCCTAGACCTGAATCCTCCAATAGTGTGCTTAGAGGATTCAATGCTAAGCAAAACCAAAGTGAACTCAAACTATCGCCCTGAAATATTCCTCGCTCGATCCTTATCGGTTCGCTATTCCTCTGAATATTTCGACATCCTGGATAGCGAAGGACTGTCCTCCATGTCCTCATACACGACATCAGGAAGGTGCGCAGAGTTGCATCCACTTTATACAACTCCAGCACCCGCATGAGCCATGTATGTGGGACTGAGTCATAGGCCTTCCTATAATCTATCCAACATGTCGACAGATCCTTTCGGGAACGACGAACCTGTTGGCTAATGGCCATATCAATAAGGAGTAGCTCCTTAGTACCGCGGGACCCGCTCTTACATCCATTTTGAGAGGCAGACATGATGGAGTTGCTGTCAATATGTTTGTTAATTTTAGTTTTCAAAATGGATGTAAGAACTTTATAGACCGTCGGTAAACAGGTGATCGGCCTATAATTTTTGGGTTCCGCGGTGCTACCTGATTTATGGAGCAGGTGGGTTATTCCAGTAGTTAGGAACTGAGGTAACGAACCAGACACCAAAGCAGTCTGGAATTGAGATGCCAAGCGAGCGTGCGACCTTGGAAACCATTTTATCCAAAAGTTATGCAGCCCGTCCGGTCCTGGAGACTTCCAGTTAGGTAACGGACGGACTGCACAAGCTACATCTTGGGGGCAGATGGTAATAGCCCCCATTTCAGGTATTGGATCGCAGGCTCTCTCGACATCCCGGGCCCAGTCACCTTCAGTGTGACTGACAGGTACCGACCAAATACTGCGCCAAAATGAACACATGGCATCATCATCCGGTAGGCACGTGTCGGTCACACCTTGTTCTGGTCGTTCCCAGTCCCTATAAACCCACCTTTCATTGCTTCGGAAGGTGCGATTCTGGGTGTACCGTTCCACTCGTCGTTTGTATCTTCTGATACGGTTCGCCCATGCATACACTTTCTGCTTCAGGAAGTCGATGCGCTCCGTGACACGGGCCATATAATTCTGTGGGCTGATATTTGTACCTGCAAATGCCCGCCTCACAAAGCGCATCACTCTAGGACGAGTGTTACCCTCCCTAAAGCAGATTAGTTTACCGATGAGTGCTCTGGCCCCACCAATACGACGTTCAATCCTGTGCTGCCAAGCTGGTACTACTGGTTTCGGTCGTGTAGCTCTAGAGTCACTGGGGAATTTGACATGAGCTACACGACAAGCTGCTACAGCTGCGCAGTACAGGATTGAATGAGTATCAGTGAGGTCCTCGCAGGTGTCAAAATAATTTGACAACTGCGCATCCAGAGCAGCCATCAGTGCCCTATTTCTGTTATGCATGGGCAAACGTGGCAGGCGTGGTCTTAGTTCTGCCGACGTGTAACGATATTCCCGAATCGCAGCCTCCAAAGCATTTATTAACTCCTCATTGCACTGAGTACTTACATTTGTAGCCCTGTCATTACTCCCCTCGTCAGCATAGTTTGTTGACTGCGGTGGTATCTCCGCAGTCTGCGACTGGTGAGCGATGACACGGCTACTCTGCATTTCATTGCGCAGGCGATCAAGCACAGTATCATCCAGCATATGGTTACGCTGGATGACCCGCACCTGATCCGACAGTCGTTGCGCCGACACGTTGACAGCTGGCTCAAGCACCTGAAACAGAGAGAGCATTCGAACACGGTACGCGGTCAGGTTGTTTCCTCCCTCTGTAGCCCCATAGTATGAGCGCATGACGTTTTCATTGATGGATTGTGTCCATCTCATGCGCTGCACACTTCCGCCGGGAGCTGGGACCCTGTCAGAAGCCGATGGGCCTCGAGGTCCTAAGCGGTCCGGCGGCCGGCGTCCTCCCCGTCGGCGAGCAGGTGGTGGCGTCGTCGGCGGAGAGAAGTACTCGTCGCTCGAGCTCAACGCAACTGCCGCGGCCGGGGTCGTCACAGCACTTACAGAGGCGCTGGAGACCGGCGGCGGCGAGGCGGAGCTGAGCAACGAGTCCGGAGGTGGTGGGCGTGCACGTAGAGCGGCAGATCGTGTCAACATATTCAACGTATTTTTTTTCATTTCTCCAATATTTTCTCTCGATTTGACATGACAGCTGTCATATGTCCCAGTTTTTCTTTGCATACATTGTTCTAGTTATTGATTTTCTTGTATAATAGGTATTCTTTAGAAAAATAATATTTGTATAGCATGGTTTTTCATTTAACGAATATATAACTATAAAAAAAACTGTTTCTGTTGTTCTTAATGTACATAAATATGTAGAGACAAAATGATCGTTGTTGTTGACGTTGGTGTTGCCAGAGTTTTTTATTCGGGTTTCGTTTATTATTATTTATTATTAATTTCTAGAAATTTGTAGAAAGAAAATTATAACGAATTGATTTTAAATATTAGTTTGCATTATAATTGTTACAAAAAGAATATATTTAAAAAGATGGAACAATTACTACAAAAAATACAGAAAATCGGATAAATTAATAATAATTAAAAAAAAAAACAATTGCAAATAAGAAATCCAACAAAAAGCATACAACGTAAGGCTGGGGTTTGAACCCGAACACATACAGGTGAAGAAAAATGTGCCGCGAAAAAGTAAAAAGAATAATTACAGAAAAAAATCAAATAAAATATCGGCAAAAATACAACAGTAAATTAAAAAGCATTTATTTCAATTAAAATCTACAAAAAGCATATAATGTAAACCTGGGGTTTGAACCCGGGCAAAAACGAAATATGATTATTCATCAACAAACAGACACGTAAATATAATTATTTTCTGTGCGGGGTAAAGCAAAAAGTGACATAGGTCCGACAAGCACCACGCCTCAGCGGTCACTGTCGCTAAGCATAGAAGTGAAAGAGAAGGCAATGGACGCCGCGATGGAGCGACGTTTCGTTCACGTTATTTATCATTAAATACATTATTTATTTTAGAATATCTTAGTTAAATCGATAAACAAAAACAATGGTTTCATTTACTATTATATTTTACATCGCTCTTCTCAATTTTATCAAGATTTGATGATTAATAATACAGTTACAACTGTTATAAATTCAATTTTAGGGGTTACTTTAGGATTTTTTCTATCGAGAAAATTAATTCAAAACGTGTTTTGAAAACAATGGTTTCCTGCTACATATAATCAAGATTAACATATAAATTTGTGGCTGCTCTGAAATGTATACATTTGGCTAAAAAATTGTTTTAAGAAGCCTATTTTTACTGAACACAGCGCCTTAAATGTAATCAGACCTCGATAATCGGAATTTGATATTGATTAGCATGATAATCAATATTAAATATTGATTGATCAAAAACTTAAATGGCCTATGAGTAGAAATTGTCATTACATTTTGTTCATAATTACTTTCTCATTCCGTAGGTACAATTCGATGGTATCAGTAAACTTTTAATTTTCTGTTATTTGGGACCATTTTAGCGGCTCAGGAAGTATGACGCAGCAACGATGACGCCACGTTATGTGCTGATTCTAATTGGCGTCGGTGTTCGACGGCGTCGGTCCATGAGTCGATTTGACGTTTTCCGAGTGCTAACGAATGCGTCCATGAGTACTTTGTTGACAGGCTTTAGGCGTGTAACGCACGATAAATTATTTCCTGCTTTTTTTTAGATTTGAAGGTCCGAGTTGCGATAAAAAATGAGGTTTGAGGTTGACGATAGGTAGAATGGTAGATGATCTATTCCATAAAAGTCTCTTAGTGATAACTTAAGTGAAGTCATCTTCATCATCATCTCAGCATTTAGTCCCGGTTGCATCCGCGGCTTTTGCGTTGAAGCCCGGGGTCCATTTTCCTGCTCATTTTTCTCCATTTTGCGTGATCTTTAGTATCCTGTGGTGTGAGATTGTTGGGCACGCGTGTCATCTCTTACAACGTCAAGCCAGTATTTCCTTGGTCTATCCCACTTGTTCCGGCCCGGTGGAGGCGGCATGGCAAGACATTTGTTACCCACGTAGCCGGCCGTTTTCCTAAGACATGACCATACTAGCGCAGACGACCCTCCTGCAGTTTGTCTGCTATGTCAAGGATACGAAGACTGCCACGAAGAAGTGAACTTGAAGTATGCTGTGATTTTACCAGATGTACTTCACCTATGTTTTAACACGTCGCCGGGTGTCGAACGTCGTTTGGTTTGCGTTCAATATATGAGAATGGAGCTGCAAATTCGTATAAATATTTTAGTAAACTGTACGTTACTGTGACCACAGGTCATATTTTGATGTGCATTACACAGTATGTATCATACCAAAAAGAAACCGGCCAAGTGGAAGTCGGAATCGCGCACCAAGGTTTCCTTGCAACAGCGAAAGAACAGAGAGAGGGTTGTAAGTTTAAAATTATGAAAAATATTTTGAATAAACTAAAAATCTAAAGACTTCGCAATTTTTTTCTTTACTTTTGCTTCGTACAAAATTTCATGTTTCTGAGTTCAAGGGAAGTAACCTGTAAGTTTTAGTAGTATCGAACATTTGCGGCAAAATGATTGTACCCTTTCATTCCGTGCTTCCGGCTTAGAAGTTTGATTTTAGTACAAATAAAAGATGAGGCGAAACGCTTCGTCCGATTCGTAGTAACGTCAATAGTGAAGTCGTAGTAGCCGAAAGTGGTCGCCCGGTAGTGAGTAAGTAAGCAAGAGCGTCACGGCATGATCCCACCCCGCTGCCCTTTTACATTTTTTTTTTTATAAATTTCAAACTAGCGCTTGACTGCAATCCCGCCTGATGGTAAGCAGTGATGCAATCGTTGATGGTAAGGCGCGCTAGTTCAATAAACCTACTCACTCAAAGGAACTGAGTAAATAGGAAGGAAGACGGCAGTTGAGCGCGGTGATGCAATGTTAAACCCAACAACACGACCAAAGATGCGCCGCCAGAGGGAGATTGATCTTACCTGACGCCCACGTTTATGTGGAGGGAGTGAGGGTTGGGGTTGAGGCCCAGATGAAATATCTGGGCCTCATGTTGGACAGCAGGTGGCGCTTCGGCTCGCACTTTGGCGGGCTGACGACGCGCCTGCTGAAAGCTGCGGACGCCCTCTCATGGCTTATGCCGAACATGGGAGGGCCAAGCATGCGGTGCCGGCGTCTATACGCATAATGAGGAGTACGGCCCTTTATGGGGCCCCCATTTGGGCGGACTCCCTCCATAGAAGGGAGAACGCCACCGCTCTTCGGGCGCCCCAAAGGGCCATCGCCCAGCTGGCAGCGCGGGCCTACCGCACGGTGGGCTTCGCAGCGGCATGCACTCTGGCGGGCACTCCGCCTTGGGAGCTCGAGGGGTGGGTGCTCGCCAGAGTGTACGAGTGGACGGCGGGGCGCAGGGCGTTGGGCGAGCGTCCGGCCGCAGAGGTGAGGGAGGCCGTCCGGCGGGAGGCGAGGGACGCCATCGTCCAACATTGGACGCAGGACCTCGCCTTCGCCGTCTTCGGCCGACGTACCGCCATACGCCATCGGGCCGGTCCTGAAGGACTGGCTCGACAGGCGTCACGGGTTCCTCTCCTTCCGTCTGGTGCAGGTACTCTCCGGTCACGGCTGCTTCGGCAGGTACCTGCACCGGATAGGACGAGAGGAGACACCGTCGTGCCACGGTTGTGGCGCGGCGGAGGACACGGCGGAACACACCCTCGCGGTGTGCCCGTCGTGGGCCGTGCCGCGCCGCGATCTTGTCACGGCGGTTGGAGGGGACCTCTCGCTGCCCGCCATCGTCAGAGCGATGGTGGGAAGCAAGGAGGCCTGGGCGGCGATGGCCTCCTTCTGCGAGGACGTGATGTCGCAGAAGAAGGCCGCGGAGCGCGAGCGAGAGGAGGATCCCCTCGCTCCAGCGCTCCGCAGACGGCGCAGAGGCAGGAGAAGGCGGGATTTTGCCCGCTTTCTCCCTCCCTGAGGTGAGCGGCGGGCGTGAGGCTCGGGGGTGCCCGCGCCCGCCTTGCGTCGCTTACCACGAGGGTGGCTGACCACGTGGTGTAAATGAGGGCCCGCCGCATTAGGCGGGCATATCGCCGGTGGGGAGCTGGTAGCCAAAGCTCCGCTTTTTCCGTGACGCCGGAGTGCCGCTGTGGTTTTTAGTGGGTATTCCCAGCTTCGGCTGGGCGAGTCCCACACACGTCCTTCGGGGTATGGTGCGTAAATGCATTCCCACAGCGTCAAAAAAAAAAGAAAAAAAAAGGAGGGAGATTGATCTGGAGGCCCTCCACAACCA
Organism: Sesamia nonagrioides; assembly: GCA_017933935.1. Taxonomy (NCBI): domain Eukaryota; kingdom Metazoa; phylum Arthropoda; class Insecta; order Lepidoptera; family Noctuidae; genus Sesamia; species Sesamia nonagrioides. The sequence continues at coordinate 1,397,738 of JADWQK010000148.1, read as the reverse complement.
AACTCCCGACACAACAACATTTCGCGCATCGTACCCGACACGTGCATCGCAACACAACTGCTCAGACCCGTCCTCCGTACGGCTTCACCAGACATCATGCCGGAACAGAACGAATCGCTTGGCGGCATGACTTTGTCTGGTGGGTGGTAACTATGCCGGCGGCCGATGTTGTGGCCTACCACCGAGAGTTACTACTGGACTACCAGCCCTATTGAAGTTTATCATTCAACCCTATTGTACCTACTCGATATTTCACATTTTTTATGCGTACCTACAGCCTAATTGTGGAACATCCTGCCAGCATCTGTTTTCCCTTCCGAATCCTACCCGTCTGCCTTGAAAGCAAGAAGGATCAGGCTGGGTAGGAGTACACTTATTTCATCACAGACCTCATGCATGGCTTTCCATGGGTTATTGAGAATAAAAAATATTATAAAGGGGTTAATATTAGTTTCTTTGTTTATATGTATGTAGGGGGTAATCTCCAAAACTAACGATCAGATTTGAACAAGTCGTATTTAATTTGGTAGCCTAATTCTTGAGGAAGGCACATTACGATAGGACTCTTAGGAGCCGAGCAAAACAAAAAGAAGTCACAAATTACACTAAGCAAAAGCGAAGTAAAAACACTGGATGGCGGTATGGGGGCACAAGAAAATTTTACGCGGACGAAGTAGCAGGCAGAAGCTAGTTATATATCTATGCATGTCCGGGTTAAGAATGATTATTTTTTGTTTATTCATTATATTCATTGATAAATTACTTACATAAAGGTAATTGATTAAAATAATCCAATCAAGGTTGTAGATAATGTCAAAACATGATGAGGTTTGCAAATTAGTGGGTTTTTCACAAAAGGTCATCAACAGGAAAGAAAACAAGTATCATAACAAGAAATTATTATATCAATATACCTAATTACATAATTATATTAAAAAAATTTGACACTTCTCGAGAAACTTGGGTCCCGTACCTTTAGAAAGCGTACAAGGGGTCAAAGCCACCTTATAGAGGCCCTTTAGCCACTTTTAAATGATATGTTTGAGTGGTTATGATGGGTTCTACTATAGAATAACTATGTCCCATGCTTGCCCAAAGCTACACATGTTATAAGATTACACATACAATAATAGGCCCCCGCAAGCTTTTTTATCAATTGACCTCTTCCGCTCTAGGCGGAGTGGAAGGGAGTGTCAAACTTTTACTGACTGAAACCCACCCGTGTTCCTACAGTACCCGTGTTCCTTTGTTGCCTGTGTACCAGGGGCCACGGTATCTCTTTTGAACACTCCGCGGCCCTGGTAGGCATCGGTCTTCGTGGACCCCGTCACGATGTACTGAGATCTCTTTAAGACGTGCGTGGATTTTTTTGTATTCATCTATTTGTATAAACTTTTTGACATTGCGACATGTAGGTATTTAAAATTGCAACTCATTATCATCATCATCATCTCAGCGTTAATCCCAGTCGCATCCGAAGCTTTTTCAGCTTTGTAGTCTGGGGTCCGCTTTATCAATCTAACTGCTGATATGGCCAAACTTCGTCATTTTTCGTGAAGCGACTGCACCGTCTTACCTCCACAACCCGAAGGTGACATCGAAGTATTACAGTTAGCCTAATTGTTGGACTTTTGAGAGCTCCAACAATCCGTAACGACTGCCATTAGATATTCGTATGGCAACCGGGACCAACGGGTTAATGTGTTTCCCGAGGCAAGACCAGACCAGTGCAAATATTCATATTCATGCATACAAATACTTGCACTGAGCGGGGATCGAACTCGCGCCTCCTTGCGGAGCGGCCGCGTCCGGTACCGCTACGCCACGGAGGTTGTCATTTAAAATTGCAACTATTTGGTGTATTATATGGAGGAATTCTTCTAGTTTTATTAATTTAAGCCTGATTTGCAATGGTGCCTGTCGTGGAGAGTATTATAAGGACCGTAAATTTTTTGTTGGTGCCATATTCTAGTTGCCAATATATTTTAGGCAAGTAACATTGTTTTTAACCTTTAGTGTTATATCCGGTGTATTATAGTCAACAGTTCTGTCAGCGAGAATGGCGTAATTGTATTAAAGTATATGTGTGTCATTTTCTAAGATAATTTTTGGTTTTTGATTGACTAAATTTGCTACTTGGGTGTGCCTATGCATGTAATCTGTATGCATGAGTGACGAGTGTTGTGCACGCTCCTGTGATGTGCTAATTTGTTACTGTTTGGATATAATACTGGTGACATTTATCATTAGTTACTGATGGGTCTTTGTTATTAAATTTTCTGTGATTGTTGTGTTCTGGTCTTGTATCGTAATTATAAATCCTCCATATTCTGAGAATAAATTACCTATCTTATGAAACTTATTTGAGATCATTTTAAATTATTCTTAGTCATAAGGCTGTCTATGAAGTTCTCAACTCCAGTGCATTTTTTTTTTGTTTTTGCGAGTCATTGCTAGTATTTTGTTATGTATATGGTTGTTCATTTTAGTTGAGGGTGTGTCATTCAAATCATTTTAAGCAATGGCTTTATAAATGTTACTTGTGCAAGATTTCGACTAGGAGAATGTTTGAAGTCGACAGACTTATTTCCGCAAAGATGCGGGATGCCTCTTAGGCCTCTACCGCCGTTCATGCCTTTCTATTGCAGATTTGGGGTGTAAATTGTTTTGTTTCAAAGCCATGTTGAGTACGCTAGCATTTTTTTTATACGTACGTGTACGGCACTGAGTCATAGGCCTTGTTATAATCTATTTATTATATCGATAGATTCTTTCAGGAACGACGAACCTGATGGCTGATGGCTATATCAATGAGGAGTAGCTCCTTAGTACCGCGGAATCCGCTCCAACATCCATTTTGAGAGGCGGACATGATGGAGTTGCTTTCAATATGTTTGTTAATTTTAGCTTTCAAAATGGATGTAAGAACTTTAAAGACCGTCAGTAAACAAGTGATCGGCCGTTTTTGCATTCCGCGGTGCTACCTGATTTACGGAGCAGGTGGGTTATTCCAGTTGTTAGGAACTGAGGTAACAAACCAGACTCTAAAGCAGTCTGCAATTGAGATGCCAAGCGAGCGTGCGAACTTGAAAACCATTTTATCCAAAAGTTATGCAGCCCGTTTGGCCCAGTAGACTTCCAGTTACGTAACGGACGGACTGCACGAGCTACATCTTAGGGTCAGATGGTAATATCCTCCATTTCAGATATTGGATCGCAGGCTCACTAAACATCCTGAGCCACCTTTAGTGTGACTGACAGGCACCGATCGGATACTGCGCCAGAATGAACACAGGGCATTATCTTCCGGTACGCACGTGTCAGCCACATCTTGTTCTGGTTTTTTCCAGCCCCTATAAACTCACCTTTCATTGCTCTGGAAGGTGCGATTCTGGCTGTACCGTTCTACTCGTCGTTTATACTTACAAATACGGTTCGCCCATGTATACACTTTCTGCTCCAGGAAATCGATGTGTTCGGTAACACCAGCCAAATAATCCTGAGGGCTAGTATTTGTACTTGAGAATGTCCGCCTTACAAAGCGCATCACTCTAGGACGAGTATTACCCTCCCTGAAGCAGATTAGTTTACCGATGAGTGCTCTGGTCCCACCATTACGGCGTGCAAGCCTGTGCTGCCAAGCTGGTAAGACTGGTTTCGGTCGTGTAGCTTTAGAGTTACTGGAAAATTTGAGATGAGCTACATAAAAGCTGCTACAGCCGCGTAGTGCAGAATTGAATGAGTATTGGTGAGGTCCTCGTAGATATCAAATAATTTGCAGTCATCAGTGCCCTATTTCTGTCATGCATGGGCAAACATGGCAGGCGTGGCCTGAGTTCACAGCTTCCAAAGCATTCCTAAATTCCTCATTGCACTGGGTACTGTACATACACTGGTTACTTTACATTTGTAGCCCCATCATTACTTCCCTCGTCAGCATAGCTTGTTGGCTGCGGTGGTATTTCTGCGGTCTGCGACTGGTTAGTGATGACACGGCTACTCTGTATTTCATTTCGCAGGCGATCAAGCACAGTGACATCCAACATATGATTACGCTGGATAACTCGTACCTGATCCGATAGTTATTGTGCCGAAACATTGACAGCCGGTTCAAGCACCTGAAACAGAGAGAGCTCGGTACGCGGTCAGGTTGTTTCCTCTGTAGCCCCATAGTATGAGCGCATGACATTTTCATGAATGGATCGTGTCCATCTCATGCGCTGCACACTTCCGCCTGGAGCTGGGACCCTGTCAGAAGCCGAAGGGCCTCGAGGTCCTAAGCGGTCCGGTGGCCGGCATCCTCCCCGTCGGCGAGCAGGTGGTGGCGTCGTCGGCGAAGAGAAATACTCGTCGCTCGAGCTCGACGCGACTACCGCAGCCGGGGTCGTATAGTTCTTACAGTGGCGCTGGGGACCGGAGGCGGCGAGGCGGAGCTAAGCGACGACACCGGTGGTGGTAGCTGTGCACGTTGTCTTACGGCTCTCGATCTTATCAACATTTTAATATTATTTTTGCAGTTTTATCATTAGTTATATCAAAAATCTACAGGAGGTGACACCTCTCATGCCACCTCCGGTTCGGTAGATTTTTATGACTATTGTTACGAATGGACCTTATGTCGATGGCATAAGGTTCAATATAACGTGACATGCAGTGTGTCACTTTTAAGTCCTATTTCCCCAGATCTAGACATTTTCTAGGTACAATAATAAAACGCATTACTAGACTTAGGATGGCCTATCGAATGGTACAGGTCTCAACAGTTTTGTCAACAAAGTGTCGACATCGAAATTTCTAGAAACCCGTTTCCGGGAATTATCGTAGGTACTTACTTGGCCGGTGACCTCGAAGTTATGCAGTATTATTATTACGTCTAGAGGATTCTGGAATGTTCGATCAGCTGGCCTATATATTGCGCCGTGACGCCGGCGCAGAGTCAGTCTACATTCGACTAGCGATACGAAAACAGCGACAGTTAAGAAGCCATCTTAAAGAAGACCTACTGCGACAATTATAACAAGAACTTCGAGTACTACGTGAAGTAACATCTGTAGCGTTATTGTGTGTTTACAACACGGACTTCGTAGACATAAGGGAAGACTTCGGTACAACATCAGCTACGTTCTACTTGTCATTGCCTACGATCGACTGTACCTTCGTTGCTAATAAACTTCGTAACCCTTAACCGGCGTTTAAGTACCCCTAGCCCGTAACAATTGGTGTCAGAAGTGGCATGCCGGTCACGCCAAGGGAAGACGAAAGGGTTCGCACGCGACGACAAGCAGCGATGGATTTGGCGCGTCATGAGGAAGAATCGCTTGGTGTCCCTGCACCCGTAGAAGATGCGGCCGTCGTAACACCGACGAATGTGAGTGCGCCTAGTACCAGCACTATTCCCGGAAGCAGCGGATCCGATTTATCGGTGTTACTGGCTCACTTGACGGCGCAAATAAAAGGCATAGTAGCAGAATCACAGGCAAAATCCCAGGCAGAAATCCAGGCACAAATTAAAAGTGTAGCAGAATCCCAGGCAAAAATCCAGGCTGAAACCCAGGCTCAAATAAAACAATCCCAGGCAGCAACCCAGTCACAAATAAAGGAATCCCAGCAACTGGTAGTACAATTAAATGAAAAGTGGAAAAAGACCAAAGAAGAGGTCAATGAACTTAGAATAAAAACAGCTCACCAAGATGCCCGTCTGGACCAGCAAGACACGCGCATAGACAAACAAGATACGCGTATGGACCAGCAAGATACGCGCATAGACAAACAAGATGCGCGTATGGAAAAATTAAACAGTACCATCATGGAGTTTGGGAAGGAAGTAGAATTTTTGCAAGAGAAGGTACAGAAAGGCGTTATTAAAGGTGTGGTACCGGTACCCAGTGCTTTGCCGACTTTCAAGGTACCTCATTTTGATGGAACAACGTCATGGGTGGCCTTCCGTCTACAGTTTGAAAAAGTCGCAAAAGGCAACAATTGGGACGACGATCAAGCTGTAACCGCCCTTACGCTTGCTCTGCGGGGTGAGGCGGTCCAAATCCTCGAAAATATTTCCGGCGATTGCAATACCCTAGCCTGCCTGTTAGAAGCGTTGGAGTCTAGATATGGAAAGAAACACCTGGAATATGTCTACAGGGCTCAACTCCGCGACCGCACACAGAAAAGCAGTAAGGGTTTGCAACAATGGGCCACGGAAATAGAACGTATGGTTCGGAAGGCGTATGCATCAACACCGGGATTGATTGGCGCTACTACTCTGCGATTCTTTACTGATGGGATTCGAGATGCAGAAGTCAGGGCTGCTGTACGTCTGGGTCACCATCAGACCCTGAAGGCAGCTTTGACGTATGCTCTGGAGGTGGAAGCTGTACGTCAAGATGGCCCACAACATGACCGTATTCGAAAAGTGACCGCACAAGTAAAAGCCCGACGAGGACCAACTTGCTACGAGTGCGGCGAAAAGGGGCACATTCGAATTGATTGTCCCAGGAAGGCTAAGGGAAGAAGAACTTCTTGGTCACGTGAAGAGGCCGCGGTGATGGAGTGGCGCAAGCGCGATGCGAAGATCGAGCCCGAGCGCCCGTGCGAGCGAGTCGAGTGGCGCGAGCGGCGCGAGCGGAGCGATCGGAGCGGGCACCGCGAGCGACCCGCTGAACGAGAGCGGGAATGCGTCAAGGACCGGGAGCGAGACCAAGACCGGGAACGCGAACGTCCCGGCAAGCGAGAACACGAGCGCGAGCGGTCGCGCGGAAGGTCGTGGAGTGAGGCAGACGCAAGGCGGGACAAGGAAGTTGAGGACGAGGCGCGTAAGAAGAAGCGCCTCGAGAAAAAGGCAACACAAAAGGACCGCCGTCGCCAGGTTACTTCAGGAAGTAACGGCCGACATTGTGACAAACAGGAAGAGAACGTACGGATTATCCAGGTAAACGCTTTGGATGAAGACTGGGATAATCAATCATTGGAAGACGCACAAAAGGAAGATAGTGACTTGAAGACAGTAATCGAATGGAAACAACGTGGCCAGGGGCCCGCTTGGAGTGAAATATCAGCGCTTAGCCCAACAGTAAAAAGTTACTGGGCTCAGTGGGACAGCATGATAATTGATAATGGAGTTCTCAAGAGGAAATGGGAATCACCCAGTGGACAGGAGGTCACCTTACAGATAGTTGTTCCCGGTGATAAAGTCGCGTCAGTGCTACGACAGGTGCATGACGGAGTATCCGGAGGACATCTTGGAGTAAAGAAAACCCTGGAAAAGGTGAGAAAAAGATGCTATTGGGTGCATTGCCGCGAAGACGTAGAGGACTGGTGCAGAAAATGTGTAGCCTGCTCCTCAGTAAAGGGACCGCAAACGAGGGCCAGAGGTCGGCTGAAAGTGTATAATGTTGGTGCACCGTAGGAAAGAGTTGCTGTTGATATAGCTGGGCCATTCCCTGTTACTGAAGAAGGGAATAGGTATATCATCGTCATGCAAGACTATTTCAGCAAATGGCCAGAAGCTTTTGCAGTACCTAACCAAGAAGCTCATACAGTCGCCAAAAAGCTAGTTCACGAGATATTCTGTCGATTTGGCATTCCTTTGGAGTTACACTCTGACCAGGGTAGAAACTTCGAGTCTTCACTATTTCGAGAGGTTTGCCAACTGCTCGGGATACACAAGACTCGTACAACACCATATCACCCATAGTCAGATGGAATGGTCGAAAGATTCAATCAGACGTTGGAGAATCATTTGGCCAAAGTAGTGGAAGAACACCAGAGGGATTGGGACCAATACATTCCACTCTTCTTAATGTCATACCGCTCTGCAACACATGATAGCACAAATTGCACACCGGCAAAAGTCAACTTCGGCCGAGAAATTAGACTACCCATAGATGCCCTAACCGGAACACCTCCCGATACTCCTATCCTAGCCGTCGACTATGCCCCCGACCTACGGCGTAAATTAGATGGGATACATGAGCTAGTGAGAGAGACTGGTCTGAAAACCAGTGAGAAAATGAAAATCCGATACGACCGCAAAGCTAACGGGCCCGGATTTGAAGAGGGAACTTTGGTATGGTTACATAATCCCATAAGGAGAAAAGGAAAGAGTCCGAAATTTCAAGCCAAATGGGAGGGTCCGTACACGATAGTAACCAGAATAAACGATGTCACCTACAGGATTAAGAAAGGGCCTAGAGAGAAGCTGAAGATCGTACACGTAGACCGCCTAGCTCGCTATTATGGATCAAATCATGCTCGGGACGAGCATGACTAAGAAGGGGGCAATGTTACGAATGGACCTTATGTCGATGGCATAAGGTTCAATATCGCGTGACATGCAGTGTGTCACTTTTAAGTCCTATTTCCCCAGATCTAGACATTTTCTAGGTACAATAATAAAACGCATTCCTAGACTTAGGATGGCCTATCGAATGGTACAGGTCTCAACAGTTTTGTCAACAAAGTGTCGACATCGAAATTTCTAGAAACCCGTTTCCGGGAATTATCGTAGGTACTTACTTGGCCGGTGACCTCGAAGTTATGCAGTATTATTATTACGTCTAGAGGATTCTGGAATGTTCGATCAGCTGGCCTATATATAGCGCCGTGACGCCGGCGCAGAGTCAGTCTACATTCGACTAGCGATACGAAAACAGCGACAGTTAAGAAGCGATCTTAAAGAAGACCTACTGCGACAATTATAACAAGAACTTCGAGTACTACGTGAAGTAACATCTGTAGCGTTATTGTGTGTTTACAACACGGACTTCGTGGACATAAGGGAAGACTTCGGTACAACATCAGCTACGTTCTACTTGTCATTGCCTACGATCGACTGTACCTTCGTTGCTAATAAACTTCGTAACCCTTAACCGGCGTTTAAGTACCCCTAGCCCGTAACAGTATTAATAAATTTATATTTATTACGTTTGTTTTTCGTAAATTCGATGGTTGATTTCTTTATTATTATTATAAATGATCGATTTTACCACCCACATACAAGTTACGCAATATGATGTGGAGCGCAAAGAGCGTGTAACCAAATAAGGAGAACCGAGCCCCTATATGGAGGAAAATAAAACAGTTCTTTAAATTTCGTAAGAATATATTTTTAGTTACTTTAAAGACGGCTGTTGATCCAGCCAATGAAGGAGGTGACTCTGGCAAAGCCGCCAGGTTCACCGGCTTGGCAACCGCGTTGTGACCCGAAGGAAGTGATACCAATCTGTAAAATCAAAACCCTAACTTAACGAGTTTGAAAGTTTACCCACCATCAGTTTAAATTGATGGCCTCTTTTTTATGTTAATTTTGCACTTTACTCTCTTACTGTACAAGTAGTATAATAAAACGTACCAGGATTGGTCTGCCATTCCTAGCAACGGCAAGAGGACCACCTGAGTCGCCAGAACATATGTTTTTGTTACCAGCACCACTAGTGCACACGTTGGAGGAATGGATCAACGATCCGTAGGTTTGTGCACACAAAGCGTTTGTGATCACAGGTAAGTCCACGAAGCTTAGCGGCTGGTTAGCAGAGACGCCGGTAGCTATAAAGGAAATAACTCATTTACGTAAAAACACACTCAGGAATTACAATTCTGCATAGAATGATATTAAAGTACAAAATAAAATACATTTTTATAAGCACAGACTAGGTCATACGACAAAAATTCTGCATAATCATTAGTTACGAAAATAGTATTCCATATGGTGCCACATTATAAAATAGTTTTCTTACCGGTTACTCCGTAGCCTGATGCAATAGCAACATCACCGACGAAGTCCTCATTGAGTTCAGCTCCAGAAGGTAGAGCGATGGGACTGAGGATATCTGAAGATGAATAAATTGTTAGTAAATTTCAATCGGCTTCATAAAATGTAGGCAAAACAGTAGTTATTTATGTGATTTTTTGTGATTTCTTTATCATTTTTGTAGAAGCGAGTGAGTTAATCCGCAATAAGAACTAAGTGAATATTACCAATGGAAAACTTATACTTACCTGAAAAACTAACAGCAAAAGGTAAATAGATCATAGCAATGTCATTTCTTATATTGACGGGGTTCCAATTTTCGTGTAAAACCCAACTAGTAGTATCTATTCTAGTACCACCGGTGAATATAGTAACCGAGCCGAGAACAACAGTTATAGTCGTGACTGATAATACACCATCTTGCAAGTTGTGAGCCGCTGTCAACACTCTGTTTGAGGATAATAGAACAGCACTGGCCATAGACAATCCAGTTGGAAGTGCTGTGAGAAGTCCAACCTGAGGAATTAAGGTATTTAAATTGTATAAAACTGCATGATTTTCCAGACGATATACATAATTGCATTATTATCATTTTTCTCATAATTGATTATTAGGAAAATTATTTCTAATAATTAATTTTTAGGAAAATGATTCTATCAAATTCATAATGTAATGTGTAATGGTAAATGTGTGTGGTAATTCATGTGTAATGGTATATTAAATACAGTTGTTTGTTGAATGAATTGACAGATCCTTGAACACAAATTAGAATATAAAAAGACGTTAAATAAAAGTACCTGATACGGGAACTGCCCAAGAATGGCCAAGGAACCACCGACGATCCTGGAAGGATGCCTGCTGGCTTCCTCCTCAGTTTTACGGACTTTCTCAGCTAACGGTATACCAAATCTAGTGATGTATCCATATGCAGTGTTCTTTTCAAGATCGATGACATCTTCGAGAGTTATGTGCCTCGCGGAGGCGACTGCTATTAATGTCAACAGAAACACTGCAAAGAACTTCATGTTGCTGGTACTGAAAATCAACACAAGATGGTTCCTCTTGATTTTGATATTTATATGCCGATGATTTATAACTTTTCGAGGTATCTTATTTGATAGTGAATTTAAGCAGATAATTTTAATAATATTATCATTACCCGTAACGAATACCAAACATTTGATTAGATAGAGTAGTTAGATGTTATGATTTCGGGCTCGGCCCCTAATCAATAACATAAAATCCACAAAATCGGCAGCCGGCAGAAGTTACCACCCACTAGACAAAGTCTTGCCGCCAAGGGATTCGTCGTGTTTCGGCATGATGTCTAGTAAAACCGTACGGAGGACGGCTCTGAGCAGTTGTGTTGCGACGTGTGCCGGGTACGATGCGCCAAATGTTGTTGTGTCAGGAGTTTAGTGGCGCAGCATCGTTGGTCATGTTGTTGGGTGTAACATTGCATCACCTCGCTCAACAACCGTTTTCTTTCCTATTCAGTCAGTTTTTTTCTTTTTTTGGATAATAGGCTCTTAATAAACTATCGCGCTTTACCCTCAACTGTTGCATAACAGCTTACCATCAGGCGGAATTGCGGTCAAGCACTAGTTAAGAAACCTATTCTATTCAGTCTCCGAATGGGGCAATGCCAATCTTGTAGCATTCAATGCCGCCAAAACACAGGCGTGTCTTTTCACCGCCAAAAGGAGCCCGTTCACCTTGGCTCCTACTTTTCGGAATGTGTCCTTGGAGTGTTCCGACCACCTTCAGCTTTTGGGAGTTGAGATCTCCTCGGACCTTAACTTTGGGCGGTTCATTGAGTCCAAGGCCAAGGTGGCTGCCAGGAAACTTGGCGTTATCGCAAAGGTCCGCTAGTACTTCACACCTGGGCAGCTTCTAATGTTATACAAAGCACTGGTCCGTTCGTGTGTGGAGTACTGCAGCCACATTTGGGCTGGTGCTGCCAAGTGTCACCTGGCCACTTTGGATTCAGTGGAAAGACGTGCAAAGAGGCTGATTGGTGACCCTGATCTAACTCGAGTTGGTCTCCAAAGCCTAGAAGCACAGGCGTAGAGTAGCCAGCCTTTCGGTGTTCTATAGGATGCATTTCGGGGAGTGTGCGATGGAATTGCATGATTTGATTCCCCGATCTCCGTTCCACCAGCGGACGACCCGTCGTACGGCTGGTTTCCACCCTTACGTTGTTAACACCACTACGATCCGGACGAAGCGTTTCGCCTCCTCCTTAATACCGCGTACATCGAGGGACTGGAATAATTTGCCAGCGGCGGTGTTTCCATCGGACTACAATTTGAGTGTCTTCAAGGCTAGAGTGAATAGGCTCTTAATGAACTAGTGCGCTTTACCATCAACGATTGCGTCACTGCTTACCATCAGGCAGGATTGCGGTCAAGCGCTAGTTTATAATATATATAAAAAAAAATATATCTTATGGGAAACAAACTCAATCGAGGTCTATGTTTTACGAAAGTGTAATATTTCATACAAATTCTAAGAAGGACAAGGACGAAACGATTCCGTTTCGGGTTTCGGGTTTTGTCACTATCACACCGAAGTCTGCACGTGGCATGACCAAGCGAAATTCTTAAACTGTAGGGAACTTATACAATAAAGAAAATACTATGTGGTAAAGGGGCTGGAGAGTGGTGATTTTAGGGATGAGATAGATGAGAAATTATAAGTTGGAATGTCTCCAAGAGAGCTTGATGCACTAGATGCTAGATGAGAGCAAGAGAGCACTAGATGTTCATATGGCAACCGGGACCAACGGCTTAACGTTCTTTCCGAGGCCCGACCAGACCAGTGCAAATATTCGTATTCATGCATACAAATATTTGCACTGTGCGGGGATCGAAGCCGCGCTCCTTGCGCAGCGGCCGCGTCCGCTACCGCTACGCCACGGAGGCTGTCAAATTCATATATTATTACTACCTGTTTAGAACCACAGACATAGTTATGATCTATGATCATAACTATGAATTCCAAAGTTTTGTTTAACATTTCATTTAATCCTTTCCTTGATATTTTGATGAAACAAAGCATTGGGCTTCTTATTTGGAATTCATTTAAACTAAATCTGTAGAAGAATCTCACTCAAATCTCACTCTCAGAATGGTCTGGAGTCGAAATCTAAAGGGCTGTAGAGTGGCGAAGCGCGGCTCTACCCCAAAAGGGGGACCGATCCATTTTCTGATATATCACATAATTTGGACAAGCAAGAATTTTATCAGTCTAGAGTAATTAACGACTAGTCACATAAATCATAGAGCATCAAAAATGCGTCGTCATCGCTGTCAGCGAGAATGCCCAAAAGGCTGGCGGCTTTGCCAAGTTATATAGTGATGCTAATACCTTTGTTATTTTACGATTATATTGATTGTACCTTGTGGTTCAAGTTAGGTCAAGATTTTCAATCGGGTGCGGTGCCAGAAGACCTTCAGGTGGTGCGTCCTGAAGACAGGCGATTTAATCGCCTGTTACCAATTTCTGGCCTGGGGAGAAGGATACCTTGCAGTGTGTCGTCTATACATCTTCCATATGATGGGCAAAAAACATAGTATCAAACAAGGGCGGTATAAGTTTAGGGCGAGAAAAGCCAGATAGATGAAGAGAAAAAAAAAATGAAAAAAGAGTGTTAATGGTATATAGGTACAGAGCCGGAGAAGCCCTCACCGGACCTAGTTCCGGTAGCCCCACTTATTCTGGAATGACCAACAACCTCCAAAAACCATCGATTAACACAAAGATCCCGGGTGGTTCACACACACCCCTTAGCGTAGAGTCGTTGGATGTACCTAACATGTCCGCATCTCAGGGACCAATACAGCGGACGTAGGGAGAAGCACTTAAGTGGTGTCAGTGGTGACTCGGTATCGTTTCAAGTGACCGGCTACACCGGTACCTAAGATGATGAGCTCAAGCGGTGATTCAGAGTGCTCGTAAATGTCGTTTGCTTCCAAGGCATCATCATGCAAGCGAAAGCGGTAGTTGCGACCGATTAGTATCTAGCATTTATTTTATTTGACATGTTACTGTTTTGAAGAAGCTAAATCAAACGTAGGTGAATAAAAATATTCATTCAGTATCTATGTCACGGAAGATGTTATAAACCGTTTTACTAATGATCCTCGAAAATTACTTTTAAAGGAGACTACTTTAAGTAGAAGCGATTTAATTGCATGCATGCATAGTTAAAACTTTTATTTATTTACCTACTTATAAATCAGGATCATTTGCGTCGGTTTGCCCTACACACTACACTACAAATTCCTAATGTTTCACGTAGATGTGCTTGTGTTATTTGTAGGACATAATAGCCGGGGACGATTCGACCATAAGAATCTGACTTGCCCCCCCTCCCCTACGATCGACTTTCCCCAATCCTAGGCCAGAAGCTGGGTACGCCCATATGGAAAGAGAAAACTCTGACCTGCGTTCACGCCTCCGCGCACTGTCGGATCAAGTGGTGTCCCGGAGTGTGATGGCATTGGCGTTAAGTTTTGATATAGTTAACGCCTTCAACTCTTTACCTTCAATAAAGGAGGCACTGATACGTAATGAAATGCCTCCCTACCTGCAAGGCATTGTCGAAGCATACCTAGCGTCCATCGGAGAGGGATCACGGGTGGGGTTCCGCAGGGGCCGCACATTTTTTTTTGTAGACCTAATTTTAACACTGTAATATTTAAAAAAAAAAAAAATTAACACTACACACAATACAACGTTCGCACCTGTTCATTATTTGAAGTTTGGATTGTTATTCCGCTTTAAAAGCGGTTTATTTTATCTGTAGAGTTCCTAGAATCTAATCCCTATACCTTAGTACAGATGCTGTAAGACCACGGAAAGCTTTAAGTAGAACATTAGTGTTACCAGTTGGGGTAAGTACCTACCTATTTCTTTTTTTTTCACATACTTATTACGCAATATAATGTGGAGCGCAAAGAGCGTGTAACTAAATAAGGAGAATCGGGTCCATATAAGGAGGAAAATAAAACAGTACTTTCAGTTCCTTTTGAATTTATTGTCAGTTACTTTAAAGACGGCTGTTGATCCAGTCAATGAAGGAGGTAACTCTGGCAAAGCCGGCAGGTTCACTAGTTTGGCAACCGCGTTGAGACCCGAAGGAAGTGATACCAATCTGTAAAATCAAAATCACAACTTAAAATTTGAAAGTTTACCAACCATTAGTTTCCTTAAGTCTGTCCTTCTGTCAGCTAGAAAGCTGAGATTTGGTAGCAATCACACTAAAAATGTGGTAAAATAAAAAGTGTAAAAAAATATTTTATTAGGGGGTCCCATACACGTGAAATTGGGACAGATTTTCTTTTCAACCCTAACGTAGGATATATTGTTAGATAGGTATTTAAAAACGAATAAGGGTTTATTGAAATCATTTTCTGATATTGTTAATTTAAAAAAAGCGTCCGCGCTCTCTAGCTTATTAACCATAATTTAAAAAAAATATCTAAAAGATAACGAAAATAGAATTTATTATAAGTTTTGAAAAACTGTACAATACAAACTGTTTCTTTTATATCTTAGTTTGCATATTGTTTTATTCCTCTTTTAAATAAAGAAAGAATCATTAAAATCGGTTCACTCAATCCAAAAGTACCACCGAAAATTCAACAAACATAACTTGCGTCATCAGCATCATCAACCTTTTTATCGTCTCACTGCTGGGCACAGGTCTCCTATCATACAGAGAAGGATTGAGCATAATCACCACGCTTGCTCGGCGATTTCCGATTTAAAGTCCAGGTTTCCTCAAGATGTTTTCCTTCATCTTCAGTCAATGGTGTCCAAGATATAATTTAGAAAGTACGTATAACTTTAGAAAAGTTACATTGGTACTTGCCTGACCTGGAATCGAACCCGCGCACTCATACTTGAGAGGCTGGTGTTTTAACCACTAGGTCACTACGACTGTTGCTATATATAACTTGCCTAGTTTGTATAAATTAGAAACCTATAAATAATTTCGCGAGAGATAGAGATCTAACTTAGGCTAATTCGCGCTATTAAGATTTGTCCTGAGTTGACGGGGTCGGGACAGGTATGAGCTAAACTCCGTGTGCAGTTTCTGGCCTGCCATCGGACGCGTTCCCAGGTGGCGGATAGGGGAACGGCCCCCAGATATGGGGGTACCGGTTTACCAGCGCGGACCAAAATCAGACGTGGGGACCGCTTCGGCGGTCATGCGTGCGGCGGGTTGGCCACCACTCCAGATGGCTGACGTGTCCCGAACCCCGGGTCACCGTCGAGCAATCCGATCTCCTTACTGAAAGGAGCTGGGGGCCCCGTTTGCATTCGTGCAAACGAGTGGGGCCAAGAAAGATCACCTCGCTAAAAAACCCTTCTCGCACAAGAAGACGTACCCAGCCCGGCCTCCCCCTATGGAGTGACCACTGTGGGCCTGCCTTTTAGGCGGGAATCGCCGGCAGGGGATTGGTAGCGGAGGCTCTGCTATTTCCCACGACCCCGCCATTAAGGCGATGTCGATGTGCCGCTGTGGTTTGAGTGTGTATTCCCGGCTTCGGCTGGGCGAGTCCCATGCACGCTAGTCGCCTAGCTAGCGACGGTATGGTGCGAAAAGGCATTTCCACAGCGTCAGAAAAAAAATAGGTATGAGCTAAACAATAGTTAGAATCTAAACCTCTTTTTTTAGTTATCACCGCCTTTTGTGGGTCCGTTTTTAGGATTCCGGACCTAAAAGTATGCCAACTCAATATAAAGCTGTTGGTCAACTTCTAGCTCTACATTTATTGTGACGGACAGGTAACTACGGAAACCTAGAATGAGCGTGGTTCCACTCGCTCTTGGCCGTTTTTTATTTTTATTTTTCACTTTACTCTCTTATTGAACAAGTAGTATAATAGAACGTACCAAGATTCGTCTGCCATTTCTCGTAACGGCAAGAGGACCGCCTGAGTCGCCAGTACATATGTTTTTATTACCAGCACCACTAGTGCACACATTGGAGGAATGGATGAATGATCCGAAAGTTTGTGCACACAAAGCGTTCGTGATCACAGGTAAGTCCACGAAGCTTAGCGGCTGGTTAGAAGAGACGCCGGTAGCTGTAAATAAAATAACTCATTTACAAAAAAAAAAAAAAAAATAAAAAAAAACTCAGGAATTACAATTTTGAACAGAATGATAGAAAATGACAATATAAAATACATTTTAATAAGCGCAGACTAATGGGCATACGACTAAAATGTATATGCATAATCATTGGTTACAGAAATAGTATTCCGTATAACATCGAAATATACAGAACTTTATTTTTTATTTATGCGAAACCTGAATATAGTTTGTTCAGAATAAGCAACTGAATTGATTCCAATCATTTTTACACCATGTTATATTTTTTCCCAAATACATTTAGAAATTGTTGTAGATCCTAGAAATCGCGCGCGCAACAGCTGACGCCAGAGGTCAACGGACCGAGGTCGCCCGCCCGTGCGGAGTTTTGACCATATTTTTTTGGGACAACCAAGTAGAATGCAAGCTTATAACTTTGTGGTTTTTCATTATATCCTTTTGAAATTTTGTACATAGATTCTTCACTTTAAAATACTAGACACGTGTTTCGAGTTTTGCATAAACAAAAAATAATGTTGTATATTGGTTTTCTTACCGGTTGCTCCGTAGCCTGATGCAACAGCAATATCACCGACGAAGTCCTCATTGAGTTCAGATCCAGAAGGTAGAGCAATGGGACTGAGGATACCTGAAGATGATTAAATTGTTAGTAACTTTCAATCGACTTCATAAAATAACGATTATTATTTATGTGGGTTTTCGTGATTTCTTTACCATTTTAGAAGAAGCGAGTGAATTAGTCCGCTATAGGAACTACGTGGATATTACAAATTGAAAACTTATCATAATCATAATCAGCTTATAATGTTCCCACAGTTGGGACACAGGCCTTCCCACTCTCTCTCACCTAGAGAGGGAGTGTTCCGTAATTTACCACGCAGGCCCATTGCAGGTTGGTAGATGTCACATGCTGGTTTCCTGACGATAGTTTTCTCCACTGTTTTTAGGGCAGCGGTGATGACATAATTTACAAAAAGTAAAGTGGCTAATGGGGTTCGAACCGACGATTTACAACTTGTAAGTCGGGGCCAATACCATTATGCCACCGCTGCTCACCATTAAAAAAATATACTTACCAGAAAAAGTAACAGCAAATGGTAAATAGATCATAGCAATGTCATTTCTGATAGTGGCAGGGTTCCAATTTTCGTGTAAAACATAACTAGTGGTATCTATTCTAGTACCACCGGAGAATATAGTAACGGAGCCCAGAACAACAGTTATAGTCCTGACTGATGATACACTGTCTTGCAAGTTGTGGGCCGCTGTCAACACTCTAGTTGAGGATAATAGAACAGCACTGGCCAAAGACTGTCCTCCAGTTGGAAGCGATGCGAGAATTCCAACCTGAGGAATGAAGGTATTTAAATTATATGAAACTGCACGAGTTTCCGTATGATATACATAATTTGCATTATCATCAAATTCATATTATGTAATGTCTAATGGTAATGTGTGTGGTAATTGTATATGTAATGGAATATTGAATATAGTTGCTTGTTGGATGAATTGACAGATCCTTGAACACAAATTCAGTTATAATAAGACGTTAAACAAATTACCTGGTACGGAAACTGCCCAAGACTGGCCAAGGAACCACCGATAATCCTGGAAGGATGCCTGCTGGCTTCCTCCTCAGCTTTACGGACTTTTTCAGCTAACGGTATGCCGAATCTAGTGATGTATCCATATGCAGTGTTCTTTTCAAGATCGATGACATCTTCGAGAGTAATATGCCTCGCGGAGGCGACTGCTATTAATGCCAACAGAAACACTGCAAAGAACTTCATGTTGCTGATACTAAAAATCAACACAAGATAGTTCCTCTTGATTATGATATTTATATGCCGTCGATTTAGGACTATTAGAAGTATCTTATTTGATAGTGAATTTAAGTAGATAAATTTAATATGTATTATCATTAGCCGTAAATAATACGAAATATTTGATTAGATACTGTACGTAGTTAGGTATTATGTTTTCGGGCTTGGCCTCTAATCAATAAGAAAAAATCCTATTAATTAAGAATAGTACAATAATACTAAATCTCATAGAAACCTATTCCATTTATATCTTACTAGCTTTCCGCCCGCGTGGAATTCAGTTATATCGCGCTTTTTAGATTTCCTAAAAGTACCCTATTATTTAACCCGGACTTCTAACTTTACGTGTGCAAAATTTCAAAGCAATCGGTTCTGTAGTTATGGCGTGAAAGCGGAACAAACAAACAAACTCACTTCCCGATTTATACCTAATATTAATAAGGATGTGAAACAAAGTCAATCAGGGGGAATATCTTACATACTGACAGTGTAATCATCCTGTTAGAGACAATATTAAGTCAATATTAAGGGAACTGCCTGATATGGTCCATAGAAAAGGAGGAAAATAAAAATGTAATGTTTGAATACGATGAAGTTAAGGTGACGACGACATTATTAGCATTCACTGCTTTATGACTAACAATGTAATTATTGACTGGACAGCTACTATTATCATCCGTACATCTCTACAGTTTCAACTACATCATCATCAACCCTTTTTTATCGTCCCACTGCTGGGTACAGGTCTCCTCTCCTACAGAGAAGGATTGAGCGTAATCACCACGCTTGCTCATTGCGGGTTGGTGATTTCAGACTTAAAGTCCAGGTTTCCCTCACCTTCATACTGGAGAGGCTGGTGTTTTAACCACTAGGCCACCACGCCTGTGTGTAATATTTAGTACAATATCTTAGAATGGCAAAAGTCGAAACTGAAAGAACAATGGCATCACTGTAAGATGAGGCAGTTGACCGTCGAGGACTTGTCTCCAAAAGAGGCTGATGCCGACTCAATGCCAGCAGCTTGCATTACTATATGAAAGTGTTGCTCTAAGTACCCAGTGTAGATGTGAGTAATGACTGATCAAGTTACCCTAGCGTTATTCACAATTTAATTACAAAATATAAGTATGTAAGTACTTTGCATTCCTCTTTTATCTAAAAACACATTCCATCTTTGATCATAACCACGGATTCCCAATTAAAGTTTTATTTAACACTAGCTGTTGCCCGCGACTCCGACCGGGTGGATTTCAGTTTACATTGCGCGATGGTTCCCGTTTCCATGGGAATGCAACAGCAAGTCCTTTATCTTTCCGGATTTGAGCTAATAATAATTTGTACCTCCTGGAGCATCCAAAAAGAAGAAACCTCGGCCACTGGCAACATTTTGAATTATTGCTCAGTTGTTATTAAGAAAGCGCCTGTTAAAATAATGGGAGCAATATGTATGTCCGCGTTTTCGCAACATTTTATGTTACTGCTCTGCTCCTTTTGGTCATAGCGGGATGTTATATAGCTTATGTCCTTTCTCAGACTCTAGGCTATATGTGTACCAAATTTCTTTACAATAGGTTCAGTAGTTTTGGCGTGAAAGCCGGACAGAAAGACAGACAGAGATACTTTCGCATTTATAATAATATAAGTATGGATTTTTTTTAATACTTTCATTGGTGGTTCATATTTTGATGAGATCGGATCGGTTTTGATTAAAATGGGTAGGAGAGTGTCTAGTCAGGAGTCAAAGTTTAAAGGGCAGTAGGGTAGCGAAGCGTGGCTCTACCTAAAAAGGGGGACCAATCCACCGCTGATATGTCACATAATTAGGAAAATCAACAATTTTAACAGCCTTGAATAATATTACGACTAGTCACATAAACAAAACATCAAAGAAGAAGAACAAAAATTTGGATAAACATATTTTTTTTTATTTTTTCATTTTGTGCATGAATAAACGAAAGGCTGGGGGTCGGACTCTCGAACAGGCAACATAAAGACAAGTTATATAAGTGCTAAAAAGGCGCTTTTTCTCAACCGAATATGATTCCTGTAATTCTGAAAAATATTTGCAAAAACCGTCATCTCTCGATTGCGCGATTGTATAAAATTTCTTCGGTACAGCGACCAATCCGTTAGTACTGTCGATTTGTATATTACCATCACCAATTTCTAACAAATGTTTTGAAAACGCATGGTCAGCTGGATCATTTTGTAGGTGAATGTGCATATTAATGTATAGTGTAAATTTTTGTACATATGTCCAAAGAACTGACGACAATCGGTAAAAAAACGACTTCCAAAATACACTACAAAGTAAGAAATAACTAATTTCGGAAGTCAGTGTTGTTTAGGATATAAAGGCCGGTATCCCAATCGGACAAAACGGAAACGGGGGCTGGCGAGACAGAGTTGTCTTATGTCTATTGAAGAAAACGATACGGTATAGGGTAATATAAACATTATGGAAAACATTGTGAGGAAACTTTTAAGACTGTCCTATTTTTAATACATCATGGAGTTGAAGTCGTGGTGGCCTAGTGGTTAAAACACCAGCCTCTCAAGTATGAGTGTGCGGGTTCGATTCCAGGTCAGGCAAGTACCAATGTAACTTTTCTAAAGTTATATGTACTTTCTAAGTATATCTTGGACACCAATGACTGAAGGTGAAGGAAAACATTTTGAGGAAACCTGGACTTTATAAGTATGAAATCACCAACCCGCATTGAGCAAGCGTGGTGATTATGCTCAATCCTTCTCTGTATGAGAGGAGACCTGTGCCCAGCAGTGGGACGATAAAAGGTTGATGATGATGTAGTTGAAACTGTAGATGTACGGATGATAATAGTAGTCGTCCAGCCAATAATTACATTGTTAGTCATAAAGCAGCGAATGCTAATAATGTCGTCATCACCTTAACTTCATCGTATTCAAACATTACATTTTTATTTTCCTCCTTTTCTATGGACCATATCAGGCAGTTCCCTTAATACTGACGTCTCTAACAGGGTGGACAGGACTCTACCTGGTCCTCTGACAGGTCCTGTGAGAGTACTCTACTCTAAGACATTATCATTTCTATCATCAAAATCCAGTGTTTAAAGGTCGAAGTCAAAGTTCAGATTGTGAATGTTAATACCGCATTGAGCAAGCGTGATGATTACGCTTAATCCAGAAGGATTGAGCGTAATCACCAGACGATTAAAAGTTGATGATGATGATGATGATGATAATGTTAGACTTTGACTTTGACGTCAACAATGGAAAACATAATGCAGTATATTCCAACCCGCGATCTTAGTTTAAATTAGCGGAACTGAGTATTGTAAAGCAATATCTATTGACGTGAACAATGTGAAGAAGCATCAAAAGTAAAGGCAAAGGCTCCAACAGCGTCGCAGCGGGTTGTATAAATAATATCGGCCGCACGCGACTTTGTTCACGTGGAGTAGTTATTTGAACATTTTATTTTCAGAGTGCATGGCAGGCTGTCACCTCCTTCTGCGAAGCAGTGATTCTGGCGGAGGAAGCAAAGCGCGTCAGGGAGCAGGAATCCCAGAGCCCTCACGCCTCTAGCCGCCGCAGGAGACGCCCTGGTCGGAAGACAACATCAAACTCCAGGCCACATTAAGCGCGGGCTTGTGGGCGACGAGCAGTGGGCAGCTCGACGCCCGGTAAGTACCAAGCCCGGGTCGATGCCGCGTTGTGTTTCACGCGCGGCTCAAAAAGATGTCAGCACATCGTGACGGGGTCTACGAAGACCGATGCCTCCTGGGTAAAAGGTAAAAAAGAAACCTTGGCCCTGGCGCACACGCAAGTGGAAGGAAGATGGGTGGCTTTAAGTCAGTAAAAGTCTGACACACCCTTCCACTTCGCCTAGAGTGGGACTCTGGGAGAGGTCATTAGATGAGTAACCAACCAAAACAAAAAAGGACAATTTTGTTCACAATTAAATACTATTCATTTATTTAGATAAGGATTAACATTTTTTTTTATATGCTCCACTCCTATTGGTCGCAGCGTGATGTTATATAGAGCCTAAAGTGTTCCTGGATTAATGGGCTGTCCAACGCAAAAAGTTTTTTTTTAAATCGGACCAGTTGCTCCTGAGATTATCTCGTGCAAACAAACAAACAAACTCTTCTGCTCTAAAGTATATTAATATAGATTAATATTATTAAGAAGGTTTATTTTGTGAGAATTTTTTTTTTTCAATTTTATTTAACTCTTTACTGATTCATTCTCATTCCTTCATTATAGATATAAGTATATATCATCACAGTATTCAGAGAAGTTGGTTAATCCAGCTCATGTATGAGGTTACTCTGGCGTAGGCAGCAGGGTCACCAGATGCACAGCCCCTGCCAGTTCCGAAAGAGGTCACACCGATCTGTAATTAAAAAAATAAAATCAACATTTTAATAAAAATCTGTTATCACATCTTATGAATGACACAAGTCTAAGATAAGGTTTTAATGAGTAAATATGTTCTTCTTACCAAAACTGGCCTGCCATTACTATTGACGACGAGAGGACCACCGGAATCACCCTGACAGGTACCTCTGCCACCAGCGCCGCTGGAACAAATGTTCGTGGGCTGGATGAGGATCTGGAAATTGAAGCTAGCCTGGCTGCACACAGCGTTCGTGATCACAGGTAAAGTGACGTGACTCAGGAATTGGTTCACGTGGAGGTCTTCACCTGCAAAAATATAACAAATAATACATAAGTATACATTTCAAGTATTTGAAGATACCACAACCTATCATTTTAGTTAGTGCCAGAGGAGAATCTTACATGTTATTTACCATCGATTATTCTCTTTATAATATTAAGAAAACCACAAAATTTAAAAGTATAGTAGTAGTATAAGTATGTCATTAAAGTATCTTACCGTCCCTGATGCGACCGTAGCCAGATGCGACAGCAATAGCGCCAGCGAAATCCTGGTTGAGTTCATTACCAGAGGGCAGCGCAACTGGAGCGATGTTGTCTGTTAAGAAATGAATTTAGTTAGACATTTTTTAATTTTATTCAACCAGAACAACAAACAAAAGATGGCTCAATACTCACTTGAGAAACTAATAGCAGGTACTCTAATCATAGCTATGTCATTACGGATTAAGGAAGGGATCCAGCCTGCGTGCATAACAATGTCAGAAGTAGCCACCCTAAAACCATCTCTGAATAGGTAGATTGAGCCGAGAACAACTGTTAGTCTCGAGGCCTGGTTTACGCCATCGAACCAGCAGTGCGCAGCAGTGAGTAACCTTCTCGAGTTGAGCAATGAAGCCCCACAGGCACCTTGACGAGCGCTAAATTCAATGATAAGACCAGCCTGTGTGGAAATATTGCAACAGCATTATTAAAGGGCAATTTGTTAAGATTTAACATATAACTTATAAATATACTCTTAAAACCTGGTACGGGAATTGGCCAATACTAGCTGTAGAACCACCGACGATTCTGGATGTATTTTGGAGATCTTCCTCCTCCGCTTGGCGGATCTTTTCGGCTAAAGGCGCACCAATTTTACTGAGGTATCCGTAGGCGGTAATGTCTTCAAGATCGATCACATCTTCGAGGTTGACGATCCTTCCGGAGGCGACGGCCGCCAGAGCTAATAGGGTTACAGCCAAGAACTTCATGTTACTGTGAAACACCTAAGTGAATACGATCTTTTCGCCACGATGTATGTTTATATGCCTAAAAAGTAAGATAGTTATCATAGTTTTTCCCAAATACTTTGCTATCAGAGAATTAAAAGTAATTCTTCTAGGATCTTTCGATAATTACTAATCTTCTTAGTCATTGACAAACTCGAAAGTCACATGGTATAAACCAGATTAATTAAAAGTATTAAGTTATTTTTATTATTGACTAGCTGCGCCTTACGATTTCATTCACATAATTTCGATACCGTGGGAATATTGTGTAAAATTTTTCTTGATGTTAAATCATTAGTATGTGCCAAATTTCATTCAAATACGCTGAGCAGCTGTTGCGTAAAAGAGCAATTTAAATAGCCATCCATCCGTACAAACTTTATGTATATTATATTAATTGGATAGCTCAAACTGAACACTGAGTTTTGATGATAGAGATGATAATGTTTCAGGGTAGAATATTCTAAGAGGACCTGTCAGAGGACCACGTAAAGTTCTGTCCACCCTGTTAAATGTAATGTTTGAATACGATGAAGTTGAGTTGACGAAGACCTTAGCACCACCCTATGAGAATCCATTGACTCCTTCTGACTGACATCCTTATGACTATCGCTGGAATTACTGGCTGGACGACTACTATTAAGGCCAGACTTGTATTTTAAAATTATAATGCCACCATCATGATTGATAAATACTATTTTGAAATATTGTTAAATTCAGAAAAAATGAAAAATTTAGAATTGTACAAACCAAGATGCTTTTATTTAAGTTTAAGTTAAAAAGTTAAACAAATATCAACTTTGATATAAAAGTTAAGTTAATGAAAGTGATTTGTGAGTGACTAGCGCTATTGAAAACCAAATCAAAATCTTTAAAGTGGTAGCTTATTAAACTGAACCTTTTTTGTGTAGAAATTAAAGTATTTTTTCTATTCAGCTAAAATTACGGTATTAATTAAGGTAAAAGCCCTTTTTATAATTATAAACTAGTGCGAGTTTGAGGCAATAGAGTTCAACTCTAGAAGGAATGTAAACCAAGATTTATTAATATCACACCCATCAAATTTTAATTTTCAAAATAAAATCAGTAATTAAACCTTAAAATTGTTCATCAAAATATACAGAATGTGATAAATAAACAATTAGAATTGGAGTTGTTCATGAACTGTAGTTACATTGATATTGTTTGTCTTACTGAACATTGGTTAAAAGCCCATCAGTTCATGTTCAGCTTTAATAACCATCAGATTGCTATCTTGTTCAGCAGAGTGAATATGATAAGGTGTAGCTCCTTAATGGTTGTTGGTAACAATATCAAATTTAAAGAACCGACTCATATAGTAAGCCTCTCTGTTGAGCGGGTTATTGAAATTGCTTGCATCGTGCTTGAGCAGTTCCTTGTAATAAGTATCTACAGGCGTCCATGTGCTTCCTATGATATTTTTGTAAAATATATGGAGGAAGTTTTATTAAAGACTTGTCACAGTAACAAAATAGTTGTTGTCTGTGGAGACTTCAACATTAATATTCTAGAGAAATCAGCTACAATTAATCAATATAAGTCATTATTCAAGTCTTATAACTTGTACGCAAGATTCTTTGAGCTGACTAGAATAACTGCCACAAGTGCCACCTGTTTAGACAACATCTTTACTAAGTTTAGAACTTCTGACCATTTAACTATAAATGAGTTAGACTCTGATCACTGTGGCCAGTTAGTTATTTTTCCTCAGAAAAATGAAGTCAGAGCTCAATGAAAAGTTGTGAGTTTTGTTCCTGTAAACAAAAATCGTTTAGGACAATTTAAAAATAATTTTATTGAAACCGGCCCCTGGTCGGTGAACACATTTTTGTGAAATGATTGCAACTAGTTAGGATCAGTTGGTATCGTTCGGGCCGCCCATTGGTCCGTTCGGTCCAAACGATCCCAACTAGTCGTAATCATTTGACAAAAATGTGTTCGCCGATTAGGGGCCGGGCTTGCTTTATCATACCAACTCGGATCATGCGTATAGTGTACTATTTAACCTGATTAATTGTGAATTTATGAAAGTTTTCACAGAAAAACCATTGTCACCATTAGAAGGGTCTTCATCCATGAATGTCATTTGAAGTCATACGAATCTTCTGGTTTCAGGCGACATTTGAATTCGTAAAAAATAATAGCGCGAAAATGGTCTCGACGTAAATCCATTTTACAAAGAGACACGATCATTTTAATTAGCTCGCAAAAAATGTCGAGGGAAGTTTTGAATTTGGAGCGTACCTATTATTAGTTGTAAATAATCATATTTTTTAAAGAAATTATAACTGGTCAGTTTCTCATACTTAAAAACTTTTTGTCGAAATACTTTTTCAGTGATCTGGTACTTGCCTGGTTTATTGAAACCAACTGACATTCAAAAGGGGTTTGGCGGGAATGTCAAGATGAGTGTCACGCTCATTTTTCATTGGACTTTTAAAATTATTTATAGTGTCGTTTACTAAATAAAAATGCGTGATTTATGTAGTAAAAAGTGCATTCAGTGAACAATTCAAAAAGAACAGTGAAATATTGTAGCATAGTGGCCGCATCATGTCTTTACGTCAAACGTCATGTCAAACGCGGGAAACGAAAGGAGTTAGATTAGTTAGGATAAGTTTAGGATAAGCTAGGATAAGTTAGGATTAATTAGGATAAGTTAGGATAGAAATGTACTCAAGAAAATATTTACTGAAGACTAGGCTGTATGGCGTACTATGCCTTTGCCTTTTCCGTTCAGAAGAACGGAAAGAATTGAACCAAAAAAAAAATGACATTCAAAATCAAAAAAATCGAAAGTCATATATTCAAATTAGACTAAGAATCAGCACTTTTTGAATTCTTCCATATTACATAAGACAGTCCCCCAAAACGCCCTCCGTTCGCCACTTCCTGGTGCATTTGCTGGGAAGTAGTATTGTCGAAATAAACTCCCCAGTAGCACAGATGTATTTTTTTAAAATTCTATATATTAAATGGAACTAACATTATTGTGACAACATTATTTGTGATATTACCATGGAGTACCAACGATACATGTAAAGTAGTGCCGGACCAGATGGATCTGGATGGACCAACAGTTGAGTTGCAAGCTGCTGGGAAGTCCACCAAAACTGCTCGTTTAGTCACTATTAATTGATTGTTATCATTGTTAAAAGTTAATCTTAATTATGAAAAGAATAACAAACAATTGGTTTACCTTTTCTGGAGAACATAACTACCGCAGCTTTGCTCTACGCCTTAGGCGGTATATCCTTGGACTATTTTCTACTTTATGTTTTAAGTGTTAAGGTAGTGATTTTATGGAATTCTCACTTATGATTTGCCAATTTGTCCTTATTCGGGTTTTTTCATTACTCATTCACAATCATAATCTATCAGATTACGATTGTGACAGTGTTATTGTACTTAAGGATAGACAAAGGTTTATAGTATTACCAACGCTTTGCCAGTTGCCATGTTCAAGTCCAATTTAATAGGCAGCGGACATTTACATCAACAGGGTAAAGACTCTAGGTATAAAAAATACTTAGAATAGTGAAAAAAAAAAAAATTGTTTCTCACATTTTTATTTAACTCATTGTTGCATAAATTATATTTTGATATCCTATAGAGATTTTGTCACAGCCTTCAGACAAGTTGGTCAATCCAGCTCTTGCACGAGGTTACTCTAGCGTAGGCGGCAGGGTCACCAGATGCACAAGCCCTGCCAGTTCCGAAAGAGGTCACACCGATCTGTAATCCATACTAATATTATAAATGCGAAAGTAACTCTGTCTGTCTGTCTGTCTGTCTGTCTGTCTGTCTGTCTGTCTGTCTGTTACGCTTTCCCGCTTAAACCTCTTAACCGATTTTGATGAAATTTAGCACAGACAATCTTTGGACCCTGAGAAAGAACATAGGCTACCTTTTATCCCGGAAAAATATGATGTTCCCGAGGGAAATCTAAAAAGCGCGATATAACCGAACTCCACGCGGGCGAAGCCGCGGGCGGAAAGCTAGTTAGAAAAATAAAACCTAGACACCTTAATAAAAAATCTGTTATCATATCTTATGAATCACGCATGTCTACAACGAGATTTTAATGAAAAAACAGAATTTTATGTTATATTTATTAGACACTAGCTTTCCGCCCGCGGCTTCGCCCGCGTGGAGTTCAGTTATATCGCGCTTTTTAGATTTCCCTCGGGAATGTCAATTTTTTCCGGGATAAAAGGTAGCCTATGTTCTTTCTCAGGGTCTAAAGATTGTCTGTGCCAAATTTCATCGAAATCGGTTGAGAGGTTTAAGCGGGAATGCGTAACAGACAGACAGACAGAGTTACTTTCGCATTTATAATATTAGTATGGATTAGTTGATCTCAGCCATAACTACGATATCATCAGCAAACCGAAGGTGTGTAATGTACTCGCCATTGATGTTGATGACTAGTCCTTACCAGTCCAGAACTTTGAATACATCCTGTACCTAATACAGCGGTGAACAATTACGGCGAGATAACATCACCCTGTCTGACATCCCGCTGCAGTGCACCCACTATAAAACTTGTTGAAGATCCGAGTGCAAAATTAACCCGACATTACACCAAAGATTTCCTAGGCGATGATGGAATAATGGCTATGGAGGCGAGTGGAGAATCAATCCATAGAGCTCTTCAGAAGTCATTTAATTCCATCAGAGTCAAAGGAAAAAACGACACAGGAAACTACAGAAGTGTGGTGGTACTCTTTTTAAAAAAGTTGACAACACCCTTTTCAAAACTATAGACCCATTTCACTTTTTAGCCATGCTTTTAAGTTGTCTTCGAGAATCCTCACGAGTCGTTTCGCTGGCAGGTTTGACGACTTCTAGCCTCCCGAACAAGCCGGTTTCCGAAAGGGCTTTAGCACTGTAGACCACTTACATACGCAGCGGCAGGCTATACGGAAGACCGTGGAGTGAAACCCTTTGCTACGCGTTTGTGGACTACGAAAAATTATGTAGACTATCGGTACGTATATGAAGCGCTGAAGGGTTTGTACGATTATACGCCGCCGTCGACCGTGGAGGACCTAAGTACAATACTTGAAGACCTCAGTGGAGCCTCCAAGTGAGTCGGTCTTAAAATGAACATGGACAAGACTTAAATGGACCCCAACAAGGTGGACCGACGAATTAGAGAAGATTGTGGGAAACCACTGGATGCGGGAAGCGCAGGATCGGTCGCCGTGGAAATCCTTGGGAGAGGCCTATGTTCAGCAATGGACGTCTTTCGGCTGAAATTATGATGATGATGAAATTAGTTGGGATTATGTAAATACTTTTTTTTGTTTTGACGACGCCTGTGATAAATCCAATTCATGATAGTAAAGCTATAAATGAAATCATGAATGGAAAGTGTTTACTTATCTGATTAAAAAAAGCTCCAAGCTTAGCTCTTTTCATCGCCCTATGTGTGACTTTGAGCCTTCGTATGAGGCCCATTGTGAGCGACTACGTTTCATTTCCGTATGTAACCACTGGCAATACACATTGGTCAAATACTTTAGTCTTGAGACACTGTTGTATCTTGGATGACGAAAAGATGTAGCGTAGCTTCCCGAACGCTGCCCAGCCGAGCTGGATTCGACGAGGCACCTCTTTCTCGAAGTGGGACCTACCTAATTGGATTGTTTGTTCCAACTATATACACCTTTACTTGTCAACAAAGAGTGTTACAATATAATCTTATACATATATAAAATTCTCGTGTCACAGTTTTCGTTCCCATACTCCTCCGAAACGGCTTGACCGATTCTAATAAAATTTTGTCAACGTATTGAGTAGGTCTGAGAATTGGCCAACATCTATTTTTCATCCTCCTAAATGTTAGGGGTAGTCCAACCCCCATTTTTATTTTTTAGACAAAATTTTTTAGTTTCTATTTTTTTATGATACAACATATAAAAATACATAGAATTCTAAATTTTCACAATTCTATGATCAACCCTTATTTTTTAATAGCCATTTTAGTAATTTAATAATTTTTCATTTCCGGTCGAAAACTGATCAATCGTCATTTAATTAGTATAAAACGCGATATAACCCAATTCCACGCGGGCGAAGCCGCGGGCGGAAAGCTAGTATGGTATGGAGATTACTAAGTATTTATTCTCACCTGCATAATTATTCTGCACTGTCTTGCTTTAGGCTGTGGTGGCTCAGTAGGAATAGCCGTGAGCTTGAACCAGACCTGCGCTCTACGGTACTTAATTTGTCAACATTAGCTTTAGTATTAGGTGATATTACATATAGAAAAAAAGTGAATGGTTTTTATCTTGTCAGTTTATTTCATTTATTTATTCATTAACAATTTAAATTGTGATAAACATTACACATTACATAAAATTATGGCATGCAGAACCTTAATGATCTACCCTAACTATCTATATATCGCAATATTCCTTTTATAAATTTACACCTTCTGTTATAAATTTCATGGATACCAAACTAGCAAACTTTTCCATCTAGCATTTCTAATGCCATCCACTTCATCATCATTGCCAGTTGCCACAATACCGTTGTAACTCAGGAACGCAGAACTTGCTTCTGTACAATAGTAAGTATGGCTAGTAATAAACATTACGAAATACAGTACACAAAACATTGAATGAAATTAATATTTTGTGTATTAAAGTTGATTCACTGCCTATTGTTATAAAAACAACGAATCGTATACATTTTTACGTTAAAGTGTGGGTACCTACATATGTATATAAATATGAGAGACTAAAAAGTGAATAAAATATGATATAGTTCATCAAATCTACAAATCATGCAAATAAACTATACAAGATAAGATAAGATTTTTGTGTGTGTATATACATTGAAAGTGCATACAAGGTTATAAATAATGTTGAGCTCAAACATGTTTGCCACTATATAAGGTGCAAAATAATAGAGTTATACAATTTAAAGAAGAAATATCACAATATTTAAAGTTGTCATATTTATTTACTAATTTATTATAAAATTATCAATTAAATCAATATTATTATTATACAAGTCACTCAAAATGAATCCAATTAATTATTTATGTCAAAACAAATTTATTTTCATTAAGGAACTCTTTAACACTATAATATGCTCTGGCGGTCAAAAAAGTACGAAGATTGCTTTTATACCAAACCCAAAAGTTGGAGAGAACTACCTCTATCTATATAGAGGTAGTTCTCTCCAACTTTAGGGTAATTTATTATAGATGACTGGACCCATACAATATATGCTTTTGCGCATTAGGCTCGTCTTAGCGGATTGGAGACAAAGTTGGCCATTGTCACGTGTATTACGTGGGAATATGTCGACTAGACGCTTATAGTAAGGTGCATCCGATTTAACAAACACAGCAACTTCTAAAATGTATAAGGGCGGCAAAGTCAAAATCTTGTAATTTTTAAAATAGGGCATGCAGCTATCGACCTTCTCAAGTTTAAACATCGCCCGTAAACATCTCTTTTGAGACTTGAATGCTGTTTCTTTTTCCGTCGAGTTGCCCCAAAATATTAGCCCATAACGAAAATGGGATTCTGCTAAACCATAGTACGCTGTAAGTAAAGCATCCGTATATAAGGAAAATAAAAGTGTGTGTAAGGCACATGCGGATGTAATGAGTTTTTTTCATAAAATCTCAATATGTGCTTTCCAGTTAAGATCAATCAATCTGGAGGCCAAGAAATTTTCTAGAATTAACTTCTTCTATATTTTCATTGCAGTATTGTATGTTTAGATTCATGCTAGGTAACCGTTGCGTAAAATCTATAGCTTTCGTTTTCATTAAGTTTAACAAACTAAAATAACTAAAGTTTTCAAACTAGCTTTCCGCCCGCGGCTTCGCCAGTGTGGAGTTCGGTTATATCGCGCTTTTTAGATTTCCCTCGGGAATATTCAATTTTTCCGGGATAAAAGGTAGCCTATGTCCTTTCTCAGGGTCTAAAGATTGTCTGTGCCAAATTTCATCAAAATGGGTTAAGAGGTTTAAGCGGGAAAGCGTAACAGACAGACAGACAGAGTTACTTTCGCATTTATAATATTAGTATGGATTGTTTACCTGCATCCACTGTATAGCTGATTTCAAGCAATGCTTATTTTTAGTCTTTTGCGGCCCGGGAAGGGAGTTGAGATCTCCCTCTCCCGTTCCGCAGCTTCCTTCTGCGACATCACGTCCTCACAGAAGGACACCACCGCGTCCCACGACTCTGCGCTGCCGGCCATCCTCCGCACTACTGCCGGCAGCGTCAGGTCACCTCCTACTTCATTTGTGAGGACACGGCGCTGCTCCTCCCAAGCTACACACTCGGAGAGGGTGTGCTGCGCCGTGTCCTCCCCGCATTGGACGCAGTGGTGGTACCGAGCGTCCGGCTCCCTGCCTAGGCGACACAGGTACTTGCCGAAGCAGCCGTGCCCCGACAGCACCTGAGTCACCCTGAACGACAGGGAGCCGTGGCTTCTCCCGAGCCAGTCGTCGAGTACTGGCCGGATCGCCTCGACGGTAGCGAGGCCGGCGGTAGAGCGCATAAGCCTCTGCCGCCAGTCCGCCACCAGGACCTGACGGAGCTCCCCTCGGCGCAGCTCGATCTGCCGCTGCGCCGGACTGGAGCCCCGTGTCCGCTCTTCCTCGCGCCATCGGTACAATGACGCGAGTACTTTCGCCTCTAGGTCCCAGGGCGGAGATCCGGCCAGGACGCAAGCCGCCTCGTAGGAAATCGTGCGATACCCGCGGACGACCCTGACGGCCATCGCCCTCTGCGGTTTGCGCAGAATGGCGAGTGTTCCGGCCGTCAGGTCCATCGCCCACACAGGGGCCCCATACAGGGCCATGGACAGCACGATTCCCACGTATAACCGCCTACAGGCGGCGCTCGGGCCCCCCATGTTGGGAAGCAACGTTGACAGCGCGCCTGCTACACCCGGCATCAGCTTGGGTGCCAGCCGCCGTAAGTGGGGTCCGAATTCCCATCGGCTGTCGAGCACCAATCCCAGATACATGGTCACTAGCCTGGGTCATATCACAGCACAACAATCAAAAGTTTTTGGAAGAGAACTCTTAATAGAAGCAATGCGTGAACTTTTAGTGCCAATATCACCAATAAAACTGAAATGAAATAAAATGAAAAAAACTAAAATGAAATGAAATTTATTAAAAAACATAGAACAATAACGAATGTACAAAAAGTCTGTTTGTATAGTAATAAAAAGCTTAATAATAACAATCGTAAACTCTAAGTTATTGCAGTCTAATACATAGTATAAATCTATAAAGTTACGATAAAACTAATGTTGGGACCACCCGAACTAGGTTTATTTAAACCTGTGTTTCAGGCTGTTATACAAGGATATTTGATGGCTATAATATAATAATAATAAACATATGACAAAAGTATTTAAGACTAAGCAATGTAAAATTGTCGTAAAAACTTAAATAATACATTACCTCTACTTATTCATTAAGTATATAACTTACTAAACTACTCATTTTATTTTAGTACCTCTAGCATTTTTTCTGTATCTGTGTAACTGAGGGTTTGTAGATATTCCGTTAGTATCACACAACATTTATTTGAGCTTTCACTGTATATCTTTAGCAGTTTATTACATTTGTTACATAAATATGATGCACAAAGCATGTTTCGTCCGTGAGTTAGTGCAAACTAAATCCTTTCTTCTCTTGCCAGAATGTACAGGGCTAAAACAATCGTGAGCATACATGTGAAGGTTAGTAGAGCATATGTTAGTATTTCTCATAGTAAATAACATGTAATTGGTTTTATCTGAATTTAGTGTCAGTAGATTATTATGAAATCAATTAGACACTATGTTGAAATCATTTTGTGCTAGTGCATAGACCTCATATTTAGATTTACCTGAAAACACGAGAGCTGTGTCATCAGCATAACACATTATGACACCGTTTTGAAGTGACAGGCTGCTTAACTCGTTTATATAGATTAAGAAAAGGGTAGGGCCCAAAATACTACCCTGAGGTATTCCGAAAGCACTATTTTTTACGTCAAAACTTTAGTGCTGACCAATTTTTACACACTGGTGACGACCACTAAGATAGTCAGAAAGTAATTATAATTGTGTTCCTCTTATTCCAATCTTTTCCAGTTTGTGCATTAATATGGAACAAGAAATGGTGCCAAAGGCTTTGGCAAGGTCTAAGAAGATCTAAATTGTGAACATGCCGTTATCCAGATTAGAACAAATGAGATTTGCCAATTTATGAACTGCTTGGTTTGTTGACCTTTTTGGCCTAAACCCAAATTGTTGATCAGAGAGTAAATTGTTCTTTTCAAGATAATTAATTAATCTAGTGTTTATGTTTTTTTCCAAAATTTTTGAAAGGCCTGTTAAGACTGCAATGGGTCTATAATTAGTGACACTGTTTTTGTCCCCAGCTTTAAAAACTGGGCTTACGACAGCTTTTTTAAGCAGATTGGGAAATAATCCTTTACTTAGGCATAAGTTGAAGATGTGTGTTAGTGGCGGTGCAATAAGGTGTTTGAATCGTTTTAGTACGATATTGGGGATGTTGTCCCAGCCAACACACACATACGTCTTTTAGCCTATCTATTAGACATAACATTTCCCCGGCGTCTGTTTCCAATAGTACAAAAGAGCCCAGAGAGTTATATGTCACCGGCGTACATAGAGTAATTGAATTTCTAGAAATGGTTTTCTCAGCTAAGTTTTTGCCAACGTTAATAAAGTAATTGTTTACATTATTCGTCGCTTCTGATGGGTGCAAGTAGGGTGATAAAAGATCGAGCGGAGTGTCTAGTTTTTTCTGTCTGATAATGTGACTTTTGATTTTCCATATAAGCTTATTATTCTTTCCCGCTTTCTGGAGTTGTACTCGGTCGTATTTTGTTTTTAGTTTTTTCAATAGATTATTGCAAAAGTTTCTGCAAAAGTTTCTGTAGCGTTTATAAGTCATCATAATCATCCCAGCGTTAATCCCAGTCGCATCTGAAGCCTTTTCAGCTTTGGAGTCTGGGGTCAGCTTTTACCAGTCCTACTGCTGATATGACTAAACTTCAACATTTTCCGTGAAGCGACTGCCGTCTGACCTCCACAACACGAAGGCGACATCGAAGCATTGCAGTTAGACCAATTGTTGGACTTTTGAGGGCTCCAACAACCTGTAACGACTGCCACTAGATGTTCGTGTGGCAACCGGGACCAACGGCTTAACGTGCTTTCCGAGGCACGACCAGACCAGTACAAATATTCATATTCATGCATACAAATACTTGCACTGTGCGGGGATCGAACCGCGCCACCTTGCGCAGCGGCCGCGTCAGCGCCACGAAGGCGTATAAGTAACTAAAAGTATCTTATTATCGGGTGTTAGTTTTAGTTTCTGATGAAGTTTGTGTTTTTGTCGTATACAGCGGAAATGAATACGATCCCGGGATTTACCAGATCATGTAGCTGGGCAGAAGTTGAACTGCATCGTTTCTTTGTACTTAGTCATAAAACAAAATAGCAGTGTACTTCAAATTCTGTACGCTTTCTTAGTTACTTGCCCAGCTCATTAGAACTGAATGCAATAGCTAGTATCATTATCTCATAGCATAGCTGAAAGTTCAGTTTCAGAAAGTAA
The DNA here is from genome assembly GCA_017933935.1 of Sesamia nonagrioides. NCBI lineage: Eukaryota > Metazoa > Arthropoda > Insecta > Lepidoptera > Noctuidae > Sesamia > Sesamia nonagrioides. The sequence continues at coordinate 1,361,738 of JADWQK010000148.1, read as the reverse complement.
ATTAAATATAAAATATATATGCTGTGCATTAGGGAGTTTATTTGATTTCGCTAAATTTGATTCTGGTTTTTACCTCACTACTTTTTGTTATACACTGGTATCTCTTCAATTGTAAAATAAATTGTTGTGATTAAAAGTCAAAAGACCTGTAATTTATTGTTCGACCGATATCAATAGTTGAAATAACAAAAATCTGACACAGCCAAATTTCGGTGGCGACTTTGGGTTTACCTTACATAATAAAAAGTAAAAAAACTAAAACCCAACTACGACAAAAAACGACGCTGAAAAAGTATAAAACAAGATTTTCAGAATACTGAACAGAACAAAGTTGCTAATGTAGTTGCAATTAAATGGACACAGTAGACTCTACCAAGATGCCTTCGTTGTAAATTACATCTACACGCGCATATAACAACATAAGCCCGTAGGCATATAATGCAGAGGACATTTTTATGGGAGTTTTAGCCAGTTATCAAACTTTTTACGCCTTCACCATATTTATCTTAACTTTATTTTTTTACTCTGTATGTTTTGTCCGCTAGAGGGCGCCACATTAGATTTTGTGGAACTCCATATAGCCTATAACCAGCAGACAATTAAGACGCTTCTAATGATATGTCATTTGTCGAATTCTGATAAGTAGTTTAGAAGTTACGAGGGAACAGATGAACATACATACATACATAGCCTGTCAAAATCATAACCCTCCTTTTGCTTTGCCGTAGTCGGGTAAAAATGTGCATATTATAAAGAACATGACTCACAATCGTGATACTTCAGAAACGGTGGTATTGAGAGGAAAAGTCATAATTGCTATTTTTGTAGATAATTTTAAGGTTTATAAATTTGGTCTTTTTCTCGGTGGTAGGCCATAACATCGGCTGCCGGCAGAAGTTACCACCCACCAGACAAAGTCTTGCCGCCAAGCGATTCGTCGTGTTCCGGCATGATGTCTGGTGAAGCCGTACGGAGGACGGGTTTGAGCAGTTATGTTGCGATGTGTGCCGGGTACGATGCGTCAAATGTTGTTGTGCCGGGAGTTTGGTCGTGGAGGGTCTTCATATCAATTTCCCTCTGGCGCAGTATCGGTGGTCGTGTTATTGGGTCTAACATTGCACCACCTCGCTCAACTGCCGTCTTCCTTCCTATTCACTAAGGTTTTTTAAGTGAATGGGCTTAATAAACTAGCGCGCTTTGCCATTAACGATTGCATCACTGCTTACCATCAGGCGGGATTGCAGTCAAGCGCTTTATAATTATAAAAAAGGTACTTTTTAGATAAAACTTACTGTTTTTGGTAAAAATCCAAAACCTGAAATTTTTACCTTTGACCCCGAATAACTTTCTTGCTCGCGTGGAATTGATGGGGACTTTTAAATTTTTATTAAATTTTTATTTTGTAGGGTAAACCCATGTTTACCCTACAAAATAAAAATATAAAAGTCCATGGGAGACACTGGGGTCTCCTCCAAAATTTGGCTCAGTCGGATTTTTTGTTATTTGACCACTATTTTTGTATCAGAATTGACCGGACTATAATAATAATAATTTATTGATTACTCCAATAATTACAAATTTCTCTTATTCTATAAACAAAATTATGGTAATAAATACATTACTTATTTATAAGAGATAACGTTGACGATTATACTAGTATACACTGTGTCACAGTCGCCACTATTTAAGCAATCAGTTCATACGTAGATAAGCATATTTATACAGTTACCTATCAATAGATATATCTATACCTAATTACGTATATTTATAGATATTTAAGTCTCATGATTCTACGTAGCACTGATTATATTTCTAATCTGTCAAACGAAGTTGCCACTCCATCGAAAAGTTCGGGATAATGAAAGGTTTATTTCGTGTGAAACAAAGAAGGGATTTGTATGTATTTTATATTTTGCATTTGTGTTTTGATATCACATAGAGATCTAGTCAAAGTATTCAGAGATTTTGGTTAATCCAGGGCATGTATGAAGTTACTCTGGCGTAGGCAGCAGGGTCACCGACTGCGCAGCCCCGACCAGTTCCGAAAGAGGTCACACCAATCTGTTATTTCAAAAAAAAATACTGAGTCAAGTACCTTAATAAAAATAGGGATATTTCCTAGGTAAAAAAAAAATGATTCTATTTAGTCCGTCTTAAATTATAGAAAAATATTGGATTAATTGGATTTTTTTTTTGTAAATCTGACTGACGGACTAATTGTTTTTTTTTAGTCAATTAACTTATTCCTTTATCATATCTTCTGAATCGCACATGTCTATGATGAGATTATAATTAAAAAAATGTTCCACTTACCAAAATCTGCCTGCCATTACTGTTGACTACGAGAGGACCACCGGAATCACCCTGGCAGGTGCCTCTGCCACCAGCACCGCTGGAGCAAATGTTCGAAGGCTGGATGAGGATTTGGAAAATGAGTGTAGCCCGGCTGCACTCAAGGTTCGTGATCACAGGTAAAGTGACGTGACTCAGAAATTGGTTTACGGTGAGGTTTTCACCTGCAAAAATAAAACAAATAATACATAAGTACACATTTCAAGTATTGGAACATACCACAACCTATTATTGTAGTTAGTCACCATCATCTCAGCGTTAATCCCAGTCGCACCCGTAACTTTTCAGCTTTGCTTTCTATTATTGTAGTTAGTGCGGAGTAGAATCGGGAATGTTGTTTACCATTGATTATTCTCTTTATAATATTAAGAACAAACAAATAAAAAAACAAATAAAAGTTAAAAAAAAATCTTACCGTCAACGGTGCGACCGTAGCCAGATGCGACAGCGGTAGTGCCAGCGAAATCTTGGTTGAGTTCATTACCAGAGGGCAGAGCAATGGGAGCGATGCTGCCTGTTAACAAATGCATTTCGTTAGATATTTTAAAATTCTATTCTACCAACACAACAAACAAAATAAGGCTTAATACTTACTTGATAAACTTATAGCAGGTACTCTAATCACAGCAATGTCATTACGGATTAAGGAAGGGTTCCAGCCTGAGTGCATAACAACGTCAGAAGTAGCCACCCTTGTACCGTCTCTGAATAGGAAGATTGAGCCGAGGACAACCGTTAAACTTGAGCCCTGGTTTACACCATCGAACCAGCAGTGAGCAGCGGTGAGTAACCTGCTTGGGTTGAGCAATGAAGCCCCACAGGCACCTTGACCAGCGGCGAATGCGACGATAAGGCCAGCCTATATAGAAATTTTGCAACAGTGTTAGAAAAGCACAATTTGTTAATACATATGTTACTTGACTTCGTATCTAATACACAACCTCTTTACATACCTGATAAGGGAATTGGCCGACAGTAGCTGCAGAACCACCGACAATCCTGGATGGATTTTGGAGACCTTCCTCCTCTGCTTGGCGGATCTTCTCGGCCAAAGGAGCACCAGTTTTACTGAGGTACCCGTACGCGGTAAGGTCTTCAAGATCGATCACATCTTCGAGATTGACGTTCCTCGCCGAGGCAACCGCCACCAGAGCCAATAGGGTCACGGCCAAGAACTTCATGTTATTGAGAAACACCTAAGTGAATACGATCGCTTCTCTAAGATTGCTATTTATATGACCAAAAGTAAGATAACGAATATGGTTTTTCCCAAATATTTTGCTATCATAGAATTATAACAGATTAAAACTGGATTTAGACGTAATTATATTAAAAGCATTAATTGATAACTACCAATCTCAATCAAAATCAGTCATTAACAAATCCAAACGTCACATGATAAAAGACAAATCCCTTAAAAGTATTGTTGTTTTCCTTGTTCGTTAGTTGCTCCTGGTATAAGTTTCCATTCCGTGGGATTATTTTATCCCAAATAAATAAACTTAAATGTTAATCTTGATTATAATCCATCTGCGTGCCAAATTTCATCCAAATGCACCCCAGGACCTGCAAATGCACGCAGGACCCCAGACTCCAAAGCTGAAAAGCTTCGGATGCGACTGGGATTAACGCGGAGATGATGATGATGAGTTGGTACTGTCTGAGAGTGCTCTGCAGACTTTGAACTTGATTCCTGGTAAATAGGTTCGGATAGAATCCTGTCCATGTAATATAATATACATACTGACACTTATTTGCATTCATTCTTGTAGCTCAGAATAAGAATTCCATTACTCTTAGGTGCTGTTCTGGTTATCTTCTAGTTATAGTGGTTTACTAGTTAATTTAAAACGTTCAAAATCTGGTCGCAGTCTGATTTCGGCGACAAAAACTAGTATTTTTTGACAGATTGGTACTGTGATCAGACTTTAAACATTCTTTAAATTACAAGCATTGCCATCTCATTCACAATCAGCTCACAAACCCAGCTTTAACGCTAAGTTTTGACGACTTAGTCACATTTCAGCGTTGGAAACGATACCCGTGCAAGATGGTAATACTTTTCCATCATATGCCATCGGTCTAATCTACTATACCCTTTACTTTCACTGAAGGTATTCTTCTAATCTCTCTTCTAAACATTATAGGCTAGACCATGTGGTCTAGCATGTTACTCCACGCCACGAGTGTCCATAATCCACAAATTGACGCGCTCAGCGGCACCAAGTCGTCGGCGTAGCTAATGTTATTACAACACACGCCGTTACTGTGATATATGTTTATTACACGTTTGCTGCTAAGCGCGCCATTCTGATCATTTAAGTACTTAAAGGCTGAGTTGAGTTACCAACGTTTTAAAGTATTTGTAACCTCTAGTGGCAAATTTACTTCTTCCATCTTTCTCCAGAAAATATCGCATGAAATCAAGTCAAAAGTCTTGTTCAAATTAAAGAAACGTGCATAAACTGGAGTGCGCCGATCCGTATAGGAGGCTTCCGTCGACTGGGACCGCAATTAACTCGGACCGCGGTCCCAGTCGCCGAATTCATAAAAGTTAAATAATTTTCTTCCGGCGACTGTGATTCCTTCTCAATTTGGTGCTGTCAGTAAAATAACTAGACCAACTAACTGAAACCAAATTGGTTATTGTGAATACGTACATATATACGTAGTTGCTAAAATGAGTGCTATTGCACATTGTCAAACATTTTGATCTCTCCAAAAACATTCTATAAAAAACATGCTAAGTCTCGATGGAGCTGTTTATTTATCTCTAAAAAGTAATAAAATCTCGACAAAGTCGTGCCAAGTCTAAGGTTCCTTACTGCGATTTTTTTGTTATTATAGTTAACTAGCTGTGCCCCGCGGTTTCCCGCGTAAGCTTCGAAACGAAAGAGCTCAGTTGATATAAAATAATAATAATAATAAGCCCCCTGAAACCTAACCACACGTCCCGATCGAACATCAGATCACGTGGGGGGCGGGCAACGCAAACATAATATTACTGGGCGGCTAACGTGGCAATAGTAACCCATAGACGAAATGGAGACTAGAGCAAAAAGAAAGTTACGTATAGGATCGCTGCCCGGGGGCGATCGCCGGGGCGCGCCTGGAGCCGATGCTGGGCGGTCCAGCATACGAGCCATCGGTGGTAGTGAGTTGAGTCAGCGGGCTCCTACCGGGTCACCCGAACAAGGTTACAGCAGACCATCTTCTTCTGTATCTCTATTTCCTTCACTCCCTTCTTCTCCTTTTTCTTGTTTGAGCTATAATACTGACTATTCTTCTATTTCACCACCTATTTCTATAAATTCTGCAACCGTGGATGTTGTTCAGGAGGCAGTAGCCGACAATCCTGTACCCACCACTGGCCATGCTCGCGCGCGATTGAGATGGACAAGAGAGATGAATGAGTTCATCTGGCGCACTTACCTTCAAATTACAGATTTAGAAACTAAAATTCGCGGCTATTTAGATCCTTTATATGCTAAATTCACTCAAAGATTTCCCGAAATAAAAGTTCCAAAGCAACGATTAGGAGATCAGAAACGGGCTATTTTACGAAACAAATTGCTTCCTGAAACCACACTAGAATCCATAAAAAATGAGGTACGAATTAATCTTCAAAATATTTGTCACACTCAGAACACATTATCACTCACACAACCTTTCCTAGCTGAATCACAGCAACCCATAAATACAACAACCCGTTTAAGATGGACCGACGATATCAATGAGGCAATTATCAAAGAATATTTTAAAATAACCCATTTAGAAACCAATAGAACTGCTTACAGAAAACAACTGCACACGGTCATAACACAACAATTTCCTACTATCGCACATATTGTCTCAGAACAACGTATTGCCGATCAGCGTAGAGTAATTATAAATAATAAACTTATTACAGACGAAAGATTAGAAGAAATAAAGAGAGAAATTAGGGACACCCTCCACATGCAGCCCACACAAAACATTCAACATGTTGATACAATAGAAAGTACTATAAATACGTATCCCAACAACCTACACTCTACTAGTGACTTAAACCAAACGGACCTTCAAATCACAATTGGCAATACACAGACATCACTCGATGAAACCATAAGTACTACGTTTGTAGACGAATCCCTAGACACCAAAATAGGAAAGACTTTTGAAGAAATCTACAATAAATATTCATTAACAGATCCCACAAATAGACCATTCATACCCAAACAGAAAACATCAAAAAAGTTTGCACATATAATCACATATTTAAATACCACAGTTCTACCAAGATATTCATCTAATGAGGATAACTTTCAGAAAACTCACACACTTATCTATTGCGCTGCATACACCGCAGCAATCTGTAATGGAACCAAAATTAAAGAGCAAACAATATCTACACAAACATCTACACAACAACGCAACACTGCATCAGACCGAAGACCAAAGTGGTTGAAACGACTAGACATAAAAATAGAAATAATACGCAAAGACATAGGCAGAATGACACAATACATCAACGGAAATAGGCATACGAGACTGATCACACACATTGAACGAATTAAACACAAATACAGAACACACTCTAGCTACGAAGAACCTAATATAACAAATGAACAATTTATAGATACCCTAAAACAGAAACTTTCCGCCGTAAAAAGTAGGCGCCAAAGATATCTCAACTGCACTAAACGAAAATATCAGAATACACAATTTACAAACAACGAAAGACAGTTTTATAGAACTATAACCACAGACACGACAAACACACAACATAGACAACAGACGATAAATAGACCCAATCCTACTCCTGAACAGTTACACACCTACTGGTCAAACATTTGGTCGAATACATCAGAACACAATCACATGGCCACATGGATACAGGATGATAAACAAAATTTAGAAAACATAACAGATATGCCATTTACCACTATTCCATTAGAGGTTTTCATTAGCATCACCAATAAAGCACACATCTGGAAAACTCCTGGTACAGATCACATTCACAACTATTACTATAAGAAATTAACCTGCCTTCACCCCGCCATCTATAATCACATCAATAATTTCATTAAATATCCACAAAATATCCCAGAATTTATCACACAAGGCCTAACCTACATGCTTCCTAAAGACACAGACTACATCAACCCAGCCAAATACAGACCCATAACATGCTTTCAAACTATTTACAAATTAACTACCGGTTGCATTGCTGAAATTATTTATAAACACACCGTACAGAACAATATCCTAGCAGAGGAACAAAAAGGGTGCCGTAAATACAGCCAAGGATGTAAAGAGCAATTAACCATAGATGCCATAGCCATGAAACATAATGCTAACTCAAAAAATGACATCTGCACCATGTACATAGACTATCAAAAAGCTTTTGATTCTGTTCCCCATAGTTGGCTACTATACATACTACAACACTACAAAATTCATCCCGAAATAATTAATTTCTTGACAGAGTCCATGAAACATTGGAATACTAAACTTAAAGTAGGAAAATCAATAGAAACAGATCCCATACTTATAAAGCGAGGAATTTACCAGGGGGACGCTTTAAGCCCCCTATGGTTTTGCCTTGCTCTAAACCCTTTATCTAATCTTTTAAACTCTTCTGACAGTGGTCTTACAATTAAAAATAATGAAACACCGGATAATTTTAAGTTGACCCATTTACTGTTTATGGACGATATAAAACTCTATAGCAATAGTATATCAGGACTTCACTCACTTGCAGATCTTACTCAAACCTTTTCTAATGATATAAACATGTCTTTCGGCATTGATAAGTGCAAAACATTTACCCTCCGAAATGGAAAGCACGTTGATACTTTGATAGTAACCCATACGTATTAGACTCTGGCCAAGCAATAGATCCCCTAACATAAAATGACACCTAAAAATACTTAGGTTTTGAACAATTACACCAGATTGATCAAAAACAAACAAAAAATAAAATAATCACTAAATATAAACACAGACTCAACATGCTCACAAAATCACAACTGACGTCGCGCAATTTAATAAAATCCATTAATTCTTTTGCTATTCCCATACTCACCTACTCTTTTGGAATTATAAACTGGACCAAAACTGATCTGACTAAATTACAGCGCTGCATAAATACTGCATTAACTAAGAATAGAAAGCATCATCCAAGATCCTGTGTTCAAAGACTCACGCTACCGCGAGACGAAGGAGGACGCGGTCTTGTAGATATAGAAAACTTGCACAACAAGCAAATAACTAACTTAAGAAAGTTTTTCATACAGAAGGCCCAACAATCTCCCCTACATAAACTAATCACACAAATAGATAAAAAAATTACTCCACTTAACTTACACGCTATCGACCCACAAACCAATGAACGTATTACCAATAAAGCAGAAAAAATAGCAGCTTGGCAACGTAAATCTCTCCATGGAAGACACCGCTTCGACTTGCAGCAACCTCATGTCGATATCAAAGCATCGAACGCGTGGCTGCGGCGAGGCGAACTCTTCCCTGAAACGGAGGGATTTATGATTGCCATCCAAGATCAGGTCATTGATACAGCCAACTACCAGAAATTCATCATTCGCAGACCCAACTACAATGACTCCTGCAGACGATGCCATGGTGCGTCCGAGACCATCCAACACATCACAGGTGCATGTAGAGCCATAGCGCAAACCGACTATAAACACCGCCACGACCAAGTTGCTGCAATAATCCACCAATCACTAGCAATCCAAACAAAACTAATTACAAATGAAGTTCCCTACTACAAATACAAACCACAGGCAGTGTTAGAAAACAATAATTTCAAGTTATACTGGGATAGGACCATAATCACAGATAAAACCATATACAACAACAGACCAGACATAACTATGGTAGATAAAGAAAATAAATTAGCGTACATAATAGACATAGCTGTATGCAACACCCATAATCTTACTAGCACACACACTGAAAAAATTTCAAAATACACAGATTTATCCATAGAGCTTAAAACGCAGTGGAACATCACCCACACCAAAACTATCCCCATTATAATATCCAGCACAGGAGTCATCCCAAAAACCCTACACAATAGCCTTAACACATTAAACATTAGCCCGTCTACTTATCTTCTACTACAAAAAGCAGTTATTCTTAACACATGCAGATTAACCCGAAAATTTTTAAATACTTAATTATACAATCTTTTTTTTTTTTTTACTTAAAAGCACTTGGCTTCGGCCCGTGCCAAATTGGATCCACACACAGATGTGAGATATTTTTAAAGAAATAACGAGGAATAATAATAATAATAAACGTTTATTTTTTCCACCACATAATTAAACATAAGTTTAACACAAAATTAAGTATATATGATATAACGATGTAGTGGAAACTGGAGCCTGTACTAGGACAACCTGTGTTACAGGTCTCCAGGCCTCCTGACTACACGGTCGTGTCACAATCACAACTAATACAAACGTATACTAGTAATAGTAATAGATGACAAAGACTAAGGGATGAAAGAAAATTGACAAAACAAGATGCAAAAATGAAAACACAAAATAAATAATTATGTAATTTAAAAGATTATACAGCAAACGAGGCTATGTTCGTGTCGATGTTTGAGTGATGATGATAGAATGAAGTTTAACGGGAGCTGTATTGAGTCAACAATAAACTTTCAGTTTTGTTGTAATTAAGCGTTTGCAGCCAAGTATTAATTTTCTTTTTAAAAGACATTATAGGGAGGGAGAAAAAGTTCAGAATTTTGTTAAGACTATTGTATAGGTGAGGGCCTTGGAAACAGGGAAATCTTCTTGTAAAAGAGTACTTGCAGCGGAAGGGTTGGCAAACCTTGTCTATGCGTCTTGTGGTGATTATTTTTTGACTTTACAGCTCCTATATAGCTCTTCAGTTGGGAAGAGGATGGACCGAAAGGTACTAATTTTCAGAACGGCTCTCTGAGCTCGTTCAAGCTTCAAAAGTACCGTTTTGGGTGCACCACCCCAAGTGCATATACAGTACGTTAAGAGAGACTGACAGAGAGCAAAATATGTACACCTAATAATATGAGGTTCTGCGATGTGGCGAAGACTACTAAAGACAAAAATCAGCTTTCTGATTCTTTTGGTCAGTAGTTCTATATGAGGCGCAAAGCCCAGACCATCATCAAGAGTCACACCTAGATATTTGATGGTTCGACAACGTTCTAATAAGCGCCTGTTAAAATAATGGGAGCAATATGTACGTCCGCGTTTGCCCCCGTTTTCGCAAATTTTTTTGTTCTTGCTCTGCTCCTATATGTCATAGCGGGATGTTTTATAGCCTATGTCCTTTCTCGGGTGTAGACTATCTGTGTACCAAATTTCAATACAATCGGTTTAGCAGTTTTGGCATGAAAGCCGGGCAGACAGACAGACAGACAGACAGAGACACTTTTGCATTTATAATATTAGTATGGATAATGTGTGACTTGGCCGTTGAACATTCTTTATACGTTAGTGGGTACAAATTAAATTTTGTTTACACGTAGTGTTTTATCGGTTGTAAATACCTATGTTTGTTAATCAAGATAACACACTTGAAATTTTGGATTTTAAGTGTGTGATGAGGAAAATTTCTGCGTTCTGGTCTTATCCAGAGGTTCTCCAAAAAGAGCCTGAAAATGCAGCGAAATGTATAATGTAAATGGTTCAAGTAAAGGATAGTACGGCAGTATTTGCTTCGCGCTCGACTTGGCTATGTGATAATGGGCTTATATTGACCTGTAACTCTTCTTATCGCCAATGTCATTAGTCCAATTTTTGACTATGGCCTGGGTACCAACTGTACGCCACGCACATCTCAGTTTGGAACTATACTACTCCTGTGACTCTTTCGTGTCCTTATGTCTATCACTGCAATTATACACTTGCACTGGATGGACGACTATTTGTGTCTACGTTAGACTGATATTTTCGGTGTAGATTTACTGGAAATCCTGACAAAAAGAACGTTGCCTAGAATGTGTATGTTTTACAGACATATTTGTGAATCCTTAAATTATTGAAGGTAAATATTACATATTCAGAAAAAATGTAAAGTGAAGTATAGCACCAGAGCGAATGCTTCCAAAGTAAAAGTCCGCTGCTTATAAATTAATTAAGTTTGTATGTTTACGTTTTGCTGTATAAAGCCTGATAGAGTAGGTTTTTTATTGTTAATATTATAAGGTCCGATATTATTGTACATGTCAGTCCCGGCATGTACAACAATTAACATAATTACGGCTTAGTTAAAAATAAAAACAGTAATTAGGTAAAAAAAAGGTTTGTCTGCCAAATATTTTATATTTTGTAATGTGGTGTGGCTAGTGTTTAGAGTTTAGGGTTTGATGTGTTTGTTGAAGAAGTCCATGAAAGAGGTGACGCGCGAAAACACAGCGGGCAAACCAACTTCGCAGCCGGCGCCGGAACCAAACGAAGTGATACCGATCTGTAAAGAGAACAAGAAATAGGTAAAGTTAAAATAAAATAAAAGCATTATCATCGATTACGTTGTAATTCACGAGCGTGCATCTTGGTGCTCTTATCTCAATATACTTAATATGTATGTTATAAGATTAGAATGATTGACACGCGTTTGAAAAAAGCAACCTCTGTTTGTGGGTCGTTCTAAGTATAATATCTGTAACTATGACATACCTATGTCTAACAATATAAATGTTTGATTGATTGGTTAGTACTAACGCGCACTGCTAACGTTTTGAATATAATTATATATAGTACTCGTACGGAAGACAGCAGTTCAAGCTTCTCTTTTTTTTTGCGGGGTGAAAATCCTCATAGGATGTCCGCCGCCCTGGGGCGGGCGACGGGGTCTGTCAGACTTTTACTGACTAAAACCACCCCGGTGTCTCTTCTATCACGAGCAAACGCATGGGGCCGCGGGAGTCTAAATTCTTCCACGGCCCCCTCGTGCTGGCCCGGCCTGTCCGGGCCTCGTCTCCTGCACGGGGTAGCGGGGTGTTAAACTACCCCGTGCATCGTCTCAGAGGCACGCGCCGACACTCGCGCGTGCCTTCGACTCGGGGTCCATCGAATAGGGGGCGGGGATTTCCCCATGTCCCTCGCCCCTGGACCCTTTGGATTCATGGGGGGCGGAAGAGGGCGTCATCCGCCTTTCTTCGGCGCCCGGTGCATCTTCTGCGGCCCGGGAAGGGAGTTGAGATCTGCATCGTCCGTTCCGCAGCTTCCTTCTGCGACATCACGTCCTCGCAGAAGGACACCACCGCGTCCCACAACTCTGCGCTACCGACCATCCTCCGCACTACTGCCGGCAGCGTCAGGTCGCCTCCTACTTCATTTGTGAGGACACGGCGCAGCTCCTCTCAAGCTATAAACTCGGAGAGCGTGTGCTGCGCCGTGTCCTCCCCGCATTGGACGCAGTGGTGGCACCGAGCGTCCGGCTCCCTGCCTAAGCGACGCAGGTACTTGCCGAAGCAGCCGTGCCCCGACAGCCTGCGTCACCCTGAACGACATGGAGCCGTGCCTTCTCCCGAGCCAGTGGTCGAGTACTGGCCGGATCGCCCCGACGGTAGCGAGGCCGGCGGTAGGGCGCGTAAGCCTCTGCCGCCAGTCCGCCACCAGGACCTGACGGAGCTCCTCTCGGCACAGCTCGATCTGCCGCTGCCTCCCCGCTCTGCCCCTGTTCCTCGCGCCATCGGTACAATGACGCGAGTACTTTCGCCTCTAGGTTCTAGGGCGGGGATCCGGCCAGGACGCAAGCCGCCTTGTAGGAAAGGTCAAGCTACCCCAAACAGTCAGATATTCCCAATCAACCTTGGGCCTTAATGCTTCAGAGATAAAGCTGAAAATCTAATAAGGAAATCTGACAGATTGGGAACTACTGGTCCAATCTGAAAAATTCTTTTGGCTTTGGCTAGCCCATTAATCCAGGAAGGCTTTATGCTATATAATACCACGCTGTGACCACTAGGAGCGCAGCATATAAAAAAAACATATCGAAACCTACGCGGGTGAAACCGTGGGGCGCTGCTAGTTAATTATAATATTGGTAGGATACATTGATAAAATATTAAACTAAGGTAGATATGTCGCTAGCGCACTAAAAATGAAGCGTACAAAAGGAAGTAAGTCCTGTATCTCGCTTTAGTCACTCTCGATACACTCGTAAAAACAAACGACAAACACTAACAGCGCAAACGACAAACACTATCCATCTTTTTCTTCTCTATGCTTTAGATTGCGCCCCATCTCACTCACACTGTAACAATGTATGCCGAATAAAAATATGCATGTGTGCTGCTGCTGTGTTCGGCACATTTTTTTTTGGTCAGTTTGTTAGAATATATCGTATCTGTTTAATATTTTATCAATGGTAGGATATAAAAATACCATTCAATGGTGCATACTTAATACATGTTAAGAGTAAAATACGTACCAGAACAGGTTTGCCATCACTATTTATAGCAGCAAGTGGGCCACCAGAATCACCTCTGCAAACGCTTTTGCCTCCGAGGCCGCTGGTACAGATATGAGAAGAGTGGAGATGGAGAGGGAAGGCCAAACGGCAAATACTGTTAGTAATCACGTACAGGTTCACGAGACTGAGGCTCTGGTTAGCTGAGATGGAGCCATCTGGAAAGGGAAATTATAATCAGCTTTTAACGTTCCAACTGCAGGGGCAAAAATCCATTCTCCGTCAGTGGGAGTGGGCCGTAATCGACCATGTGGCCCATTGCAACTTGGTATTATCATATTATGTTTTAGAATTTCTAGGTCTAGGGCATGCTGGTTTCCTTAAAATGTTTTCCACCACTTTGTGTAATTTCAAAGCCTTTTATTCAAATTAAGTTGAGAATCATAGTTCGGTTATATTAAAAATAAAGAAAAGATCATAAGACCATTTAAAAAAAAAACATAGGAATTTTCAAACCTACAACTGTGGTCTAAGTTCATTTTTTTAAAAAACTTGCCGTCTTCCAGAAAAAACTTCAAACCCTTGATCTTGAATATCTTCTTTAGCACCAATAGGATCGAGGGGGACTTTTAAAGTTACATTTCTAATGGACAAACCAAACTCCCAACCTCTTTATTTAGCCCATTATTTTTTCTCGTCATTTGGCTTTGTCGGAATTTTCTCTAAAATGACGTCTAAAACTGACGAGACTATCAGCGATTTTACAAAACACAGTCTCTCAAAATGACTGCCATTTTTTTTTTAAATTAAGACTGCCCTATCCTGTGAATTTTATCCCGTATTTTAGATGTGTTTACAAAAATATAAACTCACATACACAAACAACCAGACCCAGAACAACTTATAAGTCATACAACTTAAAGTCATACTTGAAGTCATACAAATATTCCTTCCGCACGGGAATCGAACCCGCGACAAGCTGTGCAGCAGTCAAACATTTAACCGCTACGCCAATCATGCCGTCATTTATTAATTTCTAGTACTTTCGCTGGAAAGAAAAAGTGACGCAACGTTTGTTGCATCACTTTTTCTCTTTCTTTGATGGGCTATCCAACGCAAAAAGAATTTTTCGAGTAGTAGTAGTTTCCGAGACTAGTGCGAACAAACAAACAAACATACAAACAAACTCTTCAGCTTTATATATTAGTATAGATAACGAATGAAACAAAGAGAGATTACAGGATAATCTATCCTGTAATATCTCTTTGTTTGTTTTAGATTTTATATATATATGAGTATAGATAACTAATGAAACAAAGATATATTACAGGATAATCTATCCTGTAATATCTCTTTGTTTCATTAGTTATCTTATTTATTATTATTTTGTTTATATATTAGTATATAAACAAAATCTAAAACAAACAAAGAGATATTACAGGATAGATTATCCTGTAATATCTCCTTGTTTCATTAGTTATCTATACTAATATATAAACAAAATCTTAAACAAACAAAGAGATATTACAGGATAGATTATCCTGTAATATCTATTTGTTTCATTAGTTATCTATACTAATAAAGCTGAAGAGTTTGTTTGTATGTTTGTTTGTTTGTTCGCGCTAATCTCGGAAACTACTGGTCCGATTTGAAAAAATATTTTTACGTTAGATAGCTCATCAATCCAGGAAGGCTTTAAGCTATATAACATCACGCTATGACCAATAGGAGCGGAGCATAATTAATTCCACGCGAACGCAGTCGCTGGCGGCTGCTAGTAAGAAATATAAACTATGGAATTTGCACATACCGTCACTCGTCCAACCGAAACCAGATGCAACCGCAAGCACTCCCTCAAAACTGTCCTTGAGTTGCGAACCAGTAGGAAGAGCGATAGGGGATAAATTGTCTGTAAAAGTGAATGTTTTATAGTGAATGTTTTTATCGCATATTTTGTTTGAAAATTAGCCAATTTGGACAAAATCAGCATTTAGCAGTACATAACCCCTAAGTAAATATTCTCGAGGTAACCTATACGTTAACATCATTTGTCCGTCGATGGTTAACTTAACATATTAGAACTTTGGATAGTTATGACCTGCAAGAAACCAATAACCAACCTGACAAAGCGACGTTTGAAGGCAGATAGATGACAGCCACATCATTGCGGACTAGAATTGGCAACCACTGAGGATGTACAGCGACAGCACTGGTTTGCACCCTAGTTCCACCAGAGAATATGGTGACGGAACCAAGTACAACGGTGAAGACCCAGGCCTGGTTTTTCCCATCATACCAACAGTGGGCGGCAGTGATGACCTTATTAGGGCTGACGAGAGATCCTCCACATACACCAGTGCCGGTGATGCCAGTGTATTGGGCGAGGAGACCGGCCTACGGAAAAACTTGAAACTTTAACTGAATTTGGATTATTTGGAGGTGCATTATCCAAGCAACACATTTTGTCAACAAACAAACACATACCTGATATGGAATGGCACCAAGTGTGGAAGGATTTCCACCAACGACCCTCCCGGGGGCCATCCGTTGTTCTGCTTCACGTATTTTTTTGGCCAGCGGGATCGCATAATTTTGAATATAGCCATAGACAGTATTGTCTACGAAGTTTACTTCTTCAGCGTAGGCAAGAGCCGCCAGAGCTAGCACGAATAGGATTTTCATACTGCTGTTTACAGATCACCGTGTATTGAACTAGTTAATTAACCCGATGTATTTATATAAAGCGGTTATCGCCACAAATGATTATATTGATAAAAAGTAAGTATTGTTGCTCAATAAGATCAATACGTTATCGTGAAATTCTTACTAACTATGTCGATTTCTAGTCCTAGCTTTAATGTTACTTATGAACAAACAGTGAAACTGATACCAATATGAAATAAAAGTATTAAACAAAAAATCTTCATCCAACAGATTTGGCAATGGACAAATGAAAAAGTATTACAGAGGGACAAGAAGAAAAGAATATGATTTATGACGTCTTGCCTTATATATTTATTGCATTGGCAAGCACTGATGCAATCATTGATGGCAAAGCGCGCTAGTTTAATAAAAGACTATTCACTCTAGCCTTGAAGACATTTAAATTGTAGTCAGATGGAAAAATCACCGCTGGCAAATTGTTCCAGTCCCTAGATGCTAATGTCAACAATGAATTGGAAAAACAAATGATGATTCTCAGTAAGGATTTTCATTTGCTTTTCTATCGCTGTCGACTGCTAATGTAGCCAAGAGATTGGCGGTATTGCCACGTTTTATGGTAATGCTAAGTCTCTGGCCAAAGAAAAAATCAGCCCTTAGATCACGGGAACTGTCAACAAGCCGTTTGGAGAGTTAATTGACCTAATCTAATTTAATGTGACTTGTTAAAAAAAATAGCAAAGTTACCTAGCTACCACGGTTGAAAAGATGCAGTACTATGAAAGACGGTAATGAAGCGCGCCGTGAACATTTTAATATTTTTATAAATGATGATAAAGCACTCTACAGACACTCATTGTAGTCCGACGGAAACACCACCGCTGGCAAATGGTGCCAGTCCCTCGATGTACGCATTAAAAAGAAGAGACGAAACGCTTCGTTCGGGTCGTCGTTGTGGTGTCAACAACGTAATGGTGGAAACTCGCCGTGAGACGAGTCGTCCAATGATGGAACGGAGATGGGGGAATCAAAACATCCAATTCCCTCGCACACTCTTCAAACTGTAGTTTTAGGCAATAAAATGTTTTTTACTGACTTTTAATGCAGAGAAGCGTGTTGCCGCCTTGCAGTTACCAACACATAATAATCAAACAATAAACATATATTATCACCCACACATATTTTTTTCATTGCTGCAACAAAATTAAACTATTGGGCAATAACATTTCTCAGTATTCTCTAAAAACGCATAATGTCAGGAAGCCCAGCTTTTGCAACCAATAATAAACGTGTGCGAAAAGTAGTTTATGAAATCCCGCGCTCACTCTTGCTTAAGAATAGAGTAGTGAGATTCTCGTAATGCTGATATCGATAATTACCGTTGAGCATTAATTGCAAAGGAGTCTTGCAACAATGGATAGCCAATTATACCACTGACGTTATATCAGTGTTTAGTTTTTGGTATAGCAATCAAAAGAAAGTAAGGTGGGCAGGCTCTTATTCTGATATCCCCGGAGGTCTAAGCTCCCCCCATTCTTTTAATCTGTACGTAAATTAACTGCTAGGTAAGCTCAGCAGTACCAAAATTGGCTGTCACGTGGACGGTGTTTGCATGAACAATATTAGTTACGCTGATGACATGGTCCATCTATCGGTGCTTTAAGAAAACTTCTAAAATTTGTGAAATTGACTTGATTGAATTATTATGTGGTGACTCATGGACTCAAATACAATACCGATAAGAGTGAGTGGTTGGTTTTTATCGAAATCCATTATCCTTACAATTTAATAATTTATGTACGTGGGACACTCAGAAAGTTCTGCGATAGTAAAAAAAATATTCTATTAAAAATATATAAGTACCAACATATATTTTTATTAAATCTTTTCAAAGTACTCTCCACTAGCCTCTATACAAAGTTTCATGCGTCAGAATCAGTTTTCGAAACACTTTTCCCAGTCCGTCGCAGACACCTCGTTTACAGCCTTCTCGAACGTTGACAGCAGTATCCCTTTGAGCTGATCTTTTATTTTTGGGAATAAGAAGAAGTTACACGGTGCTAGGTCAGGGCTGTAAGGAGGGTGACCCAGGAGTTTGACCGGTGTACTGTCCAGGAACTCCCTCGTTTTGACTGCGGTGTGGGCGGGCGCTTTGTCGTGGTAAAGCATTAATCCGCAAAGCCATGTGTTTGGTCGCTTGTTGCTCACAACAGAGAAAACTTCTGTCAAGCATTTGGTAGTATACCATTTAGCGTTAATGCTTCTTTGGTTTCGTAAAGGCACACCGAGTAGCCATTTTATTAAGATATATGTATAAATCTAATAATTTGAGCATCTTATCTCCCTAACTTGAGAATGGTCGCAATATTCCCAATTGGTACCTATTGCTACTAACATAACCATTCTATAATGTTGCCACTGCTGGGATGCAGGCCTCTTCTCGATATTTATAATTTACTGGGTGATATGTTAGTTCTCAATATTCCCAATTGGTACCCATTACTACTAACATAATCAGTCTATAATTCTGCCACTTCTGGGACGCAGGCCTCTTCTCGATGTTTACCAGTTACTGGGTGATATGCTAGTTCTCAATATTCCCAATTGGTACCTATTACTACTAAGATAATCAGTCTATAATGTTGCCACTGCTGGGACGCAGGCCTCTGCTCGATGTTTACCAGTTACTGAGTGATATGCTAGTTCTCAATATTCCCAATTGGTACCCATTACTACTCACATAACCAGTCTATAAAGTTGCCACTGCTGGGACGCAGGCCTCTTCTTGATGTTTACCAATTACTGGGTGATATGCTACCCTTTAGTAAAACTGAAAAAGGATCGAGGACATAGCTCGTTATTAAATAAACTGCTGTGAGGATTACAAATATAAGAAACACATAACAAAGTAAGAAACCATAACTTTGTATTTTCTCAATATACATCGAAAGTTCAAGATCCTTGTTTTAGCATTAGTAATAGTTTCTTTATGCTTTGATGTTTTAGATATTCCAATATTTTCTTTATTTTTGCATTAAAATTATGAGTGTTGGATTAAGAAACTAAGGTAGGAGGTGACTCTGGCGAAAACTGATGGCAACTGCACTTCACAGCCTAAAGCAGAGCCGAAAGACGTGACACCGATCTGAAAAACAGAGAAATATTATTAAAAATGATGTGTGAAGACTGTTAGATACAAAGTATATACACTGTGTAAAGAGAACCCCGTCCGACCAGTAAGGATAATAAAGGTTAGGTAAACACATGACCAAATAAGATATGAAATTTGACACAATCATCCTATTAAGAAAGGAATATAAGATCTATAGATATATTATTGTATTAGATCTAGGTTTAGACTAGAAATCTACTCCTCCCGTATCCAGCGGTTTTCCACGACCTTCACCAGGTCGTGCACGGTGCAGGTCCACTTTGTCGGGGCCTACCCATGCATGCCTACGTCTGCAGTGCGTTTTCGCTACTCGAGAACCCGTAGGTCCCATCGGGTATCGGTCCTACGGGTAATGTGCCCGGCCCACTGCCACTTATTTGTTGCAATTCTTCGGGCTATGTCGGTTACTCTCGTTCTTCTGCGGATCTCCTCATTCCTGGTTTGATCACGCAGTGAAACTCCAAGCATAGCCCTCTAATGGAGAGAGGCCCATTGAGTTACCTTGAGCTTTCTTATAAGACCCGTTGTTAGCGACCACGTCTCAGTTCCATATTATTCCATGTCTTGTGACACTGCGGTATTTCGGACGAGAACCGTCGACCGCTGCTCTCAAAACGGCGAAAAAAGACATTGTGATATGTGCCGATTTCGGCATGTTTTGAAGCCAAAAACTTTGAAGACATGTGCCATCTAATAACCCGCACTGCGCAAGCGTGGTAGATTACGGCCTACTTCCTCTCACCGAGAGAAGGCCAGTGTCCCAATCGTAGGAACATTATGGGCTGATTACGATAAACACTGTTTTTGTTTCATGAACTTTGTAATGATTTTTATTTATGTTAGTGTGCCCTCATAAAAAAATATATAACAATTTTGTTTCTACCACTTCTAGTTTTCTTGTGACAGCTACATATTTATTTCTGACCTCACATACGTTTCTTTGTTTACATAACTACATTCAGTCGACTGTGTAACTATTGTGTTTGCTAAATTACATTTTATTTACGTTACTTTGTAAAAAACTGAATGATCAGAAAAAACTCGCCTGGAAATATTTTGTGAATGTTCTTCAAAATTTTCTAGGTAACCATAAAGCGGAAAAACAAAGGTTTAATAAACTAACTTATGACATAATTTAAAGCTTTGGGGTGTAATATGTCCTTGAAAACACATATGCTGGACTCTCATTTGGATTTCTTTACGGCAAATTTGGGTGCTGTGAGTGACGCACGAGGTGAGAGGTTCCATCAGGACATTTCCCTAGTGGAGAAGCGTTATCAAGGGGAATGGAGTCCAGGAATGCTAGCAGACTATTGTTGGGGACTTAAAAGGGACCTACCAGAAGCCAAATATTCAAGAAAATCATAAGTATCTATTAGATACTGGGAAATAATTCTGTAAGTGTGGCTGATTTTTGTACTTTTTACGAAAATATATGTTTTGATGTCACAAGAAAACCTGACGTGTACATTTTTTTAGTTGATATATTATTGTTTGGTGGTCCTAGTATATTCAAAATTTGATATTAATTTTCTAATGAAAAAAAAATACAAATTTGTTGAGAGTGTTATGTATGTATCTGTTATGTATGTTGTTAGACGAAACAGGATAGGTATATATGGGACAGTCAAAAAGGGTAAAAAAAATATATTCGTTTTGTAAACTCCCTAAACTATAGCGGATGATAGCTTCCGAAAATATTATTATATAGCAAAGAAAAATTTCACAAACCAAGACATCCTGCCCATTCTCGGAGGCGACAAGAGGGCCACCAGAGTCACCGTTGCAGGTACCAATACCACCGACCCCGCTGGTGCAGATGTTGGAGGGCTGGACAATGAGTGGGAAAGCAAAGCCGCAAGCGCTGTTAGTGATCACATTCAAGCGGACGTGGCTCAGGAACTGGTCAAGTGAGATGGAACCACCTGGAAAATGAGGTACAGAATATTTTAGAATAGAATGTAGATTACAGAACATAAATAAAAAGATTTTACAAAGGATGACACAATGGGTGGTCTTATCGCTAAGAGCGATCTTTTACCTTGGTCTTTGTATGTACTTGTGAAACCATTGTTTAGTTTTAACTTTGATCCTATGTTCCTTAGGTCTCACCTAGTCTTGGGTTTAACATTGCATCACCTTTTTTTTT
The DNA here is from genome assembly GCA_017933935.1 of Sesamia nonagrioides. NCBI lineage: Eukaryota > Metazoa > Arthropoda > Insecta > Lepidoptera > Noctuidae > Sesamia > Sesamia nonagrioides. The sequence goes on along the minus strand of JADWQK010000148.1, from coordinate 1,339,992 downwards.
TTTTTTTTTTTTTTTTTTTTTTTTTTTTTTTTTTTTTTTTTTTTCGCTGTGGGAATGCCTTTACGCACCGTACCCCGAAGGGCGTGTGTGGGACTCGCCCAGCCGAAGCCGGGAATACCCACTAAACCCACAGCGACACTCCGGCATCGCCATACTGGCGGAGGAGTGGGAAACTAGCGCAGCCTGAGCTACCTCTCCCCCGCCGGCGAAACCCGCCTAGTTGGGCGGGCCCTCAATTGCCCCTCCTGGGGAGGGGCCGTGGCTCCCGCGTGATGAACGATGTAAGGCGGGCGTCGGCCTCACGCCCGCCGCTCACCTCAGGGAGGGAGAAAGCGGGCGAAATCCCGCCTTCTCCTCCCCCTACGCCGCCTGCGGAGCGCCGAAGCGAGGGGATCCTCCTCCCGCTCGCGCTCCGCTGCCTCCTTCTGCGACATCACGACCTCGCAGAAGGAGGCCATCGCCACCCAAGCTTCTTCGCTCCCCACCATCTCTCTGACGATGGCGGGCAGCGAGAGGTCCCCTCCAACCGCCGTGACAAGATCGCGACGCGGCACGGCCCACGACGGGCACACCGCGAGGGTGTGTTCCGCCGTGTCCTCCGCCGCGCCACAACCGTGGCACGACGGTGTCTCCTCTCGTCCTATCGGGTGCAGGTACCTGCCGAAGCAGCCGTGACCGGAGAGTACCTGCACCAGACGGAAGGAGAGGAACCCGTGACGCCTGTCGAGCCAGTCCTCCAGGACCGGCCTGATGGCGTCGAGGGTACGGCGGCCGAAGACGGCGGAGGCGAGGTCCTGTGTCCACTGCTGGACAAGAGCGACCCTCGCCTCCCGCCGGACGGCCTCCCTCAATTCTGGGGCCGGACGCTCGCCCAGCGCCCTGCGCCCCGCCGTCCACTCGTACACCCTGGCGAGCACCCACGCCTCGAGCTCCCAAGGCGGGGTGCCCGCCAGAGCGCACGCCGCTGCGAAGCCCACCGTGCGGTAGGCCCGCGATGCCCGCTGGGCAACATTGCATCACCTCGCTCAACTGCCGTCAACCTTCCTATTCCTAAGTTTTTTAAGTGAATAGGCTTAATAAACTAGTGCACTTTACCATCAATGATTGCACCACTGCGTACCATCAGGCGGGATTGCAGTCAAGCAGTAGTTTATAATTATTAAAAAAAAAGTAGCCAACTGCCAAGTCATACCCGGTGAGAGTCTCACTGCACAACACCATCTCCTTGTCATGGATCTCTACGTAAAGGCCCAACGCAGACGTGTGGAGCACTGCCCGCGCCAGATCCGGTGGTGGCTGCTGGATAAAAACAGGTCCCAGGATTTTGCGTCGGTTATTGGCGACAAGTGCGCCGGTACCGATGCGGAGCCTGTTCAAGAATACTGGAACAGGATCCAGGTAGCTATTACTGGGGCAGCGCGGGTGGTGCTCGGCGTCTCCAAGGTCCTGATTCTGGGATGACACAGTCCAGAGGTAGACTAAGGTGAAGAAAGCCCTCTTCAAAACGTGGCAAGCGACCGGATCTCCTGAAGATCGCAACGCATACAAAGTTGCCAAACGTGCCACTAAAGGAGCTGTAGCCAAAACCAGACGAGACCACTTGCAACCTCTCTACGAGAAGTTGGAATCGTCTGAGGGGCAAAAGCTCATTTACAAGTTGGCACGTTCTAGGGTTAAAGCGGCACAGGATATATCCAAGTGCCGCTGTGTAAAAGACCCTGTTGGCAACTTACTATGCGAAAACCTAGCGGTGAAGGAGTGATGGCGCTCGTACTTCCACGAGCTGCTGAATAAGCAGCACCAAGAGGTGTAGACACCGGTACTCCCTCCAAATCTTGGATTAGTGCTCCCAATAACGCCTGAGGTAGTCCATACGGCTCATCGTCGCATGGCGAATCGGAAAGCTGTCGGAGCTGATGGAGTCCCCATTGAGGCCTGGAAGGCGATGGGTCCTCGCGGCGTGGGTATGTTAACTTGCTTTTTGAACCGCGTGCTCCTGACCGGCAAAATCCCGAGCCAATAGAGACTGACTATTATTACTCCAGTCTTCAAAGACAAGGGCCCGGTACAGGGCTGTGGCAACTATCGCGGTATAAAGGTCATGTTCCACACCATGAAGATCTTTGAGAGGATTATAGACTCCCGGATCCGGCAGGAATGTGCTGTCTCGGAGTGTCAATATGGGTTTCGTCCAGGGTACGGAACCATGGATGCTATCTTCGCTCTAAGGATTGGAGGTTAGGACCGCTGTTGGTGACACTAAACCCTTTCCCGTCACCGTCGGAGTCCACCAAGGTTCCGTCCTTAGTCCGTTTCTGTTCAGCGTGATATTAGACGTCTTGTCGGATAGAATCAGGGATTCACATGAGCAACCTCCTTGGTTGCTTATGTATGCTGACGATATCGCGCTGGCGGACGCGGACAGGGAACGGTTGGTGCGGGGTGCAGGAACGCGTGCTCCACGCGTTCGGCGACATTGATTGCGATGTCAGGGCACGTATTTCCGCAGCTTGGGCAAAAAGGCGTGAGGTGACAGATGTCATTTGTGACCTCAAAATACCGGTTAAGCTTAAGGGGCAGGTCTATAAGACCATCATTAGACCTGTTCTCCTGTATGGCAGTGAGGCATGGCCTGTGCTTGAGCGACACAAGCAGGAGCTGCGTGTCACGGAGATGAATATGCTGCGGTGGATGTGTGGAGTTACGCGGAAGCACCGCATCAGGAACTCCCGCATCCATGGCGGTCTTCATGTCCGTGACATAGCGGACAAACTGCAGGAGGGTCGCCTACGTTGGTCACATCTTACGAAAACCGGCCTGTTACGTGGGTCACAAATGTCTTGCCATGGCGCCTCCGCCGGGCCGGAACAAGCGGGGTAGACCAAAGAAGTGCTGGCTTTACGCTTTAACAGATGACATGCGTGCCAACAATCTCACACCACAGGATGCTAAAGATCGCGCGAAATAGAGGAAATTGAGTAAGAAAGCGGCCCCCGGGCTCCAACGCGACAGCCGCGGATGCAACCGGGATAAACGCTGAGATGATGATGATGATTAATTTCTTTTCATTGTTTCAATTTTGCACTATAATTCTTAGTAATAAATGCCCTAAATACTAAGTTATACTACGATCAACTAAATAATGTTATCTAAAGTACACAATTATGAATAAATACATAATGATAAAATAAAAAGGTTACACCAATCTAGCACAGGAGTACCATCAGTTAGTACTTGTATTTATTCACAGATGGCGTTATAATAAAAAAAATGGTCAGTATCAAATTTCTAAAATATATTAACTGAAAAAAGAAACTATAGTGGTTATAAAATCTAAGAATTCCATCACATCAAAGAACATTGTGTCATAAGAATAGTACTTAAAATTTTCAACAATATTCCAAAAGAAATAAGGGACCTTACTCTATAACGCTTCGCGCTGTAAATCAGAGCTACACACATGGTTATATAATAATTGTTTTTATAGTGTAAAATATGTTTTTGATAAAAAAAAAGTATCAGTTATATAGGTATTATGATAATAATTGATACTGCGATTTAATTATATTAAGTAAATTATATTTATTATCTTAAGTGGTCAAACTTAAATAATCCTAATACTTACATTAATACTTACTTACTTATGTTATTACAAATATTATCATCATTTTAATTTAAACAAATTAATGTGTTATATTTGTTCCATTTGAAACATGTATGATATATTTGTTAATAAATAGGAAAATATGGACTTACCGGTGGTCGTTAATCCATAGCCGGAGGCAATAGCTGAGGCACCAACAAAGTCTGAGAATCCGGAAGCCAAGGCGATAGGCCTGATGGATGCTGAAAGTAAAAAAAAAAAACCATTTGAAATCCTGTTGTCATCTGCTTTGTGGTAGTTAAAATGTCAAACGTCGATTTCAGAATGCCGATTTGTAGATTATCAAAACATTTTACACGATGTATCCTTGAAAACGGTGGGTGGACAAAATTTTACCCTGGCAAAAAACCTATACTAAATATTTCAATATTAGTAAGTTTTTGAGTCTGCAACAACAAGAAGCTGAAAAACTTATATAGTTAAATTATACACCCAAAATACAATAAATATATGAAGAATTAAGTTTCGTCAATTTTGTTGTCTTCCTCCGTGGCGCAGCGATCACCACGCCTGCCTGCGACGTGGAGGCCCCGGGTTCGATCCCCCGCCCAGGTCATGATGGAAAACGATATTTTCCTGATTGGCCTGGGTCTTGGATGTTTATGTATACAACGTGTAACATAAAGGGTATATACATAACAAAGGCATGGCATCTTTACATGATATCAAACGATATTGGAAGGGTTTTTTAATCCTATCTTTTTATGTTAGGAAGTTATGAGGAAAAACACCGCCTGTGATAGGCTACTATCATACTAGTCGCACAGAGATATTGAAGACATTTATCGGATTTTGGCAAGTAACGTGACGGGTAATGAGTAGAAACACACGAAACCGAAAATTTGGTACCAATTTTTTGAGTATTTTATTTTGAGTTGTAACCCTTCCGATATCGTTTGATATCATCTAAAGATGCCATGCCCTTGGTATGTATATACCCTTTTTGTTACACGTTGTATAGTATGTATCTATTATAAATATAGTATCGTTGAGTTAGTATCCCTTAACACAAGTCTTGAACTTACTTTGGGGCTAGCTCAACCCGTTATCAGTTTACTATATCATTAAATTTGTACGGAACCCGCGGTGTGCGAATCCCACTGGCATTTGACCGATTTTTTTATAAATGACTATCGTATGTACCACAGGTATGTACTATGTATGCAGTCTTCAAGATATCAAATTATTGCTGACTTACCTGACAACTGGACAGGGCTGCCTAAATAGATCACAGCGATATCGTTACGAATAAGTGAGGGTGTCCAGTTGGGATGCATGGCTACGACGCTGGTGTCAGTTCTGGTGCCTCCAGAGAAGAGGGTAGTGGAGCCAAGGACAACTGTTATTCTCCAGACTTGATTGACACCATCGTTCCAGCAGTGGGCGGCCGTGACCACTCGGCTGGCACTGATCAAGGAACCTCCGCACACACCAGTACCATTGGAGCCCGTGATGGAGAGGAGGAGTCCAGCCTGGTAATAAACAATATATTTTTAATACGTCATGATGATTCTGATGAATTATTAAACGCTTTAGCTCTCAATGACTTGGTCATCAGTTTTGCTAATACAAATGGCTGCGTATAAACGAATCAGTTGAATGGAGTTAGTAGCAATAGCAGCAGGGTAATTACGTAACACATTATCAGTAGCAATGGGTTTCATTTTGACAGTACTGAAACATTCATTGCGTTATTTACTTTGTTGAGCAGACACATTTTCGAATAAAGGGAGTAATGGAATAGCAATAAGCTTTAAAATGATTCTAATTGATAGTAGGTAATGGTGTGTTACGCAATTAGGGTGCCGTTTTAATTATTAAATACTGAATGAATGACATTTAGCGATTAACTGCTGCACTGCTTGCCGCTCTTCATTGAACTAACGGAACAAATCCATACTAATATGTATTATAAATGCAAAAGTATCTCTGTTTGTCTGTGCGGCTTTCACGCCAAAACTACTGAACCGATTGTAATGAAATTTGGTACACAGATAGTCTAGAGCCTGAGAAAGGATATAGGCTCTATAACATCCCGCTATGACCATATTGACATGACAATATTGCGAAAACGGGGGCAAACGCGGATTTACATATTCATCATCATCGTCACCATCAACCTTTTTATCGTCCCACTGCTGGGCACAGGTCTCCTCTCATACAGAAAAGGATTGAGCGTAATCACCACGCTTGCTCAATGCGGGTTGGCGATTTCAGACTTAGAGTCCAGTTTTCCTCAAGATGTTTTCCTTCACCTTCAGTCATTGGTGTCCAAGATATACGTAGAAAGTACATATAACTTTAGAAAAGTTACATTGGCACTTGCCTGACCTGGAATCGAACCCACACACGCATATTTGAGAGGCTGGTGTTTTAACTAGGCCACCACGACATTTACATATTGCTCTCATTATTTTAACAGGCGCTTATTTTATATCAACTCGTGGACGGAGTCGCGGGCAACAGCTAGTACATACATATATGTGTGACCTACTATCTATTAGTTGTTCCCGGCCTGGCTGTACTTTAAATGTTTATAAAGTCAAGCACAGGTAAAAGTTACTGGAATGGGGAAACGTCGATGAATTAAAAAAAGACAAAGTAAGTAAAATATCAAACAACTAACCTGGTATGGGTATTGTCCCGGTCCAGCTGGTAGTCCACCGACGATCCTCGAGGCAAGAAATTTCTCTTCCGCCGCTTTGATCCTTTCGGCTTTAGGGATACTAACTTTCGTCAAGTAGCCATAAGCGGTATTCCCGTATAGGGATTCATCCGCACAGGCAAAGCTTGCCAAAGCCAAAAACGCTACTATAAAGGTTTTCATCGTGGTTCCAGCTGAAACTAGATGCTAAAATATTTTTAAGACTGTTATATATAGAGGCGATATTGATAATGCATTGCTGATTTAATTAGTCTGAAGATAAGAAGAGGTATCAAAACTTATCTAAATGTCAGTGTAGTGATTAATTATTTTGATTTGGATATCATTTTGTAATTAAAAACACTACTTACTACCCACTTTTATCAGATTATCCGCGTGCTACTCAATTAACATGATATTATCATTGTTTCATTAGACGCTGGTATTATCGAAGTCCCTGAGGACACGGTGGAGCATACGGTGGAGGTCTGCCCGGCTTGGGTAGAGCACCGCCGTGTCCTCGTAGCGGCGATCGGCGGTGATCTCTCGTGTCCGACCCTGGTCCAGGCCATGGTCCGAAGCGAGAGTGCATGGCAGGCCGTTACCTCCTTCTGCGAAGCAGTGATGCTGGCAAAGGAGGAGGCGGAGCGCGTGAGGCAACGGGAATCCCAGCAACCTCACGCCACTAACCGCCGCAGGAGACACCCTGGTCGGGAGATGACACTAAACTCCCAGCCACCGTAGGCGTGGGCCTGCGGGCGGTGAGCAGTGGGCAGCTCGCCGCTCGGTAAGGACCAGGCCTGTGTCGACGGCGCGTCGTGTTTCACGCGCGCCTCAAAGAGATGTCAGCACGTCGTGACGGGGTCCACGAAGACCGATGGATGCCTCCTGGGTCAGGGTTGCGGGTTGGTTAAACAAGAAATCGTGGCCCTGGTTATTTGCACAGGCAAGTGAAGAAACACGGGTGGGTTTTAGTCAGTAAAAGTCTGACACGCCCTTCCGCTCTACCCAGAGCGGGAGAAGTCATTTGATGATTTCAAAAAAAAAAAGGTATTATCGAAGTATAACAAGCTTATCGAATGTCTACTTCCTATGGAATTTATGTACAGACGGCAGAAGGTCAAACTACCAGAAACTTTTTCCCAATCAACTTTGAACTTTTACTTGTGATTCCGTGGATCAATGAAGTATCGGAGACCGCATATAAGTCAAAAACTTGTATATTTAGTTACTATACAAATAAAAAAAAACTTTTCTCTTTATCTGTATCGTCAAAATAATAGGTAGGTATTTACTAAATGCAATAAAAGTATTAAACGACACATGATGTATATTTGACGATTTACCAACCAAAAAATAAAAATAAGAAAAGTACCTGACTTTTATATGAAGATGAATGATAGAATGGTACGCACGGAACCCTTTTTTTTTCTCACCTCTACCAGACCGTCCTCCGTCTGGGGGTCGACGGAGGGTGTGCCGGGCTCTCACCGGCTAAAACCACTAGAGCGTTCATCTTCTTGCCTATGGCCGGGGATGCAGGTCCTAGTTTGCCATAACGCCGCATCCCCGGCAGGCCTTAACCCGCCGCGCGGCAGATCGGCGGGTCTCTCTTCCTCCCCTCCTTCCATCAGGTAGGCGTGTAGGAACAGCCACTCCACGACTATTCCGGCCCTAGCGACGGACGTCGGACTCCCCCGGTCCTCGTCCCGTCAGTCTCTCGTTATGGAGGAAGCGGATCGACCTCGGCTTCCCTCCTCCTCCGGCCAGCGCGCCGTCGGCGGGACGGGAGAGTGTTCAGTGCCTCCCTCTCCTGTTCGGCCGTCTCCTTCGCGGAGATTACCTCCTCGCAGAAGGAGATGACAGCGTCCCATGACTCCTCGCTGTCGATCATAGCTCTGACCACGGCCGGCAGCGAGAGGTCGTTTCCGCCGATCGCTGCGGTGAACGCACGGCGCTGCTCGTCCCACGCTGGACACTCCTCTAGGGTGTGCCGCGCCGTGTCCTCTGCCCCGCCACCGCAGTGATAGCACGCCGGTGTTGGCTACCGACCGATACGACACAGGTAACTGCCGAAACACCCGTGTCCGGTCAGCACCTGCGTCGCACGGAAGGTGAGCGCCCCATGCCGTTTCCGGTCGATCCACTCCTCCATGCAGGGTCTTACCGCCGCTATGACGGCGTGCGCTGCGCTGGGTTGCGCAAGTCTCTCGGGCCTTCCCGCGCCACTTGTAAAGCGACGCGAGGGCTCGGGCCTCGAGATCCCAGGGCGCCGTTCCGGCTAGGAGGCAGGCCGCCTCGTAGGTTCGTAGGATCGTGCGGTATCCTCTTATCATCCTGACTGCGGTCGCTTGCTGCGGCCCTTGAATGACCGCAAAGATGCGAGGCGTTAGGTGATCCGCCCACACTGGGGCCCCGTAAAGGGCCATCGACCGCACGACTCCTAGGTACAACCTCCGGCACGATGAGTCGGCCCCCCCCCCCTAGGTTCGGCAGCAGCCGCGATAGCACGGCCGCGGCCGTTCTGTTTGAGGGCCAGTTGCCGGAAGTGCGGCCCGAAGTTCCACCTGCCTTCGAGGACGAGACCGAGATATCTCATTGTCGCCCCGACGGCAATGCGAACGCCTCCTACCTCGATGTGTGAGCCCGCAGGTGGACCCCGCCGAGCCCCGTGGAAACACAGGGCCTTGGATTTGTTGAGCGCCATCTCCAGCCCCAGACGCCGGATCCTCTCGGCCACTTGCGCAACCCCTGCCGTCGCTAGGATGGCTGCGTCGCGATACGTCCTCAGGACCAACGGCTTAACGTGCTATCCGAGGCACGATCAGACCAGTGCAAATATTCATATTCATACATACAAATATTTGCACTGCGCGGGGATCGAACACGCGCCTTCTTGCGCAGCAGCCGGCGTTCGCTACCACTACGCCACGGAGGCTGTCGACATCGTCATAAAAGACATAATATCTACTGCTAATTTTCGTAGTTTCTAGTTAGTGTTTGCAGTTGGAATATAATTTACGGACAGATAGTCTGAAGACTATCTTTGATTGCTTGCCTTTAGTATCTATTGATAGGAGTACACACGTATAAAGAAGATCATCATTACTTGCGAAAATACAGCTAAAATTGACAAAATCTTTCAAAAATATGCGATCCCGATTATATTTTCTTTGTATGATCATCTATAGAAAAAAAACCTAAATTATCTAATCTATAAATTGTTTTTGAAAGATATATACGTCACGAATTTCATGATAAAATTGTAGTGTCATCGATAAGGATAACAGAGGTATAAGATTCAACTATAAGAATATTCCAAAAATGATTATATATAAAAAAAAATTGTTACCTAAGTGATGTTGAAAATAGCTGCGTTTTTTCTGCACACGACGAAAAACTTATAGATCCAAAAAATACTGAAATATTCGGCAGTATCGCTAAAATATATATATATTTATTTGATCTTGTTTCTTAAAGGAGACCACTCTTGGTAATATTTATCTCTCTATTGAAAAGTCACTTCATTTTTATTGATTGTAAACGTGTATATCGAAAATATTTTATTGTATTATAAAATCTAGGTTAAGTATACTTACTATTCTGATATATTGACCCAATAAACAGCGATCTAGAGTTAGATTGTGATTTTATAATCTAAAATGAAAAGAGATAAATCAATAAATAGTATTTTATAAACAGAAAAATACAAATGTTTCGCAAGTTATTTTTGCTTAAATATGTCGGTTGATGAAGTCCATGTATGAAGTGACACGAGCGTACGCACTTGGAAGACCTGATTGACAGCCCAGAAAGGAACTGAATGATGCCACACCAATCTGTAAACAAAAATATATATTTAAATTTATTCTTATTATTCAGTCTCCACACAATCGGTACCTGTACATGGACAGTACTCAAGGCCATTCTAGAAAGAGAAGGTGAAAGAACCTGAATGCAAATACTGCATAAAATGGAGCGAAAAAAGAGTTCTTAAAAAGATCTGGCAAAGGCGTTACCCAGCAGTGGGGCAGTAAAGGCTTATAAAAAAAATAACTTGGCTTTATGTCTGTTAAGGACAGACTGCACATAATAAATATGAATTACACGTAATTGCAATAACAGCGGATTTACATATACCTTATAACTATTTAACTTAATAAAGGACTTTATTCAGCAACCAAATAATCATGTGATTACGTCAATTTGTAAGATAACTTAATTTGTCCGATAATTTATTAAAAGAACAAACATAATGACGAGAAGTTTAGTGAACAATAATATTACTTTTTAATAGAAATCATTTTTCATATTCTCCAACTATATTTATATGCAAGCGATTACTTGACATGGTTGTCACGACTTGTGCAGTTGTTATGATATGTAAATTTCTTTATTATAAATGTAAGTAAGAATGTATTGTACTCATAAATCATCTCCATCAAATTCTCTGGTGACAACCGCATCGAACTCTGTCGCAGAGTTAATGGGAACAATTAATAATATGGTCATAAAGACAGAAACGAGTAGCGACATTGATTTATACCATCTAAAAGACCCCATACCAAAAGTTGTTTGTTATTTCTGTTGATGATGAGAGGACCGCCAGAGTCGCCTTTACAGAAACCTTTCCTGCCAAGTCCATTGGTGCAGATGTTGGAACTCTGGATGACGAAAGGGAACGCCCAGGCACAATTACTGTTAGTGATCACAGATACACTGACGTGACTCAGCATTTGGTTCGAGGAAATAGTACCGTCTGAAAATTAAACATATTAGTAATAATAAAAGCATCATAGATAACCAGCCTACAATGTTGGGACACAGGCCTCTTCTCGGTGAGAGGGAGTGGGCCGTGAGCCGTACCTAAGCCTACCACGCTGGCCCAGTGTGGGTTGGTAGATGTCACAAATCTTCAAAGTTTTTGGCTCTAGGACATGCCGGTGTCCTCACGATGGTTTTCCTTCAACGTTTTGAGAGCAGTGGTAATGAAATAATTTACACAAAGTAAAGCACCTTATGGGGTTCGAACCTAAGACCTATAATTTGTAAGGCATGGTAGATACCACTAGGCTACCGCTGGGCTGCTCTCATAAAAGTATCAGTATTATTGAAATTAAAACTGTTTAATGAAATAATTTATTTACTTAAATACATATTTCATTTACCTAAACTAGAGGCAAGTAAGAAGTACTTTTTTTATATATACAATATGTTAAGAAAACCCTCTCCGACCCGTAAGGATGGTAAAGGTTAGGTATACACATGATCAAATAACATATGAAATTTTACATAATCACAATACAAAGTAACAATACTAGTGAATTTTGAAATAATCTTTTTTTCCCGCGAATTAATTCAAACTTCCCCAAAAATTGGTAATTTTTAAAAAGTGACAACTATATTTTTGACGGTATAATTCTGAGCGAATAGCGATGCGACCGTGTGCCGCGTACCCTGCCCCTCTTCGCCCGCGCCTGGATGGCCTACCGCACATGTTTTAAGTTTCCTCTTTTTGCGAAATAATATTAATTTTTTTAGGGGGATTTTTTTTTAAGTTTTGCCCGACTTTGTAGGCATTAGTAGAATCAGTTATCGATACCTTACAATACCTTCACGGATTAGACAGGGTTTTCTTTACACATTGTATACTTCCGCCCGCGGCTTAGCCGCGTGGAGTTCGGTTATATCGCGCTTTTTAGATTTCCTAAGGGAAAGGTCCTAGCCTATGTCCTTTCTCAGGCTCTAGACTATCTGTGTACCAAAATTCATTACAATCGGTTGAGTAGTTTAGGCGTTAAAGCCGGACAGACAGACAGACAGACAGACAGAGATACTTTCGCATTTATAATATTAGTATGGATTATAAACTAGTGCTTGACCGCAATCCCGCCTGATGGTAAGCAGTGACCCAATGGTTGATGGTGAAGCGCACTAGTTTATTAAGAGCCCATTCACTCTAGCTTTGAAGACACTCAAATTGTAGACCGACGGAAACACCGCCGCTGGCAAACTGTTCCAGTCGCTCGATGTAAGCGGTATAAAGGCGGAGGCGAAACGCTTCGTCCGGATCGCAGTGGATATTACTTTAAGTACGAATAAACCTGAATCTCAGGTATAAAATTCAAGTACTTCTTAATAATTATATCTTAAAGTTTATTAAACTTAAGTATTATATAAAATTCTTCCGAATAGTAAATAATTTATCTACTTTAATTATAATTAAGTAGAAGAGTTTGCTACTATTTTACATCATCGATAAATATTTTTGCAATCATCTTCTACCAAGACCATGCAATTCTACTTTTTTATTGGCTCGCGTACAATAACAATAAAGAGAATAGAGAGATGTCCATCCTTTTTACTTTTGATTAAACTTATTTATCGAGTTATTATTCGTATACATAAACAAAATAAAAACTTTGTATTTTCAATAAAGTTAATTTAACAGAACTTATAAAATTACTAGCGGCCGCCAGCGACTTCGTTCGCGTGGTTTAGTTATGCTCCGCTCCTATTGGTCACAGCGTGATGTTATTAGCCTAAAGCCTTCCTGGATTAATGGGCTATCCAACGCAAAAAGATTTTTTTTTTAAATCGGATCAGTAATTCAAACAAACTCTGCAGCTATCTCTGACCAACACGAAAAGGTGTTGATTGTTTTACTACAATATTTGAATAATCACTTACCATTAGTGGTTGCACCAAACCCAATAGCTATAGCCCTCTCTCCAGCAAAAGATTCAGACAGTTCAGATCCACTAGGTAGAGCAACCGGAGCAACAATATCTGTAAATGGAAAAAGAAATGGTTGGTAAGCATCGATCACTTATACACTAGATACACTGCAGTCTCGAACCAAACTGTTATCAAAAATGGCGACAAGTATTAAGCAGTATAAAGTAGTCAAAATAAACATACATTAATTTAAAAGCCTTAAGTGCAGTATATAAAGTTCTTATCACAAAGCAGTACAAAAAGCCATTATTTTTTAACGACATGTTTGTTGTACATCAAATATCAAACTAAATTCAACCTTACACGCATGCAATAAAGTCAGAATTATAAAGTAATTACTAAATGAAAGAAGCACCCAAGTGCTGTGTTGTGCGCTTGTTCAGTTTAACCAATTTTTTTACGCTGATTGTGAATCTAGTGTATAAGTGATCAACGTTGGTAAGCTTACATAACGGTTTCACCTGCTTAAGTTTTGATCCCGTTAGAATATCAAGTTAAACATATCCTATGCGTTATTCCGGGTTATAAACTACCTGTATGCCAAATTTCATGCAAATCCGTTTAGCAGTTTTCGCTTGAAAGAGTAATAAGCATTCATGCATCCATCCATGTCTACATCCTCACTAACTTTCGCATTTTTATTATAAGTAGGATAGGATTATATCGAATTATATCGGAACCATGGCTATAAAGATTGATAATTAAAATTATCATTAGTATCAATTAGCCATAGTGCTTGTACACTTTTATTATCCATAATCTCACATCATATACATAATATCATATCATACACACAAGTGTTATTTATTCATTTCGGCTTAAAATTTTATTAATTACCTTTTCCTTGAACTTGAGTCTATACCTTTTATATCTCTTTTCTATGCGTTCTTCTAAACTAGTTATATTTAAGTCTATTTGGTACTAAATTACTAATATAATACAATCACAAACAATGATTTGGGTACTGACCTGACAATGGTACTGGAGACGCAAAATATGCTACCGCCACGTCATTACGGATTAGGGCTGGATTCCAATTTGGATGCACGGCCACAGCACTAGTTTGAACTCTGATACCACCACTGAACAGGTGCACAGAGCCAAGAATGATTGTTAACCGCCACGCCTGGAGGACTCCATCGTACCAACAGTGAGCTGCTGTGAGGACACGACTAGCTGAAATGAGAGTGCCTCCGCAAACGCTCGCAACAACTTGATTGTCCTGGATGATTTCGCCGAGTATACCAGCCTGTAATGAAAAAGGATAGCATATACAGGCAAATGAAGGAACAAGGGTAGGTTTTAGTCAGTTAAAGTATGATACGCGTTCCTTTCGCTCCTCCCAGCTATATAGCACTCACACTCACAAGCTATATAGCCTGTGTGTTGTGATATTTCATAATTACTACCTACCTTATTATATCTTACTAGTCACCTCGCCTTGCGGTTTCGATATGTTTTTTTTATATGCTCCGCTCCTATTGGTCGAAGCGTGGTGTTATAATATATAGCCTAAAGCCTTCCTGGATTAATGGGTTATCCAACGCAATAAGAATTTTTCTAATCACACCAGTAGTTGCTGAGATTAGCGCGTTCAAACAAAAACACAAGCAAACACTTCAGCTTTATATACACACATCAAAAGTGTCTAGGGATCAAGCATTTTTATGCGGATTTCTTGAGATTGAGATGTGGCTTTGTAATAAATTTATGATTTTATAAATTTATATGGATCCTTTTTGGTGCATTTCATAATTTGAATCAGGAACTGTGAATCAAATTCGAGTAAAAGATGAAAATCAGCTGTCAATATTTTCCCTATAAAAACATACAACGCATTGAAGACATTATTAGTGCTACTGTTTCCCTACTACTGATTAAAACCAACGTTATTATGGAGCGGCGACGTCATTTAAGCAGGGAAGAAATGCTCAGAGCCGTGGGAATGATAGAAGCTGGTTCCCGGCAACGTACTGTGGCTTTAGCTCTGAATACAAGTCAGAGTGTTATCAGTCGACTTTGGACACGTTACCGAAGCACTGGTACCGTGGCTGAGCGCCATGGAGGACGGTATCGCTGCACCACACGGAGACAAGACCGATACATTCAAATCTTAACTCGAAGAGCTCCAACAATAACCGCCATGATGTTAGCCGTGAGGCTTCATCACTCTTCAGGGAACTTAATTAGCGACCAAACAGTCAGAAACCGCTTGCATGAAGTGAACCTTCATTCCCGAAGACCGCTACGGGTACCACCTATAGCAATGCACAATCGTAGGATTCGATATCAATGGGCTCTTGAACACAGAAATTGGGCAGAAGAACAATGGCGTTTCGTGTGCTTTTCTGATGAGTCTCGTTTTGGTATGAGACCGGATACAAGACGTATACGACACTGGAGAACCCCTGGACGCCAACAGCGATTAAAATCCTGCCAGGAAGTCCATCCTTATAGTGGTGGAACCATCATGGTATGGGCGGGTATTTGGATCGGCGGAAGAACTGAGTTGATTTGGATCAGAGGCAACCTCAACGCTCAAATTTATGCTGAATCGATTGTATCAGACGTCATCGTTCCTCTACAAGTGCAAATCGGTCCCTTATTTCAGTTAATGCATGATAATGCACGACCGCACACCGCAAGAGTTGTAAGACAGACTCTCGCCGCAGCTAACATCAATGTCCTGCCCTGGCCTGCTCAGTCGCCAGACTTGAACCCGATTGAGCATGCATGGGATATGCTACAGAGAAGAGCTCTGCCGAATATGGAGGGTATCCAGTCGCAAGAAGACCTTTTTTTGTTGTTGCAACGAACATGGGCGGCCATTCCACAGCGTGATTTGGATGAACTCATTTTGAGTATGCCAAACCGATGTTCTTGTGTTGTTAGTGTTCGCGGTAGAAACACGGATTATTAATTGTTTAAGTTACCCAATAAAATTTTAGAGAAAACTGTTATTTCAGTCTTTTTTTCGAACTTTTGTGTTAGTGGTTCAAATGTCAAATATCCCTTTATTAGGAAAATGGCAAATTTCTTTATTAATGCAAAGGTGACTTGGTTTATCGTTACTGTGACAAACGAAAACACTTTATTTGATGAATCCTTAAAGAAAATTTTAATTAATATCAATCAGGAGAAAAGTTATTGCAAAAATATATGTTGATCCCTAGACACTTTTGATGTGTGTATTAGTATAGATTACTTTATACCTACGGTTAAAAACTAATAAAGGTAACTGATAAGGTGTAAACAACTAATAAACACAAAATATCAAAAGATAACATGGTTTCTAACTGCTCACTAATGACACCTTTTAGGTATACGTATTTGCTTATAATATATTCTTCTTATATCACAAGGGAATATCGCAAGCGACACGTCAAATACATTACGTAGTTCGATATTGCTAAGACAGTTCACAGTTTAGATATTAAAATTAACCTGGAAGGGGTATTGTCCAAGAGTGGCAGGCACTCCTCCAACAATTCTTGGACCAGCTTTCTCCGCCTTTCGAATTATCTCCGCTTCTGGAATTCCTATGTTCGTCATGTACCCATATGCAGGACCGAGTTTAGAAAAAAAAATCACGTCTTCAGAGTACGAGTATACGAGTGGTCCAAACAAAATAAATGCTACTAAAAAATGCATCGTGAAATTATGGTTCTTCACTAAAATAAATAATTTATTTTATGAGAAAAACAAAAATGATTCCGTTATTTTCGTAGAAATTTTGAATTAAGATTTTTCTGTTGCAACTTCAGTTCGATCTCTTTATTGTTTCCCTGTTTTTGTTTACGCCACCGTTTCACCAATCACTGATCTGTGTTTTCATTCTTATAATTAATTAGGCGAGCAAACAAATTGTAGGTGTGATTTCAAGCTAAATGGAGGAGCGAAGATCTTTTCTGACTGACTGATAACCGAGAATTGAGTTATGATACTTCGATAAGTATTATCAGTCAAAGGATTGGTCTTTCACTGATAATATGTATCAACCTCGTGAATAAGATGCCGGTCACAGATAAAATCCAATAAAAACAGCACATAGTGCCAACAGCTGGTATTTATACATTGTTGATATTTGCTATGATCCATACTAATATTATAAATGCGAAAGTAACTCTGTCTGTCTGTCTTAACAGACAGACAGCTCCCCCGCTTAAACCTCTCAACCGATTTTGATGAAATCTGGCACAGACAATCTTTAGACCCTGAGAAAGAACATCGGCTACCTTTTATCCCGGAAAAAATTGATATTCCGGAGGGAAATCTAAAAAGCGCGATATAACCGAACTCCACGCTGGCGAAGCCGCGGGCGGAAAGCTAGTATTAAATAAAGGAAAATGTATGAAATGAATTGTTATATGTTATTCAAACGTATAACAATTTAAATAATTAAATGCTATCTCAGTACAAAAGATTTAACCAAAAATTCGCGAATTTTGCAAGGGATGCTATGTTTATAGTTGATGGGCCGGATTTCCCGCAATGCGCTTATATAAACAATTTCAGTCTCTGCCTTGCACAGGGGACTGTCACTCAAGCGCTGACGCGGAACAACCCAATGATATTAGCTACCCATTTAGTGCAGACCCCGACGTCGGTTACCTATGACCCTTTTTACCCTTCAACTAAGACCGGACGGGACACATGGAAGCTCAAGTTTAAGTGGACAGTCGTTTTAGTCTAAAGTCAAACTCTTTAGTTATGCTGACATTGTATTCAGATTCAATTCGCATGCACTCGTGTCAGTTCGGTTATCTTCTACTTTTTGGTAAAGGTTTAGGTTTATTTGTATGACAATAGAACAGAATAATTAGCTGCATTGTGCTGCCTTCATCGTAGTTGAATACTATGACAAGTGTTGCTTACAAACAAGAATTTGGTGAAAGGAATATATCAGATACGGCAGTAAATATTTTGATTATTTTATTTTTGGTAAACTGTACCTTCTTGCAGGTGCATAGCAAACAGTTGATACGAACTTTACTCCAGGAATACGTGTCGAGTCTGTGTCGAATTGAGATTCGATTAGTCGTAGCGGACTTGAAACGGAGTGAGTAGCGGCGGGCTCAAACATTAATCGAATTTCGGTCTTCGGCAGGCGGACGATCAAGTGTGCGTTAGTTCACATTACGAGGCCTCTCGACTCTCACTCGATACTTGCTCTTGAGTGTTCGATATACGATATCGACTCAAGATGTCTACCACGAGTGATTGCAGGATTTCAAGAGGTCGTAACGGAGGATCACTGCAATACAATTCTCTAAGGTCCATGGTATGTACAGCACTTAATTTCGGTGCATATTGTGACCGACTCGATTCACAAGCGATGTCGGTAGATGTACTATTTGGCTATGATTATTATTTTTAGTGAAGGTATATCTATTTAAGGGTAGTTTTCGGATTTTAATTTTGAATTTTTCTAACAGTTTGCTGCATCGCTATAGTTTACTTGAAAAATAAAATTAAATTCATGTTTTAAAGTTGATAATCTAATATATAAAATTCTCGTGTCGCGGTGTTTGTGGTTAAACTCCTCCGAAACGGCTTTCCCGATTCTTATGAAATTTTGTGTGCATATTGGGTAGGTCTGAGAATCGAACAGAATCTATTTTTTTTATTCCCCTAAACGTTAAGGGTAATCCACACTAATTATTTTTATTGAACTAAAAAAATGTTTTTTTTTTTTTTAATATACATGGCAAAACAACGTTTGCCGGGTCAGCTAGTTTATTATCTAAAAATGTATAGGGACAGATGTAAAAACGATTTGTTCCTCACAACATAATACACTACGATTAAAATGTAATCTAAATTAAATTTGGAACGTGAAATTATCCGTGTGTGCGTGCCGGTGTTGTCATTCTATAGATTATCGCAATGCGTTAATCCGGGCTTAACAACAGTTTGCACATAACTAGCCAATCGATCTTGTTTGATTGACAGTCGGTACGGGCAACACTAAATTGTGAAAACTATTTTCAGTATCGATAATCATCGCCATTCATGGATATACAACAACTGTTTAACATTTTCGAGGCTGACAGCACTTTATTTGATGACAATGGATTGCTAAAAGCCTCGGAATTGGCACCTCTGATTTTAGGTATGTTAATTAGTAGTTATTGGTTGGGTTATAAAAGGGCTTTCTCGATTAATATTTTAGAGTTAATAACTTGTAAAATCTTTATCACTGGCTTTTTTCTCGGGTTTGTGATAAACTCAAAAAAAAAACCACCAACGAACGATAATAACTGTAATAGGCTAATGATAAGTATAATAAATACCTACGTACTAAAATTGATTTAATATCTATGTAGGTACGAAAAATCTCGTATTTTTGTTTGCTTACAGCCAGTGGACAACAATAGTGAAAGAATCGTGACATACCTACCTATACAGTGCAAATATTCGTATGCATGAATATGAATATCTGCACTGGTCTGGTCGTGCCTCGGAAAGCACGTTAAGCTATTGGTTCCGGTTGCCATGTGAACGTCTAATGGCAGTCGTTACGGGTTGGTGGAGTCCTTAAAAGTCCAACACCTTAAAGGTCTATCTGCAATGCTTCTATATCGCCTTCGGGTTGTGCAGGTCAGACGGCAGTCGCTTCACGGAAAATATCGAAGTTTAGCCAAAATCAGCAGTTAGACCGGTAATAAGACTGGGACTAAAGTTGAGATGATGATGATGATACTTTGGTAATGTAGTGGTTGTCAGAGTTTTGGGTTTCTGACGAGTGATGACCTGTATATTTATTGTATACTAGCAGCGCCTCGCGATTTCACTTGAGTAGGTTTCGATATGTTTTTTTATATGCTCCGCTCCTGTTGTTTGCCGAATGATGTTATAGCCTAAAGCCTTCCTGGATTAATGGGCTATCCAACGCAAAAATAATTTT
Source organism: Sesamia nonagrioides (assembly GCA_017933935.1). Lineage (NCBI taxonomy): Eukaryota > Metazoa > Arthropoda > Insecta > Lepidoptera > Noctuidae > Sesamia > Sesamia nonagrioides. The sequence continues at coordinate 1,320,039 of JADWQK010000148.1, read as the reverse complement.
TCATACGGACCTTCTGAGATTAGCGCGTTTAAACACACAAGAAATCGTAAATATTCATTTATGTAAATCATATGCTGTAAAGGGTGATATACAATACTAAATCAACAATTTATTTAAGGTATTAAATTGGATGAAGATTAATGCTGTATTGGTAGTAGGCTAGTATTGGTAGTAGGCTGTTATTTACTTTTTACGATAAATCGTAAAAAGTAAATAACAAAAAAAAAAAAAATATATTGTGGGATATCTATAAGAGATAGACAGACCATCGTTGACTTTTTGTAGACCTTCTCAATGTGTAAAATATTTAGTAAATTTTTTTTATAAATCTCGTAAGGTTAAGCCTGCGTTTCATTGCAAACGCGGACTAATTGTAATTATTTACGACATCACATTAGAAACTCCAAAAATATTAGTATTTCTCAACTATTTAATGAATGTTAATACACACAAATTCCTCTTGAATCACTCTATTTATTAATAAAAACCCTACCAAAATCCGTTGCATAGTTTTAAAGATTGAATCATACAAAGCGACATAGGGAAAGTAAAAGTGACTTTGTTTTCTAATACGTAGTGATAAAAAACAAAGCAACTCTTTACGTAGTTACAGTTTAAAATTACGCTAAAGAGCACGACTTACAAAGGACCGCTAAAAAAAAAAAAAAAAGAAAAGGACATAAAAACGCATTACCAGCATCACTTTAGCGCCTCATCATATTACTTCCCACCCATAAAAGTGACAAAAGCGTGTATTGGCAAATAAATATAATTAAAAGCGAAGTGTGTTCGGAACGTGACAACGCCGGGACGTTAATGCGACCGGACTAAATAACGTTAGAGCACCCTTGTTACTGCAATTACGTCCGGGCCGGTTAAAACGTCGGACCGTTTTAAACTTTCATCCGGATTTGACACGACTGACTATAACATCAATCAGGGCTGACCGCTGATGCTTGATTTTATGTTTTTGTGCTGCTTTGGCTTTGTAAATACTATTTTAATGCAGATCGTCTTTCTATAGACTTATCTATTAACAGATTACGAGCACTTGTGCCACAGGAAAGTGTGTTCCGAAACCTCTTCACGAAAGCACTAAGAAGTAGCGAAGGACCGGCGTTTTGGGGAATTGTCTTATATTATAATATTGGCGTCCAAAAAGTGCTGATTCTCGGCCCAATTTGAATAAATGACTTTTGATTTTGATTTATACCTTTCATAATGACATTTGACAGCCTCCGTGGCGCAGCGGTAGCGAACGCAGCCGCTGTGCAAGGAGGCGCTGGTTCGATCTCCGCGCAGTGCAAATATTTGTATGCATGAATATAAATACATATTTGCACTGGTCTGGTCGTGCCTCGGAAAGCACGTTAAGCCGTTGGTCCCGGTTGCCAAAGGTCTATCTGCAATGCTTCGATATCGCCTTCGGGTTGTGGAGGTGGTGGGGAAAATATCGAGCTTTAGCCAAAATCAGCAGTTGGACTGGTAAAGCAGACCCCAGACTCCAAAGCTTCGGATGCGACTGGGATTAACGCTGAGATGATGATGATGACCTTTCATAATGTATACAACGTTATTTTTTTTAAGCGAAACCTGAATATAGTTTGTTCAGAATAAGCAACTGAATCGATTCCAATCAGTTTTATACCATGTTATATTTTATTCCAAATAAATTTAGACATTGTTGCACTGTGGTTACCGAGCGCACGGTTGAGGATAGTGTGGCGCAATGGCTGACGCCAGAGATCAATGCCCCGCTCGCCCGCCTGACCGTTTTAAACTTTCATCCGGATTTGACACGACTGACTATAACATCAATCAGGGCTGACCGCTGATGCTTGATTTTATGTTTTTGTGCTGCTTTGGCTTTGTAGATACTATTTTAGTGCAGATCGTCTTTCTATAGACTTATCTATTAACAGATTACGAGCACTTGTGCCACAGGAAAGTTTGTTCCGCCACCTTTTCACGAAAGCACTAAGAAGTAGCGAAGGACCGGCGTTTTGGGGAATTGTCTTATATAATATTGACGTCCAAAAAGTGCTGATTCTCAGCCCAATTTGAATAAATGACTTTTGATTTTGATTTATACCTTTCATAATGACATTTGGCAGCCTCCGTGGTGCAGCGGTAGCGAACGCAGCCGTTGTGCATGGAGGCGCTGGTTCGATCTCCGCGCAGTGCAAATATATTGCCAAAGGTCTATCTGCAATGCTTCGATATCGCCTTCGGGTTGTGGAGGTGGTGGGGAAAATATCGAGCTTTAGCCAAAATCAGCAGTTGGACTGGTAAAGCAGACCCCAGACTCCAAAGCTTCGGATGCGACTGGGATTAACGCTGAGATGATGATGATGACCTTTCATAATGTATACAACGTTATTTTTTTTAAGCGAAACCTGAATATAGTTTGTTCAGAATAAGCAACTGAATCGATTCCAATCAGTTTTATACCATGTTATATTTTATTCCAAATAAATTTAGACATTGTTGCACTGTGGTTACCGAGCGCACGGTTGAGGATAGTGTGGCGCAATGGCTGACGCCAGAGATCAATGCCCCGCTCGCCCGCCTGAGCAGAGCGTGGACCATATTTTTGTTGGGACAGCCAAGTAGGATAACAATCTCATAACTTTGTGGCTTTCATGATATATTTTTGAAATTTTGTACATAGATTCATCATCATCCCAGCGTTAATCCCAGTCGCATCCGAAGCCTTTTCAGCTTTGGAGTCTGGGGTCCGCTTTACCAGTCCAACTGCTGATATGGCTAAACTTCGACATTTTCCGTGAAGCGACTGCCGTCTGACCTTCACAACCCGAAGGCGACATCGAAGCATCGCAGTTAGACCAATTGTTGGATTTTTGAGGGCTCCAACAACCCGTAACGACTGCCACTAGATGTTTCGTATGGCAACCGGGACCAACAGCTTAACGTGCTTTCCGAGGAACGACCAGACCAGTGCAAATATTTATATTCATGCATACAAATACTTGCACTGTGCGGGGATCGAACACGCGCCACCTTGCGCAGCGACCGCGTCCGCTACCGCTACGCCACGGAGGCTGTCAAAATTTTGTACATAGATTCTTTACTTAGAAATACTGAACACGTGTTTCAGGTTTCGCATAAACAAAAAATAATGTTATATAATTGTAATAAAATGGAATCTGCGTCAGAGAAGTAACAGAATGGTATGCTAGAGAGGGATGCTAGATGGGTTGTATTCCATTTTTGAAATGGTCTTCCTTTGTCCCTATAAAGATAAAAAAAAGACAAAATAAAGAGAAAGAATAAAGAGAGAAAGAAGAAGAGAGAAGAGAGAGAATAAAGAGTATTCTATTCTATTCTATAAAGGAAGATCATTTCAAAAATGGAATACAACTAGTCTAAATCTACTGCGGTACCCTCACATGAAACTTGTAATGTCTAGTTTTATCAACAACCTTTTTTTATCTTCCCACTGCTGGGCACAGGTCTCCTATCATACACAAAAGGATTGAGCGTAGTCACCACGCTTGCTCAATGTCTAGTTTAATTTGTTGCTAATAAAGGCTATCCAAAATTTAAATCTGTTTTAATTATACGTATTCTCAGACAATTATGCTAATAATACTAAACAAAACCTTGAGAAAACTTTACGAATTTTCCAGTTTCCTGACCTACCAAAAAACAAACGAGATTTTTAAAACGCTGCACGATAATTTCAAGAAGCCATAAAAGCCAGAAATAAATCCAATTTTCCAGCTTAAAATATTAAATCCGAACCATTAATATTGTTTAAGTAAAACCCTTTAATAGTGGGATTTTCACGTAGAGCTTTTATGTAAAAATAATATTTTTGGACGATACGTATTTCACTGTCATGGGCCGGACTTGATGTCGATGTGGAATTGATGTCGCATCAGTGAATAAATGTTTAAAATTGACAGCGAATAAATGAGGCAATCAGTGCGTTTATTTTCAAAATGTTATGAGTACTTGTTCAGCATCAGTTTCCTAGCTGATAATTACTCGTGAGTGGAATTGGATTTTATTAAAGCGTTAACATTTTTAATGGTTTCTTTTTTTAATTTTTGGTAATATTTATTTACCATAGGTATTTAAATAATATACGCAGGATAAAAATAATAACATGTATATGAAAAAAGTCGTGGTGGCCTAGTGGTTAAAACACCGGTCTTTCAAGTATGTGTGTGCGGGTTCGATTCCAGATCAGGCAAGTACCAATTTAACTTTTCTAAAGTTATGTGTACTTTCTAAGTATATCTTGGACACGAATGGCTGATTACAAGGTGAAGGAAAACATCTTGAGGAAGCATGGACTTTAAGTCTGCAATCGCCAATCCGCATTGAGCAAACGTGATACACCCAATCCTTCTCTGTATGAGAGGAGACCTGTGACCAGCAGTGGGTCAATAAAAAAGTTGTTGATGATGTTATGAAAAAAGATATTCATTTGCATCACTGTCGACAAGAACAGTGCCCAAAATGCTGGCCGCGTTGTCAATGGCGATGTTGATGATTTGGGCCAGATTAAGGCCAGCCCTCTGGTCACGTGAAGAGTCAATCAACCGCTTAGCAATATCTCGGAGGACCAAGGCAACGTGCAGACAACAGTACCCGCTGAATGCGATATTAATTATCTCCTTGTTTTTACGGGTGACGTCTTTACGTCGGCACCGGCTGTCGCTGAAAACCAGCGCTGGACTCTGTTTTGGATAGGGTCGCAGCATAATGCTGAGCGATAACCGTTTTGCGTGGATGTGACGCATGTCAACTATTATCACTCAATTGTTATTGTACACTTTTTACGTCATATTTACCGCAAATAAACGTATTTTCTTTCTTTCTTTCTTTTCTAAAACAGCACCACATTGGCACTCCAGCTCAGAATCTTTTTATAGTTAGGGTGCCCATTTCTATTGAATATCTTAAAAAGTTAGTGAAGATTAAATTGAAAAGGAAGGTATAATATTTTGAATATAGAAAATAGTCTTCATGTTTTACAAGTTTGTGCTATTTATGCTAACACGCCTCGCGAAGTGTATTAACGGGCTTAAGACTAGTTCATTTCCTACACGTCTAGGCGAAAAATATTTCTAAACGTTAATATTTTTATGCGGACACATAAAGCAAGACTGTTTTTATTTTTCTAAGCAAGAGTAAATAAGGGTTTTTGGTTAAATTGAATTTCACCCACTCCACTTTTTAATTGCGTAGTAATAAAACATTTTAAACGGGAAATCATTGTGGAAGGAAAATACACCTCAACAATACCACAAACCGAATCCACGACCCATTAATATACTCCCACAAATACGTTACACGCAAATTATCGTTAGGTATAACTATTCAGGCCTTCAGTGTGCCATTGCTAGTAAGTGCTACCACTCTTAACTTACTACCGAAGTGCCGACTTCCTGGGATGGCACGGCAACTGAATTAAATAGTTTCCCCTGAAAACTGGGTTGTCCTAAACAATTTGCTCGACTTAGATGGACAGAGGGCGACACTGGCGCGAATATTGCACCGCTTCACGAACGTTAGTTGGTATACAGTTCTCGTCATCACTAAGTTTTAATCAATTAAGTTTTCGATGACTGGGGCGCTTATACATAGAGAAGTGGACAATAACATGGTATAAGAAAAGGGACAGATTACTCGGTCTTCAAGTATTCATCATGCACATCTTGGAGAACTGTTAGGGAAAAAAAAACAGTGGCTTATTGTCGTCCGACTGTATGGTCTTCTCTGTAAGAGTCTTGTCTTACAGAGAAGGCATATGCATTGATCGCATGTGGTGCAGAGATAAAAAAAAAATATTATTATCAATCTGTAACTATCCCACTGGTCACTAATACATAATTCTAGTACCTATTTGGCAATATCTCAGAAAGTTCTCGTTGCGGGGTTGGGACAAAGGTTTGATTCGTACCGCGAGTATCCATCCTTTCGTTATTGACACCACTACGGTTCGGACGAAGCATTTCGCCTCGTATTTTATACCGCGTACATTTAGCGACTGGAACATTTGCCAGTGGCAGCGTTTCCGTCTGATTACAATTTAAGTGTCTTCAAGGCTAGAGTAAATAGGCTCTTAATTACAGTTCGCGTTTTCGCTTTGCCATCAACGATTGCATCACTGCTTACCAACAGGCGGGATTGCGGTCAAGCACTAGTTTCTTGTATTTTGACGTCGTGGTGGCCTAGTGGTTAAAACACCAGCCTCTCAAGCATGAGTGCGCGGGTTCGATTCCAGGTCAGGCAAGTACCAATGTAACTTTTCTAAAGTTATATGTATTTTCTAAGTACATCTTGGATACCAATGACTGAAGGTGAAGGAAAACATCTTGAGGAAACCTGGACTGTATAAGTCTGAAATCGCCAACCCGCATTGAGCGAGCGTGGTGATTACGCTCAATCCTTCTCTGTATGAGAGGAGACCTGTGCCCAGCAGTGGGACGATAAAAAAAGGTTGATGATGATGACTAGTTTCTAATAAGTAAAAAAAATCCAACAACAACCTCTACATGCAGACAAATGATAAGTCGCTGAAAATAGTACCTGTAATAACTAATGGAAATAACTGCGAAATTGTTTAAATGACTGGTCACAATCTACATGCCCTGTTTGACTATGAAAATCCTATCATTGCTATACAAAACTATTCCTTTTGTTAGGAACCAAGCTTGAGTAGGTACCATGTTGACATAGACATCGCCAATCAAGCGAACTAATACTATTAGCCACGTCTGCATTCACTCGTATTATCCAATCGGACTGTCAAATCATCATAGTTCCACTTTCAAAGGCTGCACCATAATCCCGAGCTTATTCTTTTGACAGATCAAAAGTCCCGGGAGGGTTAAGCTCTTATGTCTTGCCTATAATAGTTCGAACCCATTGTCCAAACCATTAGCAAAGTTAAGCTCGAGGTTAGCCGAGCTCCCACATAAATCACCTTTGGGAAAACGTTTACACATGGTGCTCATATCTGTTTGCCTCTGCATAGAATAGAATGGAATATAATTCTTTTATTTTGGACAGAAGTCCAAAATGTTGTTAACAATTTTGCTTTACTTCTAGTGTTAGTAGGTAACGGACACAGATGTAGGTACAGACGCACATCAAGCTACTACAATCTGTCAGATTTCCCTATTAGATTTCCAACTTTATCTCTAAATGAAATGAAATCGTTTATTAAGCAAGTAGGATCACTGATCACTTTTACACGTCATATTTTTTTTAAACTATATGCAGCCGGCATTTCCTAACTGACTACCTCTGAGAAGAAATAGCCGTAACAAACTCAGGGATCATCGTCTTTTTTCAAGTATGCATTAAGGCTCAAGGTTGATTGGGGGTATCTGACAGTTTGGGGAAGCTTGACCTGCTGTGATCCGTACGTAAAATTAATATTTAGCGTGGAGCTGCAACCACCTCCGTAACGTATCATATCGATATATGATACGTTACGGAGGTGGTTGCGGTGGTGGGTGGTGGTGGTGGTGGTTGTTGGTATATTTCTCTATCTTCCGATGAAGATAGAGAAATATAAGTATACACATATAAGGATCCGCAGCTATTAAGGAAAAATCTACTCTAAATTGTGTTTTTTTAAAGTTAAATGAATATCAACTTAATTTCTAGAGCGATTAAGTTGATTTTAGTATGACAAGCGCTCTTGAAATCGCTATAAAAATTGTTAAAATTTTATTGTAAATGATTATCTTTTTTTTTAATAACCGTACATTGGTTTTAATTTTTGGGAAATAAGTCACGATTGAACATTACTTACCCCCATCAGAAGAAGGCGTGAGTTTATGTACGTATGAATGTATAAATAATTAGATAAAATGTAAAGGATGACTTGAAGACGCAATAAATTAACTCTATTAGAAGTAAAAGGACCAATCTTCTCGATCGGATCTTTAAAAACCAACCATTAATCATTACTTTTGCTTTTTATCTTTTTCTGAGATTCTTCTCCATTCTTTCAAAACCGATAGATTTTACCTTAAAATTCAAATCGGGGAAGATTTGAATACATACATAGAAGATGTGACCGACATTACCGCAGTAATTTACGTTTATTGAATGCAAAAATGCCGCATTAAATATTATAAAGGACTAGCTGCGCCTCGCGGTTTCACAAGTGTAGATTTCGATATGTTTTTTTTTTTATATGCTTCGCTCCTATTGCTCGCAGCGAGATGTTATATGGCGTAAAGCCTTCCTGAATTGATGATCTATCCAACGCAAAAATAATTTTTCAAATCGAATCAGTAGTTCCCGAGATTAGCGCGTTTAAACAAACAAACAAACTCTTCAGCTTTATACTATACTAGCTTTCCGCCCGCGGCTTCGCCCGCGTGGAGTTCGGTTTTATCGCGCTTTTTAGATTTCTCAGTGTTTCTCTACTATATTATGCATTTATTATACATACAAACCTTCCTTAAGAATCACTCTATCTATTAAAAAAAACCGCGTCAAAATCCGTTGCGTAGTTTTAAAGATCTAAGCATACATACGGACATACAGCGAAAGCGACTTTGTTTTATACTATGTATTGATTAGTATAGATTGTAACAAAAAATATCCTTTTGATAAACAATCTCAATGATTCTGCAAAGTAACCCTTCCCTGCTCAGACAAAACTATTTATCATCATTCATTAGTTCACTCCTGATGGATTAAGCAAGCGTGTCGTCTCTTGTGGCCAGATTAGCGAAAGGGTTAAGTTCAAGGGTTGGTACAAGTTTGATGTGTTCACTGTTATCTCTGCTGTTAAAAGTTATAGGACGTAACGGCTAATGGATTTGTTACTTCGGACTGGGATGAGGAGCTGTCGAATTGTTGGTGCAGTTTACAAAAGTTATTTTCTAAACCTATTTGTAGTAAAACAGGAATAGAATCCTCTTTATTCTATACTCTATACTATAAAATTAGATATTAGATAAATAATTAGATATTATATAGAATTTTGAATTTTTTTTTTCGCGAATTAGTTCCAACTTCCCCAAATTTGGTATTTTTAAACAAAGTGACAACACCATTTTATACAGTACTAGCTTTCCGCCCGCGGCTTCGCCCGCGTGGAGTTCGGTTTTATCGCGCTTTTTAGATTTCTCAGTCTTTCTCTACTATATTATGCATTTATTATACATACAAACCTTCCTTAAGAATCACTCTATCTATTAAAAAAAACCGCGTCAAAATCCGTTGCGTAGTTTTAAAGATCTAAGCATACATACAGACATACAGCGAAAGCGACTTTGTTTTATACTATGTATTGTTTTGTATTAGTGATGATTATTATGAGTGATGCCACCACGTGCTGCGTGCCCTGCCCCTCTTCACCCGCGCATGTATGCCTACCGTGTTGCCTACCGCACATGTATGTACCTACCTCGCTTTTTCGAAATAATATTTATTTTTTTAAGGGGATTATTTTTAAAGTTTAGCCCGGCTTTGTAGGCATTATTAGAATCAGTTAAAGACCTTCACGGATCGGACAAGGTTTTCTTTCCATATTGTATAGGTAGAATATAAACTACATAAAGATTATAAAACACACAGGTACACCTGCACAAAAGTAACGTCCAAATTACACCAGCAAACTAATTCAGATTCCACACCACTGGTCTTTACCATCGATTCGGCTCCACTCTAACAACGGGAAACGCATCAGCGAAAAATTCAAAGCAATAAATCGTTAAGGGAACAATCGATACAACCGAACCACATTCGAGCTGCGTTGTTATTCGATGTTCGCAAACAGGGCGCGGGCTCGCATGACTGGATGTACCCGAAACACCACTTAGTCTCGTATAATTTTCAATGAGTAATGGTTGCAGCGGTCGCAAGGAGGCCGACCTAGGTCAACGCATTACTGCCCGGAGGAGCTGCTTCCGTCACGAACGGCGATGGCATAGAGCCGACTATGCACTGTTATGATTCCGGATGCGCCCCGATAAGGTTGGATACCTTTGGTCGTACTGTTTTTCGTATTCCATTTGCAAAAAGTTTGACTCTGTTTTACAGTGTCAAAATACGTGTTTGTGGGTCACAAAAGGTCGTAAAGGAGATGTTTAATTTTGGGCCACCACTATGTACGCTAAGATAAAAAGGAAAGAAATAAAAGATTTTCATAAAAATACTACTAAATTAATTTGAATAAAAACACAAGTACATATATATAATTAATTATTTGAAATGTTTTTTTAGTGAGATAACCCTTTATTAAGGTAGCCATGACAGTGGTTATGATGTTTGATTGGCAACTTTGACAGTTCTATTTTTCTGTTTTGTTCGTGTCGAGTGTTGATTTGAGCTGATTGTGTTTATTTATTCGTATGTACGGAATTCATGTTTTGTGTTTTTCGTAGTCATATGGTAGATAATATAGATACGATTGCCTTAGATATCAAATGTCACTCAAATGACACGTCAATCTAATGTCACTGTCAAAATCTTATTTCGCTTATTGCTGACCACCATATTTATTAGTAGTTGTGTTGCACTTCTTGGCCGAGTTAAATTTAATCTGTATAGAAACTAAGCCAAAATATAGGAAATTAACATTAAAAACAGTTAACTATAGCGTAACTATACCTAGCATTAAGTGTACAATGTGCTGGCCCAGGCTCCATACATTTCTGAAACATCTCCTTTTAAATGTGTTGCTAGATGGAAACAGTATCTACATAATTATTGGACTATCGATACACTTTAACCACTTTTGAAATTAAAGTTTAAGTAAAAAGTATCGTAACAATGGATTAAAAACAAAAGGCTGGCTTGGTCGGGGATATTTTAGCGTTAAAATTAAATGTCTATAATGGCCGCAACGCGTTACTTTGAACAATTTAATTATAAGTTGACAGGTAAGTGTTGTAGAGTTGCCGACAGCACAATATAATGTAAGTAACAATTAATATTGCTGTATAATATCTAAATGCTTTAACTTAACTGAAATAAAGATTATAAATTGACAAAGTGACACCTACAAATTCCAAATCCCATCCCTATTACTACTGTTCATTTATTTGATTGGTTTTTAGATTTGTATTTACATAATGATATATATTCAGATAAATTATTTTAGTTTTCCGAAGTAATGACAGTACCTATTAAATAAATAATAAATAAATAGGTATATACGGACAAATCACACAGATTGAGCAAGCCCCAAAGTAAGTTCGAGACTTGTGTTATGGGATACTAACTCAACGATACTATATTTTATAATAGATACATATATAGATAAACATCCAAGACCCAGGCAATCAGAAAAAGATCGTTTTCCATCATGACCTGGCCGGGGATCGAACCCGGGGCCTACACGTCACAGGCAGGCGTGTTTACCGCTGCGGCACGGAGGACGACAAATTATATATTAGGAGTACAACATGCACAAATTAAAGCATTTTTGTTGGACTGAAACATATGAGGAAAATAGCCATTGTTAGATTTGGTAATAAATCTAGTCCTAATTCTTTAACATTCTTCTCAAGTCTGCAAATTTTAATTAGGATTAGTTAGTCTCATATTAAATGACGTGTTCTCTTATTATAAGTTAAACAGTACACCTACTTAATAACTGTTGCCTATTATTTATATGTCTTATATACATAATCAGTCCAGAATGTACCCACTCCTGGGACACAGGCCTCCTCTTGTTGAGAGAGTGTGGGCCGTAATCTACCACGCACCCAGTGCGGGTTGGTAGATGTCACATGTCTTTGAAGTTTTACTTCTAGGACATGTTGGTTTCGTCACGATGGTTTCTTTCGCCATTTTTTGAGAGCAGTCGTGATGAAATAATTTAAACAAAGTAAAGCGCCTGACGGGATTCGAACCTATGACTTACAACTTGTAAGCTGCGGCCGATACTATTATTCTGAACCACCGCTGTTCTGAACAATGCTGTATATCATCATCATCTAAGCGTTAATCCCAGTCGCATTCCCAGCTTATCCAGCTTTGCAGTCTGGGGTCCGCTTTACCAGTCTAACTGCTGATTTTGGGTAAACTTCGATATTTTTCGTAAAGTGACTGCCGTCGGACCTCCACAACCCGAAGACGACATCGAAGCATTGCAGTTAGACCAATTGTTGGACTTTTGAGGGCTCCAACAACTCGTAACGACTACCACTAGATGGTCTTATGGCAACCGGAACCAACGGCTTAACGTGCTTTCCGAGGCACGACCAGACCAGTGCAAATATTCATATTCATGCATACAAATATTTGACTGCGCGGGGATCAAACTCGCGCCCCCTTGCGCAGCGGCCGCGTTTGCTACCGCTACGCCACCGAGGCTGAACAATGCCGTACCTTCATATTTTGTTCGAAATCCTATCCCAAATTAATAATAAAAAACGTGTGCGATTGGGGACCGGCGTTAGGAAAAAGTTCCTTACACTATACTTACTACTAGTCGCACGCGCATTCTGATATAATAGAAAAAGGCGGATAGAGGTAAAGTGTGAACTTCACGCGTTTTTAATACGATATCGATCCCGTAGGTAAATTTTTAGACGCTCTGATACAGTTCTCAAGACTATCATTTTGATCTCGCAGCTTTAGCAGAGTCGAAAACCATGAAAACTTTCTCTTTCTCCTTCTATTATATATTACTAGCCTTCCGCCCTTGCACGCGTGGAATTCGGTTATATAGCGCTTTTTAGGTTTCCCTCGGGAATATATTTTTTTTATCCAATAAAAGGTAGCCTATGTCCTTTCTCAGGGTCTAAAGATTGTCTGTGCCAAATTTCATCAAAATCGATCGAGAGGTTTAAGCGGGAAAGCGTAACAGACAGACAAACAGACAGAGTTACTTTCGCCTTTCGCATTTATAATATTACATAGTATGGATGAGAAAAGGAAAGCAGCATGGAGAGTAAACCGCAAGCCGCATTACAGAACTTATTTCCAACAACATTGAGTCACAATATTATTTAGGTGTCACAAACTCCACGACGCCCTGTTCGAAACTTCCTGCAAGGGTGTCCATAGATCGGTCACGCTTATCTCGTTCCGCAAACATCAGCCGATGACGCTTTGTCAGATGGCCGACGGCCAGCCAGATAGTTAGGGTGTTACATAGAGATGATTCATTAAGTAATTTGTAGAAGATTGAAATCAAGACTGAACTAGTAATGTAAAATAAAATTCACTTTATTAAAAAAAAACATGAAAAAAAATTAGCGTCGTTGTTTTTTTTTCTAAATTTGTTTTTTTTTCTAGCCTACGTTTTAGTTCAATTATAAATAAAGTTTGTATAACAAATCAATATCTTATTATAAATCACAAAAAAGAAGTTTTCCCACAGCTGATGTTTTTCGGCCTGAACCAGCTCGTTTCGGCATACTTAGATATTTATGTTTTTATCAGACTCTAATTAACAATACTATAATATACAAATTCTAAATAATTTTAAATTAAAAATTTTCCGTCCGTCACACACGTCAGTCAGCATCAAACACACACCCACACACACACACACACCACAACTACGCCAAACTAACTTTGTTAAAAAACAAACAAATCGAAAGGAGTTTCCCCGTAGACAACACAATTGATTTGGGGACTAATTTTGGTATTATTTTATCAGAAAAGTACCTTAGGTTCAAGAATAAACCTAAGGCATGGCATGTAACATGGATCATCAAATTTCCCATACTTTGTAGTGGTGTTCCCATAGAGAAAGTTGTTCAGTGTGACAACCTTTTTGTTCAGAGTGACTACATTTTATTTGGAAACGTTTTAGTGATTTTCTTACACTTTAGTTTTTATCCAAAAACGTATGCAGAAATATGAATTAAATAAGTACAGCCGCATTTCTCTTTAGCCTAACCTGTCATTGTAGATAAAAGCTAATAAATAAATCTCACAATGTAGGTTATCCATTGTTTTACTTCATTTTCCTGCAGAAAATTCATCAAAACATCCTAAAGTGGAGTGGCTTTTGGCGTATGCCATAATATTCGTTCAGTGAGGATAAATAAAACAAACCATTGTCTTTAAATGCACGAGTATAAAGGAAGTTAATGTACAAAGCTGTAGTGAAAATCCCGGCTCATGTTGGTATACTAGTCTATACCCTCTAATCTCTACTGTTTCAATTGTGTGTGGTACAAGGCAAAAGAGTTTGGTTATTTTTCGAATCGATAATTTTGTTTGTATGCTGTGTGGCTACCATGAGTTGTCATTACGAGACTCGATGATACGCATCGGCCGCGTTTGGCGCTCTCATTGGTTGAGAGTTCTTACACCCCTGAAGCGGGCCAATCGATGAGTCAAACGCGGTCGATATCGATGATCAAGTCTTCGTAGTGAAAACTCATGGTAGCCACACTGATGCTTGTAACGTGCCGTCACTCACCGTTAATTTTCCCTTTTAATGACATAGGAAAATCGTTTTTTGTTAAATACAAATTTTTAAGACCCACATGAATGAGGTTTTAAGGATTTTAGTTTGATCATAAATAGTCTCCAATTTGTCCAAGAGTAGAGTCAGAGGAGAGAAGTAATTTAACAGTCGTCACATTGTTTTAGATTTTCCTGCACTTGTAGCATATAAGTATACATAATGTACACACAATAAAAATATACATACACATAAGCGACACGTATCGACGACAAAGGTAACTGCAGTTGTCGCCGGCTCAATGTGTCGACGGCTACAGTTGCGTCGACGATGCGTGCCGTTCATATGTATTTGCGACTTCGTTCCGCGACTTCGTTCGCGTGAATCGGACCCGTAGTTCTTGAGATTAGCGCGTTCAAACAAACAAACTCTTTTTGATATGTTAGTATAGATTACTCTACGAAGGTAGGTTACAATTCGTTTAGAAAATTTGATATTGCGGCGAGAAATCTTTCTAAGATCTTTCATTTTGTCTATAATTCCCTCCGTTTCTATGGATGATACGACGATTTTTCTACAGGTAGTAAAATCTACTATTTTATTTAAAACGAACTACATGTTAGCCCACACGTGGAAATCGCTATCGTTTGTATTCTACACCAGTCTTGAGGGTAATGCACAACACACAGCACTCACGCGCTGTGATTGTTCTTTTCTGGCGAGGAATTAGCAAACATTTCGAAATGGTTTTTAATACCGCACTCAGAATATCTTAGCAGATTATGTATGGAAGCTTTTAGCCATACCTAGAATGTTATAGATGAATAAATAAAATAAAATTGTAATTGAAAACAAGTACTGATGGATATAACGATAACAACACAGTGGTTTGCTTAGGAAATAAAATTGGTATTTTAAATAATAGATACGACAAAGGCAAAGTTTAAGAAACGATCGCAAATGGCGATACGGACACCCATTTTCATTTTATAGATTGACTAGCTGCGCTGCGCGGTTTCACCCGCGTAGATTCCGGTATGTTTTTTTTTATATGCTCCGCTCCTATTAGTGGCAGCGTGATGTTATATAGCCTAAAGCCTTGCTGGATTAAAGGGGTATCTAACCAAATCGAACCAGCATTTCCTGGGATTAGCGCGTTCAAACAAACAAACTCTTCAGCTTTTTATACTAGTATAGATTTGAGCGATGGTAGTATTGCGTAAACGATACTGTTGCTGCTGGCTCATGGCGATGCATGTTTTGCTATATTAATTAGCAGCAATTAATTTGTTCTACAATTTAATCAAACAGTAAACCTCAATAAAACTTATTTAAAATTCTCAGCCTCCGTGGCGGTAGCGGTAGCGGTAGCAAATGCGGCCGCTGCGCAAGGAGGCGCGGGTTCGATCCTCGTGAAGTGCAAACATTTTTATGCATGTATATGAATATTTGCACTGGTCTGGTCGTGCTTCGGAAAGCAATTTAAGCCTTTGGTCCCGGTTGGCATACGAAACATCTAATGGCAGTCGTTACGGGTTGTTGGAGCCCTCAAACGTCCAACAATTTTTCTAATTGCAATGCTTCGATATCGCCTTTTGGGTTGTGGAGGTCAGACGGCAGTCGCTTCACGGAAAATATAGAAGTTAAGAGCTGCGGGTGGGACTGGGATTAACGCTGAGATGACGACGAGGAAACCTCAATAAATACTTTTGAAAATCATGAATATCTTAGTAATTACGTATACAAAGAGTCAAGTTATAAAACACAACGATATCTTCGCTCGAAGAGGAACTTGGAATGCTTTAGGTATTTGGCACGCTGGGAACGGACAATACAAAGTAATTTATTTCACTATATCTGATCTAGAATATTTCGAGTTGATACTCTTGTCTTGAAGTTAGATACTGCAATTTTGTAAGGATCTCAGCGTTAAAAGAAAAATTGTATACCTACTCTTGCACACTATTGCGATATAACGCCGGAATTTTCTTGAAAGTATGTTATATCAAGAATTAATTTTCCTTAGTTTGCTTAAAAATATTGCGTCCATACTGTTGCAGTGAATCTGAAGTTGTTTCTTTTTAATATGTTCATACTTATAGGCTTTCTTTCTATAAGAACGAGTGGGCCATAGTCCACCAAGTGGGTCTAGTGCTGGTTGGAGGATGTCATCTTTTTTTTTATAATTATAAACTAGCGCTTGACTGCAATCCCGCCTGATAGTAAGCAGTGATGCAATCTTTGATGGTAAAGCGCGCTAGTTTATTAAGCCCAATCACTTAAAAAATAAAAACTTTTTTTACAAAAAAACAACCGACTTCTAAAAACCACTACAAAGTGAAAAATAACTAATTTCGGAAGTCGGTGTCTTTCGTTTTTTTATAGGTAAGTATTAGTTTTTGACACCGACTTCCGAAATTAGTTATTTTTCACTTTGTAGTGGTTTTTAGAAATCGGTTGTTTTTTTGTAAAAAAGTTTTTATTTTACACTTTTTAGTTGTAAAAAGTAGGTACTATGTATTCAGTTACATCCGGTCAGACTGGAAGCTGACGCAAATATAGTTGGGAAATGACGTAATTTTGTTTACTTTAATTTTTACCCGTAATTTTGAAGAATTCTCTCGACTGCCTATGGTCTTAATCATCAGATTTAGGTACTGCAGGCCATTATTTTAACCCAATGGGTGCAAAGTTCTCATCAATATAAATGAATTAAAACCAAACACAAAGTAGCTACTGCAAACCGTTGAGGAGTTCCCGGAACTGGCCTTTGTCTTCATCATCAGAGCTATTATGACAGTCACAACCCATCTAGGTGTAAAGTTCTTATCAATACAAATTAATCAAGCCCAAACACAAGGTAGCTGCTGTGAATTGTTGAGGAGTTCCTTCGACTGTCTTCCGGCTCCATCATCAGATCTACTCCAGACCTTTATTAAATTGTAGTGCTTTAAATACTTAATGAAAATACTAAGAAATGCACTAATCGCCCCTACGATTTTTGAAAGTTTGCCTTGATTTCTCTGGTCTTCCATCATCAGACCCTGATGTCCTTATCATGGGACCACCTTGGGAATGTCTTCTTTCCAACAAAAGAAGAATTATCAAAATCGGTTCATAAACGACGAAGATACGCGCGAACAAACATAAAAAAAAAGCATATATACGGTCGAATTGAGTAACCTCCTCCTTTTTGAAGTCGGTTAAAAATAGTGAATAGGGAGGAAGACGGCAGTTGAGCGAGGTGGTGCAACGTTAAATCCAACAACACGACCAACGATAGAGCGCCAGAGGAAGATAGATGTGGAGACCCTCCACGACCAAACTCCCGACACAACAACATTTGACGCATCGTACCCGGCACACATCGCAACACAACTGCTCAGACCCGTCCTCCGTACGGCTTCACCAGACATGATGAATCGCTTTGCGGCAAGGCTTTGTCTGATGGGTGGTAACTTCTGCCGGCAGCCGATGTTATGGCCTACTACCGAGAATATATATATCTTCAATTTTTCTGCTTCTTGGACATGTCAATTACCTCATGTTTTGAGAACAGTGTTGATAAAATAAATGCATAAAGTAACTTGGTTGGCTGGGTTCAAACTCATGAAACTTTGTGGGACTGTTAACGCCCCCAGAAATACTAAGTACTAATAATTCTGGGGGGTTTAGGGTCTCACAAAGTTATTTTTATACAAAAATAAAACATCATGAGCAAAATATGCAACATGTGTCGCTAGACATTAAAATCTCTTGTGTCCTAATTAAAAACTGCCATCTATCAGCCATAATTTTCTTAGCACTTCATCTTAGTTTATTAAACCGGTAAACAAATAATATATCAACATGTACCGTCACACTTACATTCCCAAAACCAAAGAGACAATTCCAATCCTGGACTAATGCGGTGAGAATGCAGCAATGACAGTGATACAGGGTGCGTACCGGTGGTCCGGCAGTGGTCCGACACGGCGGGCCGGCCGCACGGTGTCACGCAGAACGATGCGGTCTACACATGCATCGCTCAGCAACCGCAAATGTAACCGGACACCCGTCTGGCACGTCTTGTGTGCATTGCTTGTGTCAAGCATGCGGTTTCTATGCTTGAGTGATGCCATTTAGCCGTTAGGTTTGGATTTTTAGGGTTTTGATTCCGATTGTTGTGATATAATATAATATTAACACATGCTAGCAATGTATGGCACAAAAGGGTGCACGCAAATTCAGAGTTATTTTAAATTGGCTAGCTAAACTCCGCAGTCAAATATTTTTTACCGTATCTAAATATACAGTATGTTAAATAACAGAGGGCGTTCCCTTAAACTCGTTAATACATATCATTAATAGATTAAAATAAAAATATCAGCATAGAAAAATAAGCATAAAATAATCCGAATAAAAAGAAATTATAATTGAAAATAAATTTGAAACCTCCTGTTTTAAATCAAAATAGTAGCGCGGAATAGTATCTACCTAACGTTGCATTGCCCAACACACATCAATCAATTAGATCTTAGATCGCCGCCGCATACGCAGCTCGTCATTCATAAATAAATTGCGACGTTGCCGTCTTTCATGTTCGCGTGTACAGTGTGTTTCTTTTACATGTCAATTTAAAATTTTTATTGAATATTTTCATATTGAAAAAATTTTAAAACATTTTGTTTTCGAATGGAAATATTTTTTTTAGCATGTCTGTATGCTATACTATTTCGGGTTAACGGGAACGCCCTCTGTTAGTTAACATACTGTATAGATAGAATAAAAATGGATAGAATAAATAAAAATATATGATGTTTTTTTTATTGATGAATGACTCACTCACTCATGATTCACACAGCTTTTTTTGAGTGAATAGGCTTAATAAGCTAGTGCGCTTTACCAACTACGATTGCATCACTGTTTACCATCAGGCGGGATTGCAGTCAAGCACTAGTTTATAACTAGTAAAAAAAAAATGAACGTACATACAGAAAACCGCAGAAAATTAGATGCGTATAAAAAAAACATCTTATCTTTTTTTTTACTCATTTTTTGTAAATTATGTATTATCATATAAGTTGTGTACATACTCAACTTATATGATGATCAAAAAATGGGTTGAGTTGAATCCATACGAGAGTAGAGACAAATTTTAGTAGCGTGGAGAGTGAATATTTCATTCTTTAAAAACTAACACATTTTTTTCTTTATCCTTTTGTAGGCATACACATACATATTTTTACGCATAGTGTAAGTCAGTCATCACTTTTACCTAAATGAAAATTTAACTCATTTTTTTCAAATCATTGTTTGATACTTTATAGCAAAAATAAAAAAGAACTGTGTTTTTTTTCGGTGAATGGAACCTTGTTGGAAAACACAACTTTTACCTACAATACTCGGAAGGGAATGACAGCAAAATAATTTCACATGTTTAAAAAATAACTAGAATATAAAAGCTCAAGCATTTCGTCGAGTAGGTACTAACCATTGGTCTAAAAAGTTGTGAAAGGGGTTAATGGTAGCTTAAAGAGTAAGACTAAGTAAATTATCTATTTAAAGACTTTACAGCCGTCACTCAGCAGCTTTTAAATAATAAATCCAAAGCCTTAAAAGTACTTCTGTATTTCTTTTCAAACTACTTAGGTACTGTAAAGCCTGTAGGTGAAAAAGCCCATAAGAGAAAACCACAAACTACAAGAATCCATAATAATATTATAAATCGGAGAGTGAGTTAGTTTGTTTGTTTGTTCCGCTTTCACTCCGATTAAATAATAGGGTACTTTTTATCTCGGAAAAATTGTCCCACGGTAAAATCTAATGAGCGCGATATAACCGAATTCCACGCTGGCGAAGCCGCGGGCGAAAAGCTAGTAAAAAATACTTTAAAAATAACCGAGCACAATAGGCATATACAACGTGTAACATAAAGGGTATATACATAACAAAGGCATGGCATCTTTACATGATATCAAACGATATTGGAAGGGTTTTTTAATCCTATCTCTTTATGTTAGGAAGTTATGAGGAAAAACACCGCCTGTGATAGGCTACTATCATACTGGTCGCACTGAGATATTGAAAACATTTATCGGATTTTGTGAAGTAACGTGAAGGGTAACGACTAGTTATTAACGTATGTAGTGTGCTGCCACGTTTGTTATGATTTGATTTTAAGAAACACACGAAACCGAAAATTTGGTACCAATTTTTTGAGTATTTTATTTTGAGTTGAAACCCTTCCGATATCGTTTGATATCATCTAAAGATGCCATGCCCTTGGTATGTATACATATACCCTTTTTGTTACACGTTGTATATCCCACTAATGAATAAAGATCAAGCAAAATAAGTGGAAAAAGTGTGCGTTAGGAATCATCATCATCATCATCAACCTTTTCTATGGTCCCACAGCTGGGCACAGGTCTCTCCTCTCACACAGAGAAGGATTGAGCGTACCTAAACACTGCACTTGCTCAACGCGGGTTGGCAATTTCATCCATAAAACCCAGGTTTCCTCAAGATGTTTTCGTTCACCTTTTAAACCGTCATTGGTATCCAAGATATACTTGGAAAGTACATATAACTTAGAAAACTTACATTAGTACTTGCCTGAACTTTGAATCGAACTCGCACACTCATACTTGAGAGGCTAAGAATGAGTTAGTTAAATGCACAGCATTAAATTGTGGGTATGTTTAAGACTCATAGGTATACATAAGCCTAAGATACCTGTAGATTGTAATTATTAAGTTTTCAAAAATTTTAATGTTATAACCATTTTTTGCAACTTTGTTTTTAGATGTTAGATGTAATTTAGATTGCAATTTAATTTATTTTTATATTCTTTTGTGATGTCGTATCATTTCTATTTCTACTATTATATGTACACCGTTAATGGCAAAAATTGAGATCACTGTACTTAAAAGAACCCCTATTTTTATACAAATAAAAACTTTGAAGTTGGCTTAAAATTTTTATTATTTCAATTTGAATTCATTTCGTTTCTTACTTATTCTAGTAGAAGATTAGAAAGGTTTTAAGCTCATTTATCGCCTACGCAACACACAAAAGAAGATGAAGCAGTTTATTTAGCAAAACAAAAACAATGAGAGAACATGCCCACCACTGCAGTAAACAGTTTGAATTAATCAGGATTGACCGGACAGTTATTTTACTTCGGACAACAGTAACCCAATATCAACCTTATTGTAAAGGCAATAGAGATTATTATGAATTTGATTCTGATGAAAACTCTTAAGTAAAATAATTGTGAACGGACAGTACGTTATAAAATTCCCTAAACGTAACTTTAAAATTCGAATGGTCCGTCAAGATGATTCTTTTTTTTAAACTTATAAGTATGTTTTCGAATTTTATATTTGCATTTTCTTAGAGCGAGTACAGCATATTGAGAACTTGCTTCCGGCACATTGTTGCAGTTGTTTGCCATTATTAATATATCACACGTCCAAATAGTCAATACAACCATATCTATGGACATGCATAACAGTTATATAGTGGTTTATATTGTATCTAAAATCAGTGGTACTACTGTACTGCGCGGAATGGAACGTTAGGTTCAATTCAACTGTGACAACAGAGGAAGGATAATAGAGGAAGATATTCCAGTAGAGATTTAGTATTATATGAGTTAGTTATTAGTTGAGTGAGTTAGTCGAATGAAGATCTTAACATATTTATTCCATCACCACTATCAACGCGATACATAATTGGCCTTAAATTTTCCCACTGTTGGGAGACAGATCTTTTCTCGGTGAGAGGGAGTTAGCCTTAATTCATCACGCGGGCTCAGTATGGATTGGTAGACGTCAGTTGTCTTCAAATATTTAGTTCTAGGACATTCCGGTTTCCTCGCGATGTTTTATTTTACCGTTTTGATTAATATTTACACAAAATAAAGTGCAATCTACAACTCGGAAATTACAGCCCATCTACAACGAAAATCTGCAACGTCTTCTTTATCTCTAAGAAAAGCTAAAAGTTTTTGCTATGTGGCGGTGTCATACATATCAATACCCAATATTTTTATTGCCATTACGTTAATTTAGGTGGCAATTATATTTTCTGTCTCTTTCCTGAAGGATTGATAATTAATATCGGGAGGTTCCTGTTCCGTATTAGGCGGGAGGAAACGCCAGGGTGTCACCATTGTGTGGATCGCCCTGAGGACTGGGTAGAGCACCGCCGTGTCCGACCCTTGTCCAGGCCATGGTCCGGAGCGAGAGTGTATGGCAGGCCGTCACCTCCTTCTGCGAAACAGTGATGCTGATAAAGGAGGAGGCGGAGCGCGTGAGGCAGCGGGAATCCCAGCGCCCTCACGCTACTAGCCGCCGCAGGAGACGCTCTGGTCGGGAGACGACACCGAACTCCCAGTCACCGTAGGCGCGGGCCTGCGGGCGGTGAGCTCTGGGCAGCTCGCCGCCCGGTAAGGACCAGACCCGAGTCGACGGCGCGTAGTATTTCACGGCCGCCTTAAAGAGATGTCAGCACATCGTGACGGGGTCCACGAAGACCGATGCCTCCTGGGTCAGTGTTGCGGGTTGGTTAAACAAGAAACCGTAGCCCTGGCCGTCGCACAGGTAAATGAAGAAACACGGGTGGGTTTTAGTCAGTAAAAATCTGACACGCCCTTCCGCTCCGTCCAGAGCGGGAGATGCCATTTGATGATTTCCCATCCCAACAAAAAAAAAGCATTGATGATTAAGCTCACTCATGCGCCGAATCACTTAAATATACATGATTATTTCATTATTAACTCGTACATACTCCTTACAAAGTACTTCATGGTGCAATATGCATATTATGCCTACTGCCCGTTGGCATCCCTATTATTCGATACCTATGTAAACAGCAATAATCAATATTTCAGAGTTTGCTCTCCGTCTATATTTGCACAAAATTCTAAACCTACAAACTAAATAGGTACTTACACGACATCTATTTATAACCTGTTTAGGAATTTATCAAGGAATTCTGTTAACTTTGTTATTTGCAAGTCTACGACAGATGTGAATAATCTTTTTTATCAACATGACATTAGTAATTGTGATCAGCCGCCTAATCGGCAAACATATTTTTGTCAAATGATTGCAACTAGTTGAGATCAGTTGGGATCGTTTGGACCGCCCATTGGTCCGTTCGGTTCAAACGATCCCAACTAGTCGCAATAATTTGACAAAAATGTGTTCACCGAATAGGGGGCTGGCTACAAAATCAGCTAAAAGTATTTTAACTGTAAACAATAAATGAAAACTAGTTGAGGTGCTTCCTCTCCGACTATAATTTTGATAAGAGACATCGAAACAAACTCAGAGGTGTAATTAGTTGTAAGAAGTGAATTGTAGTAATTGAATTTAATCACAATAATAACTTGAGTATACATTACGTTATAACTAAGTTAACATAATCAATTATAATCAATCATCGTTGTGGCTTAGTGGTTAAAACACCAGCCTTTCAAGTATGAGTGTGCGGGTTCGATTCAGGTCGGGCAATTACAGATGTAACTTTTCCAAACTTATATGTAGTTTCTAAGTATATTTTGGAAACCAATGACTGATTACAAGGTGAAAAAAAACATCTTGACGAAACCTGGACTTTAAGTCTGAAATCGCCAACCCGCATTTGAGCAAGCGTTGTGATTACGCTCAATCCTTCTCTTCAACCTTCATCATCAACCTTTTTCTCGTCCCACTGCGGGGCACAGGTCTCCTCTCATACAGAGAAGGATTGAGCGTAATCACCACGCTTGCTCAATGCGGGTTGGCAATTTCAGACTTAAAGTCCAGGTTTCATCAAGATGTTTTCTTTCACCTTTAGTCATTGGTGTCCAAGATATACTTAGAAAGTACATATAACTTTGGAAAAGTTACAATGGTACTTACCTGACCTGAAATCGAACCCGCGCACTCATACTTGAGAGCCTGGTGTTTTAACCACTAGGCCACCACGACATCATGTGCCCAGCAGTGGGACGATTAAAAAAAAACTTTGATCATCAATCGATGTTAGCAGTACGGGCTTAGGGCTTAGTCTATCTGGGCGCTCTGGTTTCAAGTGGTGGTGGTAGTGTGGATGAAATCAGGCGGCGCATGGCCATGACAAGAGGGGCAATGGACAAGCTCAAGAAAATATGGAGGCATCGCGACATAACTAAAGCCACTAAGATCAGGCTCGTCCGAGCACTAATATTCCTCATATTTCTCTACGCAGCTGAAACGTGGACGTTACGGGAATTGGAAAAGAAAAAGATAGACGCTCTAGAAATGTGGTGTTGGAGAAGAATTCTTGGGGTATCATGGACCAAGTTTAGAACAAATGTTTCTATACTCCAAGAACTCGGTATCAAACAGCGTCTTTCACAAATAGTACAGTCCCGTATACTCGGATTTTTCGGTCACATATCATGACGTAATAGTGACTCTATAGAACGTTTGGTCGTCCAGGGCAGAGTGGAAGGGAACAGACCTCGTGGAAGGTCACCGATGAGGTGGACCGACCAAATCAAGGCGGCAGTGGGGGGACCTGTTAATAAATGCTCCAGACTGTCGTCCAACAGGGATAGATGGAGAGAGATCGTACGGCGTGTAACATCAGCGTCTCGGATTCAGTCATAGTGACCACGACCGTTCTGTCAAGAGCGAAACGAAGAAGAAGAAGACTGCTCTCAAAACGGCGAAAGAAAACATTGAGAGGAAAACGGTATGTCCCGAAACTAAAAACAATCGTGGTCATGTGGCATCCAGTAATCCACACTGGGCCCGCGTCCTTTCACATAGAGGCAGCCTATATCCCAGCAGTGAAAACTTTATGGTTCATTATGCTTTCAATAGATGAAGTTTATTTGCGAGTAATACCGGTAAGTATAATTAACTTTTCATTCATAAAACATTAGTTCTAATATAAACAGCCAGTGAGAAATTATTCGGAGGAAAATAAAATGTTGCATTTTCCTCCCGAGCGTTGGAGTTAATTAAGCAACCTTAAGTGGATTTGTAGTTTCGTTTACGGCACATTTGAAGCAAAATTATACTTTAGATAATAATCCTTTACTGCTTCTTTACATTCATGGTTCAAAAATGAATGGAGATGAAAAAGAATGAAAACAGTACATAGGAACATATTTTTATAATACAATTTGTTAAATACCGAACAGCGCCAAAAGTAACCAGTACTTAATAGTTGACCTGTATTGGTATACAAGTAGGGTTGACGTAATCAAAATAATACAACCACTGTATGCTGTTCTGTAGATGCGCTTATATTTCTTAAAATTCCAAAGGACCCAACCAAATCTTTGTCATACAACGCTTGCGACTTCTATTTCGACGTCAGCGCCATCTAGTTGCATTTTGTGTAAACTTTTCATAAATATACTTTATGATGTTAAACTTGATGAACGGCTTTGACCAAGCATGATCATTAACACAATTAGTTATGTACCTACTTTTTGCTATAGTTTTGTTTTATCTTACGAAGTGACGCGTGCTTTTATCATGATATCCATGTGCACAAGCACGCTGAAAATACGATTTATTGAATTGAATATCTATTGATTGACCACTATAAATCGAACATTTAAATACTTGAATCGTTAATCGCATAAACATTCGATTACTCGATTATATAAATCGAACATTCAATATTATATCGTTCAATAAATACATCGAGTGTTCAAATTATCGAATGCTTTTTAGATCGAGCAAGCATCGCATATTCATTCTATGGAACTTGCTCACCACATGTAAAGCGGGCATCGCTTCGTGAAATAAAAATATACTTCGGTATTTTTTTTTATTACACGATATAAAAAAATATGGCTGGTGGCTTAGAAAATTATTAGGCGATAATTTGGCAGTCAGCGCTCTCGGATTCGGTCGTTGGCCGCTCCTCTGTACTAAATCTGGGCGAACATTCAAATAAACAAAATGAACCCCTATGTGGAGACTGATTAACCGACTCCAACTCCCCGGAAAGTAGGTCGGTAAATATGGATATGGCCAAACCCGAATAGCAAGTAGGCTAAGCATAAACATACTTTCGATACCTATTTCTACCTGAAGTATATTAGTTTTTATTATTACGTGTTCGAAAAAGCACTTTATGAATAAGACTCGAAGGACGATAAAGATGATGATGATCTACTGATCTCACTGATTGTGTTTTGTATCGGTTCTCTACAAAATGGTTGAGTTATATGGTGCTGATCCGTGGATCAACACCATACAACTCAACCATTGACACAAACAAACAACATTGAAACATGACCCGTGGGTCATCTTCTCGAAGGATTGCAGTCAGTTGAGACTGGGCTGATTTCTTAACTGGGCGAGCTTATTTGAAATTAGATGTATTTTTCTTTCTTTTTAAAAATGTACCCCGTCACTAGGATTTTTTCTGTGACATATAAACTCACATACACAAACAGCCAGACCCGGAATAAGTAATTGTAGGCCATACAATTATTTGTTCCGTGCGGGATTCGAACCCCCGACACGCGGCGCAGCAGTCAATTGCTCAGCCACTGCACCAATCGTGTCGTCAATTGTTTCTTTATTTTTTAACATTGTTCTTACACAAAGACTTCACAAAAATAGTGCACCAAAGATTTTGTAATAATATCTTGATTTAAAATTCTAGATCTACTCGTTCGCATAGAGATGATAAAAATTATTTTATAAAAATAATTCAGACTCTTTCAAGGTCCCGGTTACCATACCAACATCCAGTGGCAGTCGTTACGGCTTGTTGGATCCCTCAAAAGTCCAACAATTGGCCGAACTGCATTGCTTCGATATCGCCTTCGGGTTGTGGAGGTCAGACGGCAGTCGCTTCACGGAAAATATCGAAGTTTAGCCAAACCAGCAGTTAGACCGGTAAAGCGGACCCCAGACTCCAAAGCTGAAATAGCTTCGGATGTGACTGGGATGAACGCTGAGATGATGATGAAACGTCTGAAACGAACGACGATGAAACGTCTGTAGGTATTTCAAAGTAGAACATACACCTCAATACAAGTAGTTGCCATTTACATCAATATTGTGGTACCAAGTAGATGTTATTTATTTTATTTCGCGAATTCGTGAAGATACTTTTTATGACTTGACATAGACGAAAGGTATTCTCATTTTGAATAGCACATAAAAAGAAAACGCAACGTGTTCCATGAATCTTTGAGCTGGTTTCGACACAAAATTCGTGATAAAAAAGATAAAAAGTTTATTTTCTTCAGCTTAGACTGATGCGCGCCTATTGTGACGTCAATCTTTCTTTTTACTGGCATTTTCTAGTCGTCTTATTTTAACCGAACTTCCAAAAAGGAGGAGGTTACTCAATTCGACCGTATATATGCTTTTTTTTTTTTTATTTTTGTTCGCGCATAACTTCGTCGTTTATGAACCGATTTTGATAATTCTTTTCTGTTGGAAAGAAGACGTTCCCAAGGTGGTCCCATGATAAGGATATCAGGGTTTGATGGTGGAAGACCAGAGAAAACAAGGGGAACTTTAAAAAATTGCAGGGGCGACAAGTGCATTTCTTAGCATTTCATTAAGTATTTTAAAGCACTACAATTTAATAAAGGTCTGGAGTAGATCTAATGATGGAGCCGGGAGACAGTCGAAGGAACTCCTCAACAATTCACAGCAGCTATCTTGTGTTTGGGCTCGAATAATTTGTATTGATAAGAACTTTACACCTAGATGGGTTGTGACTGTCATAAGAGCTCTGATGGTGAAGACAAAGGCCAGTTCCGGGAACTCCTCAACGGTTTACAGTAGCTACTTTGTGGTTGGACTTCATTCATTTATATTGATGAGACCCTTGCACCCATTGGGTTAAAATAATGGTCTGCAGTAAATTTGATGATGAAGACCAAGGCAGCTGAGGGAATACTTACGGATAAAAATTAAAGTAAACAAAATTACGTCGTTTCCCAACTATATTTGCGTCAGCTTGCAGTCTGACCGGATGCAACTGAATACATAGTACTTTTAACAACTAAAAAGTGTAAAATAAAAACTTTTTTACAAAAAAAACAACCGACTTCCAAAAACCACTACAAAGTGAAAAATAACTAATTTCGGAAATCGGTGTCTTTGGTTTTATATATTTGTTTTTGACACCGACTTCCGAAATTAGTTATTTTTCACTTTGTAGTAGTTTTTGGAAGTCGGTTGTTTTGTAAAAAGTTTTGATGTCATCAAGTTTGAATGATATTTAGTACAACGACTGTTTAATAAAGTTTTGTCTCAGATTTCTCGGCACAATAGCAGACTCTGTTGAGGAGAATATTGTAAATTGTTCGTTTTCGATTTTGGATTTAGCAAATTATGATGTTGGCAAGAGCATCTTTTTAGGTACTGCACAGAAATGCTGCATTCCACGTTACTGTCAGTAACAATTTTGAACATCACGTAACTTCAATTAATTCTACTAAACTACTACTAACTAAACTGAACACGGACAATAACATTCTACTTAGGCAACTTGGATTATTTTCTTCCTACTTTCAGCAAATAGGATCCCAGTTTGCACTGTCTCGTTACTTCAACACCTGCTTAGGTGTTTTAGCACTCAATTGTACATAATTGCATTTAATTAAAGGTAGGCTGTAATAAAATGCAACACAATCCTGCACCCTAATTGCGTAAAGCGCCATTACTATTAGTTGGATACATTTTGAAGCTTATTGCGAATCCATTGCTTCATATGTTCGACAGTGTATCTGCTCAACAACGTAAATAACGCAATGAATGCTGTTGAACTGTCAAAATGAAACCCATTGCTACTGATAATGTGTTACGCAATTACCCTGCAGGTTAATAAATTCTCCTTCAACCATAAAGGTAATATCTAACTTTTTCGTAATTAACAAAACTAGTTAAACGTCGCAAAGTTTTACCGACGTGAATGTTCGGTACCTCTACCTACCTATGTACGTAATAAGGTACATTGCTCGCAGGTCCATGCTACCGGCGTCATTAGCAGGCGTCCACGATGCGTGACTCTTTATGGCCCGTGACTCCCGTTTCACCCCTTTGCCCTAATCGAGGACACGTGTGCGAATTAATGGTGATTTTTTCCCAATAAATCTTTCCCGAATACGAAGCTAAAAGGTCCAATTGTTATACAATTCAATTTTGTTCAGCGCTCATATGAATCGGATATTTTCCTAGCGACTGCGCTGTGGTCGCTTTGGTTCGTTCACAGTTTATTAAGTTCGAAGGTTATTCATCCGGTGATACGAATTTAATAGACAATCTGTCGAAAATAATCCGGTAAAAATTGCGGAAAATATCCGGATGGAAAAGTTTCGATGTAATTTTTGTGAGAAAAATACACAGAAGAACTGAGAGCGGATATTTTGGTGTGCAACATAATGGTGCTCTTCCCGTAAAGGGTAAAAGTATGTGTTTATGTATCTCAAATTATAATCCCACATTTTACGATATCATAAATTACAATTACGACATAAAACCAAATTCACTTTTGGTGTTAGGCGGTTAACGTTGTGTGAACAGATTTGCCGGCCGCGAATTCTTCATTATGCCGATTTAAGAGGAGCTAACACGGTTTATGGCCAAAAATATGTGCTTATAAAATTTACATACCTTCATTCGCACTCTTCCTCGACCATTACCTTTCCATTTGGTAAATAATTTAGGAGCCCTCTAGGACTCCGACCAAATATTAAAAGTGATGGGTCCCTGAGGTTTAATATTAGACTCCCCTCGTATTAAATTTTCTGTCACGCGAAATTCCCAAATGCATACGCCAGATATTTTTTGCACATGTTCGTATTCTCTCTTTTGTACTATTATTCGACACAGAATGTCATACTTTGCTGTTGAAATTACAACAGCAGATTGGGATTCGGGGAAAGTCGCAATAGATTTCTTGTTCGTTTCACATAACTTTCAAGCGTACGTAGCTAATATTGATTATTATAGTCAATATTAATAATATTTTTTTAATATAATTTGTATACACCAAATGTTACTTAAATGCAAACTCTGCACTACAAATCACCACTGGATAATAAAATGCACGTTGATAATTCTTTGTTAAATCATTTTGATTAAATTTGGAGATATACTTGTTTTGTAATGTGGGGAAATAAACATATACAATTTAAAAAAATCATAATGACTATTCTCCCTTGACAAAAAAGTCATATGGTTTCATTTCGAATTCTTATTTGCAGTGGGCACAATACTAGGCAAGTTGCACAGGGCATTGAATAATCGAGCTCATTTTATATGCATCAAATTCACAGAACAAAACTAATCTAGAGCTTGGGGGCAATAAAAATGTCCCACTTGCCAGCGCAGCATTAAAAATAGATGAGCACGAGGTGTAATCTCGGCGATTCTTATTATAAAATTTTGCATCTTAAATATTTCACATTTTTCAACACACTTTGCGACGACGTCCCAAAAGAGGGTAATGCTGCTATTACGTCAGACAAAGTAGACTCGAGAATAGCGCTGCTGGCTTACCTAAATAAAAAGCTAATTGGACGGCTTGAGATATTGTTATAATAGCGTACAATATTTTTTACCCTCTTACAAAATCTTGCGCTAACTTGATTAAAACATTGTATTCAAGAGGCATGTCGTCCACTAGATTAGTTCGACTTCAAATCTATTGAAAAGGCTGACATCATAGAAGCAAATATAATAAATCTGTACTAACAATAAGCGTTGATTTATCAAAATTAAATCTCTTTGTAGAGTGGAGTAATCAAATTTATCGCTCATTTGAATCTTCAATTCATTTCAAAGGGTCTGTTCGGAGACTTTAAAATCATCACTGTTTACATTCTCGTGATGCAATTATGGTAATAAATTTTGTCATAATGCGTTTTCGTAGGATCTTTGATATACACAGTAACGATATAAAAAGTTAAGGGAAATCCCTCGTTTACCTTAGTTCACCTACTTATGACGTTTTGCTGCATCGGCATCTTCAGAAAGATCAAATATGCCTCGACGTCCCCTCTCGTCTCGGGATACCAGTAACATTGTTTGTTCTTCGTATTTTTATAAAGCCCCGCAATAAAACGTTTGCATTTTACATTTTTTGGGGGCCATAAATAAAAGTACTCACGTAAAATTGCATTTTAAGCATTTCTAAAAGCGACCGTCACCTTTGGCCGGGATGACGGTGGGTTTGTATAGGGACATTAAACTTTTAGGATAACGGCGGAACTGCACGTATTGCGTATTGTAATTTTGGAAATTTATAGCGTACCTATTATAAAATACGCCGTTGTGGCAGAGGTAATTTCCATCGGTTAGCAGTTATTTTAGGCGGAGTCTTGAACATTAATACCTTTGTTTTGTTGTAGTTCCAAAATCATTACATAACCAGACAATAAATTAACAATATAAATTGCTATTTCCCATGTCCTGCGCCGCCTACCGTTGAGTTGCTGGGTTCCAAGTGAAATTAAATTACGAGTTGACAAAATGAGTTACGCCCTTTTCTGTAGATTAACAAACAAAAACTGATGGTATGAGGGTCAGGATGGCATTAATGTTGTTAGAGGCAAATGACTCTATTCTTCGTGGACGTGACGGTGTCTGCGTCTGTTCGTTGACAATGCTACAATTTAAGCCGCCATTGTTCTTGCTTATTCCGGCCTCGATTTAGTTTCATGCTTTTATTGTTGCCCATTTGATTCGTGGGACGCGAGCGTATCTGTCGCCGCTCCACTGAACGTCGGCCGTCATAACGTTGTCACTATAAGTTAATGAAGAGATTACGTTCCCATAACACTAATTGTTTTAATGACGTCAGTTGCAAATAATGTGTAGTGAACGTGCTGTTTACTGTGTGTTTCAGGCGTGATATGATTGGAACCGGCAATTACGGTCAACAAAAAAATAACCTTTTCGTTTATTACAACTTTCGTGCCTACATGACTTTAATTCAGTTCGGTATTCACCCAATCATACTCATCAACGTCCTGCCTAACCTTTTTCCAACTAAATCGGGATCTCTACTCTAACCGGATACAATGGAATTCCTGTATCTTTCATACAGTAACTGCCGTTCTGACCTCCACAGTCCACTTATTGGGTTATAAATTCGCGGATTTTATGTATATATATATTTTAATATTGTGGTGATAGCCTCCGTGGCGTAGCGGTAGCGAACGCGGCCGTTGCGCAAGGAGGCGCGGGTTCGATCCCCGCACAGTGCAAATGTTTGTATGCATGAATATGAATATTTGCACTGGTCTGGTCGTGCCTCGGAAGGCACGTTAAGCCGTTGGTCCCGGTTGCCATACGAACATCTAGTGGCAGTCGTTACGGGTTGTTGGAGCCCTCAAAAGTCTAACAATTGGTCTAACTGCAATGCTTAGATATCACTTTCTGGTTGTGGAGGTCAGACGGCAGTCGCTTCACAGTAAAGCGGACCCCAGACTCCAAAGCTGAAAAAAGCTGCGGATGCGACTGGGATTAACGCTGAGATGATGATGATATTTTAATATTGTGGCCTATTGTTAAGTCTGACTGTCAGATTTCGGGTCCGGGTTTTAGTTCGTAGATAGGTGGCCTCTTTACACTGTACTGTATGTCAAGATCTGGTATTTGATCGGTCAGACTGGAAGACGACCCCAACCCCCAATTGGGAAAAGGCTGAGTAAATGGTCTTCTTCTTCTTCTTCAGCCTATAGAGGTCCACTGCTGGACAAAAGCTTCCCCATAGCTTTCCACGATGACCGGTCTTGTATTGCCCGCATCCATCCGCTTTCCGCGACCTTCACCAGGTCATCGGTCGACATACATAAATATTGTTAGTTAACTCACAATATTTTTGTATGTTTTCAATTGAGCGTATGGACAAGAAACTTCGCTGATACATAGACTACTCAGATAAATCAGTCGAACTCATTAATAACATTGAGTTATCTCTCTTACTTCTTTCAATCAATAGATACTCGAAGCACTACATAGATTTATGCACATCTGTGCTTTCTCGCAACCCTATCCATTATGAATTACATAAGCACGCTTTCTGTGAAATAAAAATCAGACTGTTCAGTTTCCCAATAGATTCTGCTCAGAACTGACCGCGTAGGGAGCAAGCCCACAAATTGTCCACGGTTCCCGATCCAATTAATTTAAAAATCGCCATAACAAACTGTGGGTGTACGAAGGGCTTTATTGTTATGTAAATTTGTGCAAACTTGGGCAGACGTAGGCATGACTAATTGTTAATTCGACTAATGCGCTTACGAGAGTGGGACACCGCGGCCCATCCCGCGCCGATGTAATAACGGATTAGCCGCCTGACCTCGCTTCGTAAGACCATTTCTAGTTGCTAAAGGTTCGGTTTGGGAGCTTCTGTTCAGATGAAGGGAAGTATTAAGTTTGGGTTTAAGTTATCAAAAGGTCGGTAGAAGTATGGCGTAGATTAAACTTAAATAAAAAAAATACCTTCCTTCCACCTTTACCTTTCTTGTAGTTCTCTCTTCCAATCTTTGAACATGTCGATATAACTCGAATTGTTTTTTAAATTCTCAAGGTCTCCACGGGATAGGCGGGACTTGTGTCCACAAGTTAAAAATGTTAAAATTATTATTATTTACATATTTAATAATTTTTTTATTTACGAATGCTGCTTTCAGTTTACAAATGCTTCGTTCCAATGAAAGTACAATCGCGTTTTACTTTATTTTGATTTTCTCTAGATAAAAATATCAGAATGGATTTTTAACATAATTTTCATTGATATTTTGACATTGCTCACGCCAAAAAGATTTTATTAAGCATCGCTAACTGTTAACTACTTTCTGTAAGGGCTATGAAGCACATCCATCTTTAACGTCCCTCTACTAATAATTTCGCTCCGTTTTACGCTGTGCGTAATTATTTAATGGAGACGAATTCCGCAAGCACGCGGCGGCCGCACCGTGAAATGAAACGTTACATGCTTCAATGATGCCATTGAAGACACGGTTTTTATGCAGCAATGCTTCGGAACCCACCCTTTATAAACATTTTATTTTTAACGCGTTTTTATTCTACGGTCATAATTAATTTTTGGGCCCTGTCCCGGATGTTTTAATTGAGCTTTCGTTGTTTGTTTTTGATGTGCGTAATTTATTACTTAAATTGTTTACGGGACTGTCATAAAATAAAAAAAAAGTTTTCTATCTGATCAGATAGAAAACTTTTTTTTTATTTATCCCCCGATCGGGGGAACCGTAAAACAGAATTATTGTTTAATAGAAGTGGGTAAACTGAAAACTACGAACACAATTGTATTGTCTGCTACTGGAGAACTAAGTAGTAAATCATCTACATATTTTATATTGGAGTAGGTACTATAATACCCGATAGTTTATAAGCACAGCCTATGTCACATAGCTCGCATATCAACCTAAGTATATTATTTCTCCAAGGGTCTGAAACCGTTTTCTCCCTTTTTCTCTCTTTCTATCGAACCAATCTGAACGTCCGACCCACCAATCGACAGATATTCGTCCTTGGTACCATGGAATCATTTTTAAATTATTCCGCTTCACTGTTTATTTATAAAAACGACTTAAAAATTCTAATTAGTATAGTGCGAATTTTTCGCATTGGTCAGCTAGTAATACCTATTAGTTGTTCACACCAAAAACTGGAACATAAAATTCCTCTTGAATCCAAAACTTAGCACAGCTGAACATCTAAACCCAACATTTTGATAAATCTGTTAGCTCTCGAGTAGGTTTATGGTGTAATTTGCAATCTAATCTGCAGAACACTTCCTGAGACGAAGCACCAACTTGTCACAACTTGCTTCTCGCTTACAATGCATGTGCTTTACTTAAACCCCCCGTGTCCTAAGCCAGCCCAGCATCCTAATCAGTAGTTTGTAGAACTAATCAGTTTTCTGTACCACGTTTGGGAGTTATTTAGTGTTCACTAGCTTTCGTTTGTTTAGTGTGACGTGGTAACTTTAGAGATGTAATATTTTTTTAAAGATAAATATAAATATACATAATTTATTTTGTAACACATGTACAGTACATGGAGATATAGAGAAAGGTTCTGCCATATTTTACTAGTAGGCATTCAAAAGTTACATACATATATCCATTAAATACTAAACCAGAACAAAAAGATAAACTTAATTAAACAATTGAATTGAACAATTCTTTGAATTCAAGAATTGTTTTTGTTGTTTGTTGCTATTTTATTATCAATCAGGAATTCTATTATATGTACTTACATATAATATAGTATGCTTTATCTGCCGTCTGTTTATTTAACAATATCGGCAATTGTTCCCAATTTTTAGTATATCATCGTTTAAGACCGGAACCAAGCGCTAAACACTTTTGCGCATTAATGCTGTCTTAGCGAACCGATGATACAGTAGCATATTGTCACTATACTGTCTATACATGAAACTACGTCTTAACGACAGATATTTTGAAAAAGCACTGCGTTTTACTACTTACATACCTCTAAGTCTTAGACTTATATGTTTTAGGTATACATGTATCTAAAATATATGTATATAGATGAGAGCAGTGGTGGCCTGTGTTATCGGCCGCGACTTATAAGATGTAGGTCGTAGGTTCGAACTCCGACAGGTGCTTTACAATGTGTAAATTATTTCATCACCACTGCTCTCAAAACGGTGAAAGAAAACATCGTGAGGTAACCAACATATCCTAGAAGCAAAACTTCGAAGACATGTGACATCCACCATCTCGCACTGGGCTCGCGTGGTAGATTAAGGCCCACTTCCTCTCACCGAGAGGAGGCATGTTCCAGGAGTGGGAAAATTATAGGCTGATTATGTATGTTACGTATATATATATATATATACCGTAGATCCGTGAAGGTATTGTTGGGTATCGATAACTGATTCTACTAATGCCTACAAAGCTGAACTAAATTTAAAAAAAGTCTCCCTTAAAATATATTATTTCGCAAAAAGAGGTAATTTAATACATGCGCGGTAGGCAATCCATGCGCGGGCGAACGGGGCAGGCCACGCGGCACGCGGTCTCAGCGCTATTCGCTCATTATAATACCGTCAAAAATGGTGAGGTGACTTTAAAAAAAAAAAACAAATTTTGGGGAAGTTGGAATTAATCGCGGAAAAAAAAAATATTTAAAAATTCATTAGTATTATTACTATGATGATTATGTAAAATTTCATATTTTATTTCATGTGTTTACCTAACCTTTGTTATCCTTATGGGTCGGACGGGGTTTTCTTTACATATTGTATATACATATATATTGTTTTAGGTTACTTAAATACTTAAAACACACAATATACATACGTGTATATAGGCTGGAGGCTAAGTAAGAAGAGCGGCACGGGTAGTTCGATCAGGTATTTTTTGTGGATTTTTGACCATCGTTACATGTCGTCGTAAGGCCGATGTCTGGAAACCAGTCTTACCAAGCGGCATAGCAATACCCAGAAACTGGGTCGTAAAGCTCAGATATGCAGTCGCTCCAAATACTGGTCAACTGCATCTGACTAGACTGGATGTCGAGTATAGGACGATAAGAGGGGACTCTAGTGCCGAGGAATTTGGAAAATAGGTAGGTATTTGAAGAATCTATTGCCGTCGCGCTGCTTCCAACCTCTCCCGGTAAAGTGCGAAAAGGACAGTTGCAGCTCAGGCTGATTTTACCTACAAAAACGTTGACCAAAAGACGTTTCGTATTCCGCTGTTTTCTTTTTCAAAACACGACAGATCTCAATTATTTTATATCAAAATTTAGAGGAAAAGTATATCTATGCTTCTATCATTTTCTTTTTTGTCAAAAACTTATCACGTAGTTATGTCTAATAGTCATCTTAACATCACGGTAAAAATGGGTTACTTTTCGCGATTTTGAAGTATCGTATTTCTTTTATTAATTAAGTTTCGGTAAAAATCAAATGATAGGGGCACGTATAATCGGTGTGAAATTGTACAAAAAAAAAAACTCTAAAAGTGTTATCCACGAAGAAAACAGCTGAATAGGTTTGTATTGAGAAAGCACCACTAGAGTTCCCTCTTAAGGGTAAGCTGATGATGAATTAAATTTATAGTTTATACATGTAATAGGTACATTACATACAGATACATAGCATAGCCTCCGTGGTGTAGCGGTAGCGAACGCGGCCGCGATTGTGATTGATCTTTTTCTGGTTTCGATTCATGTAATAACTATACAGGTATCGTTTATACTGAAATTGGGAATTTGACAGCCTCCGTGGCGTAGCGGTAGCGGACGCGGCCGCTGCGCAAGGTGGAGCGGGTTCGATCCCCGCACAGTGCAAGTATTTGTATGCATGAATATGAATATTTGCACTGGTCTGGTACGTGCCTCGAAAAGCACGTTAAGCCGTTGGTCCCGGTTGCCATAAAAACATCTAGTAGCAGTCGTTACGGGTTGTTGGAGCCCTCAAAAGTCCAACAATTGGTCTAACTGCAATGCTTCAATATCGCCTTCGGGTTGTGGAGGTCAGACGGCAGTCGCTTCACGGAAAATATCGAAGTTTAGCCAAAATCAGCTGTTGGACTGGTAGAGCGGACCTCAGACTCCAAAACTGAAAAAGCTGCGGATGCGACTGGTATTAACGCTGGGATGACGATGACAAGTAATAAGTACATGTAAGTGAAAATATTTACATAAAAATGAATTTCCAAATTTCGTAATAATACCTACGAGTGTTTGTTTGTCTTCGGCTTTATCCAAAGGCTGACACAAAATGCTCAATAAATATAGCCCGCTTCTGTAAATTATTGTTCCTATAGTACTATTAAACGTCGCAGTGTAAATACTTATAGGTATTTTACATTATAATGTACCTATAACTTTTTTGTGTAAAGTTAATAGCTACAACTTTCAAAGCAGGATCGTCATCAACTCTTTTTTTCATATGAGAATTGATGCTTGCCATGGTTACTTCATTGTTGTTACTTTGAAACACTGCTGGCCATTCTTTTGAGGCCGTCCCTGTTCGCTTGTGCATGGTATAGTAGGTAAAAAATAATAGGGAATTTCCTTTATAGGGTATTTGACTAAAAAAAAAACTAATTAGTCCGTCAGACAGATTTTCAAAAAATACTAGACACGTATTTTTTCTGTTTTCATATAAACAAAAAATGAAGACGACACAGCGCGTTGAAAACTCGGTGACGTCACTGCACGCTACACTTTTTAGCAACCAGTGACGTCACCAGCCACTACTCCTGATCTTTGATGCCTTTTATATTTGTAATTTTTTATTGATTTGATAAAACAAAATATACGTATCCAATATTTTTCTATAATCTGAATGACGAACTAAATAGAATCATTTTTTTTTTATCCAGGAAACATCCATAGTACGAGTATGCAAATCGCTGGTTTGTAGAGATAATTAATCCGTTTTCCGTACCATGCTTATGATAATGTATATGTATATAGCTCATAGCATTTTTTATCGACCGTCAGTGGGATTGCTAATTGGTACGAGGGTGAGCGCATTTGCTGATTTCGAATCGGTAAATAGTCTTTACACACAGAGGGTTAGCTAGACAGTCTGTAGTTATATTAGTAAGTAATTAAGAATTGCAACGCTAGGAGTCTGGGTCTGGTTAGTGTTGCCAGGAGTGATATTACAAGCTAGTGGATACCGATTAAGGCATTTATTTGATCATTAGTTGTAACATAGGGTACTAAATTAGTATTAAGTAGCAAGCAGTTAGATTGGAGGCCACCCTAACATAAGTAAGTGGGCAAAACGGTAGACAGACAATGACGATAGTTGTAACAAAGGGTACCTAATTGCTTTTTAATTGTAATCGGAAATAAGCACGTAGGTCGAAGCCTAAACGATATTTTACGATATTTTGGTAGAGTCTTGAGCCCTAATGAGTAAATAATTGAAGGCTAAACTTTCCATTGGGCACGCCACAATACCGGCGGTAACTCCCCTCTTTGAGGAGTGGCTAGAGAGGCGCCACGGCGCCTCACCTTCCGCCTGACGCAGGTCTCACCGGACACGGCTGTTTCGGGAGGTTCCTGTTTCGGCTAAGGCGGGAGGAAACGCCAGGGGGTCATCACTGTAGGAATCGCCCTGAGTACACGGTGAAGGTCTTCCCGGCTTGAGTGGAGCACCGCCGTGCCGCCTCGTGGCGGCGATCGGACCTGGTTCTGGTCACGGTCATAGTGCATGGCAAGCCGACACCTCCTTTTGCCAAGCAGTGATGCTGGCAAAGGAGGAGGCGGAGCATGTGAGGGAGCGGGAATCTCAGCGCCTTCACGCCTCTAGCTTCCGCAGGAAACGCCATGGCCGGAAGACCACATCGGACTCCCGACCACCGTAGGCGTGGGCATGCGGGGTAAGGACCAGACCCGGGTCGAAGGGGCGTTGTGTTTTACGATAAGCAAGTGTAAATTACTGTAGGTAGATATAGGTTAGAATATCACACTCTTAAACACGGTTTGGCATGATGTAAAAACCCTGTGATTATCAAAACGCCCACCCAAATATAAGGCACGCTACTAAAACCTTGAAAAGCTGAAGGTCGAAACAATTCGGCTCCCTTCATCAGCTTATTAATACGGGGACCAATTTCATAGTAAACACGTTGCCAGCAACATTAGCAATTCATATGAAATAACACATAACAATAGTAATCAGGCGTTTGGTTATGAAAGAAAAATCACATTTGGACGTCAGGCAAGGCGGTGCCAAGCACAGATTTCGTCGGCAATGTATCGTGAAATTAGTTTAGTGGCACTATATAATTACGCGCCCTCACTTTTTATAGTCCCTCGGTCGTTGCTCGAGGGGCCGGCCCCCGAGCCCCTGGCTCCGGACCGGTCTGTTATGACGAAAATGTCAACCCGGTATGCGACTTGATGAATCGACACTATTTTAAACATTTTCTCCTCGTGATTCTATGATGGCTCTATAATAACAAACAATGGCGTCAACGGGGTTCAACAAAATGAAACGCCAACAAACTGAAAGTTACATTTCATAGATTTATTATATAAAATGCTTAACGCTACATTTTGAATTTTTTAACTTAATATAGTAACATGTGAAATTTACAGAGCTATTACATTAGTATAGATAATAGTAATTAGTTTATAATTATTGCGCAAGATGTTCCCGAGAAGAGGGAAATCCTTAGTTTTATTCACTAGAATACTTAAGTACTGAATCTTAACTAATACAATAAACGACGAAGCTCAGATATTTCTTACAAATTTATAATCTATTTCGGTTTTTGTATGTACATTATGATATGAGAGAAGTCTGAAAAATACTTGTACATATAACATTTGCAAAACGAAAGCTTATTTAAGCACCTAGTAGGCTATATTAATGACTACTTTAGCAGTTATAGCGAAGGGCTCAATGTAAATAAAGGTCATATTAATTTTTATCACTTTTTCTACAATAAATACAACAAAATGCCATTTAGTTTTATTAACTAGGTAGGTACCTTAATGAGCAATCGAATAAATTAATACTCTTAAGTACAATTTTATGTTAAGTGAGGATGAACAAATACCTAATTATTTTAGAATTATGACATTTTATGCTACAGTATATGAAAAAAAAACATACTATTAAATTAACTTCTACACGATACAATAATATATAACATTTCGTAATTACGGAATCTCAGAGCGTGAAATAAAATATATTATTAATTCCGGTTATAATGCGAAATATTATTTCTAGGTATTTAAACAAAAAAAAAAAAACTACGAAAACTCTGGCAGCGGATGTTTAATGGCATTATTCGAAAAATGTTTAGAAAAAATATATAGAATACTCATATAATTTAGATACTTTTTTATATTTTGACAGCTGCGAATGTAAATACATTGGTGTGACAATGGATATTATGTACAAGCTCTTAGGTACAATTGTATGATATGAAGTCGAATAACTTGAGTAGGTACTAGTTGATACTTGAATAGTGAGCTAAAATGGGTACAGGACTTTTGTACAAAAATATTCAGAGATACATTTCTAAAAATGTCTTAAGTTTTCTACTTTGTATACAATCTATATTTACTCATAAGTTTAAATAATGTTTTATAAATAAACTCTCATAAAACTATAGTATTGAGTACTTTGAAAATGTCAAAAATACTGAAGCAATGCTGTCTCCACGATAATGAGGATAGTTGAAAAAAAGCGTAAGTAGTAAAGCATAGTAATATTCAATAAATAAATAAATTACTACAATTTTAAAATCAGTAGACAGTTTTATGAGAGCCCTGAAGTCGATGTAACATTTTCTATTATATTGCTGTGATCTTAAATGAAACATTAGCTTGTGCAGTAATACGTGTTTAGAATACATTGTTTCACAAATTTGTAGATAGGTATTGTCTAAATAAACTCAAATTCAGTATATACTTACTCTATAGCACTATTTGTGATTTTACAAAAAATAAATATTGCAGCTATTTTAATGAGTGATAATTTTAGTCTTAAAGTCCACAATCAATACTTAAAAATATATTTTCTAAACGAGTTTCTTATATATCACAGGCTTAAATTATACTCATTATCATTAGGGACGTGCATACTATACGTACACTTATAATAGATACAGTCAAACGAAATTAGGTAACTATTTACACAAATAGGGGAAAAATAATGAGGAGAACCCTCCCACAACCCTCGGAGATTTCAAATTACGACCGCGGTACCAACACACGGTAATACGTATCTTTATATTTGAATCTTTTAGTAAACAACAAATAATGTGTCTTGATCCGATTAATAAGCCACGATCAAGAAACATCACCTGCACACACTAAACTTAGACAGGATTAGAAATACATTATTTTCAATGCGAAAATAGGATCAAAGTATTATAAAAGAATAACATTCAAATAATACCATCCCATAAATCTAACAATTGTTCTATCACTTAGCCAACGAACGAAGCGTACTTATAATTTCAATTACTAAATATTTTACATTCCAATTACCAACAAAGCAACGCACAACGCTCCTTATATTCGTTCCATTAAATTTTTAATAATAAAAGTGTTCGTAAAAATTTCGAGTGTCCAATAATCACCTATTCATGTTCCCGCCGAGAGTTTGGAACGATGCACTATTGTAATACTAGTCAGTTTCACTACACTTTTAATAAGTCTTTAGAAAAGCTAGAGGGAGTCACATTCGGTCGGGCTGCACTAAGTCTTGAGCTCGAAGTACACAACTATTGAGTCACTATAAGACCGTAATGGAGCGGATGATATTGACGGATTTCCTCACGAGAATATATTGAAGTACTTCAGGCCGGCCGAGACGTATGGTATCGGTATAGCTCCAGCATAATAATTAACAGACTGAAACATGAGATAGGCGATGTTCAGAAGCTATCACACTATTTCGTTTGGATGTGTGTTCTGATTTGAGTCGTTTTGTCTCGCGCACTGCTGAAAAGAAAGATAAAAGGAATTAGTAGATATCACAGATGACAATACAGTGGAAATTGACAGAAAACTAATAATTTTTACTGATTAATTAAAAATGATTAGTTAAACTGAGACGATGATTACCTCTTGCTTTCGTTCCCAAGTTTTCATCGCGGTTTTGTACTTTTCGAATTCATGGCACCAATTCGAATATATTTTCTGGTACTCATTACTCTTTTCAGGAGGAGAGCACCTGTAAAACAAACGCTTTTTTTTAGAAATTTTGTCGTAATAAAATTAAGTAATTCGTATAAGTATTTAATTTAGATTTTTTCTGTACCTGTGTGTATCAACGGTAATGTTGTAGGAGCACAACAAAGATCCTCCCAACCAACAGTCGTATCTCCCGGCATCGGCTTCATTTACTGAAATAATCAGCAAACCATGTTCCGATGTCTCAATGTACTTTTCCGGTTTACTGCAAACGAAAAAGAATATTGTTGTAATTTTTATCAAGGATCAAGATTGTTTACTCCTACTACATAGAATGTATTAAATATTGCGGTTTGTGGATTTGATGTTTTTGTTTTAAATTTTAATGAGACGTCCAGCGTTGGGGTGGTCTTTTAATATTTATGAAAGATAGACTCACTTTGTGATTAATCTATATCTGAAATGAATCTCAGTTCATTATGAGTTCGCCGATTGAAACATAAGGGGTTGCATTACGAAGAGGATGTCTGGGAATAAATTAATGTCTGGCTGCAAAAACTGGGACCGATACTTGTTTTTGAACTTTGAACATTGATGATTTGTAAATAAGTACCTAATACGAATTTATGAGAATTAACTGAGCGCTGATTTTTCCAATGTCAGATAATTTTACAGATTTTGAATTTTTGAGAGTCCTGCCATACAAAAACTAGTGGATGTCAATTTGATTCTACGAAAAAAAATTAACCACATGTCGATTGAAAAATCACACGAATTAAATCTGATTTTCTTCCACAAACAGTGGAGAAAAAGAAGCCTAAAAAGAATTCCATCTTCAAATGAATATTTTTCTCAATTGTGTGTCCCACAAAAGGATTACTTTTTACTTCACTTACACCACCGTGGCTTAACAAGTCCATGGGTGAATAAATCCATGGGTGAATAAAACATGGTAAATAAAACGCTAA
Organism: Sesamia nonagrioides; assembly: GCA_017933935.1. Classification (NCBI taxonomy): domain Eukaryota; kingdom Metazoa; phylum Arthropoda; class Insecta; order Lepidoptera; family Noctuidae; genus Sesamia; species Sesamia nonagrioides. The sequence continues at coordinate 1,276,069 of JADWQK010000148.1, read as the reverse complement.
TACCGAAGTTTCCCCTTGCATTTTAATTGTGGCGTCGGAAGTGCGATAACCGAAGATTTGGGAGCCCTTTAATTAATGTTGTGGCATGCGTGTTCACTTACAGTATTTTCCGAATAACTTTAAAAGCTATCCAAATTGTATTTATCTTGGCATCTGTACGAGTGAAAATTACTTTGCAGGTGTAGGCAATTAAGTTGTACGGGGTTTAAAGTGGAACGTTTAAAGTTTTTGGGCTCTAGGGATGCATTAAACAAGAAATGGTGGTTTATCAGGCAAATATATTAGATCTAGTCGGAGTTTCGGTTCACGGTTTACGCGTTAATTGAAGAGAGCTTGTGAATTTGGACTGAAGTTTGCTCGAAAGTTTGGGGTTAACTTAACTTTTTAGCGATTTTATGTTCGGTGTGGGGTTTAGCACTTTACCGTGTTCTATAGCGATTAATCTTAGTTTACTTAGTGCTTTATAAACTTTTGACCAACACATCTTAAACAAGTCTTTAACTTTGTAAGGTATATCAAATAAGGGTTAAGGTTTCCATTTTCAATTCGATACCCTTACTGACGAAGAAATGTATGTTTTTAATTATAAGGAAAAAGCTTTCCGCACGTATTTTTATGGTGGTCTTAACAAAATTACCTTCATATCTGTTTTCGAAACAAATATTTTATTAAAGTAATATCAAATATAAAAGAGAAATATATTTGCTGCCAATATAAGTGAACTCACTTGAACGTAATCGGATGTCGTCCTTTCTCCCTAGAATAATGATACCACGTGACTGCCCTCGGCTGCAAAACCTCTGGCATCTTGACGAAGCTGCCGAGGTGAAGGCTCTGACCCCACGTCGCGGACACGCTTTTGCGGGCGATTGACGAGTCACATATGTCTGCAGTCTCATTAGCCACGTCTTGTATGAGGCTATTTCGGAAAGAAAAAAAAGGTATTACAATATTTTATTATTATAAAGTGTTTTATAAATAATTTATTTCAAAAATGTTTGCTTCGCTACTTCGTCATTAATGTTTCATACGTAATTAAGTAGGCAGTATCTGTACTGAGACTGTGCTGGACTACGCCGTAGCAGTTGGCTACGCCGTAGTCTAAACATAGTGTCGTAGTAAATGGCGCCGATTCCCTTGTTCACAAACTAAATTAAATTTCAGTGCGTCTACTTCATTAAGAAAAGGACAGAAGATAAAATGTCAGTTTAGACCTGTCAAATTAGTGCACTCCCGACATAAACTGGCGTATTTTTAGTCGCCATGTTAGTAATCGCCTCTAACCTGTCTATGGAATATCTTAATTTGACAGGATTAAACTAAAATGTTATCTTCTATCCTTTTCTTAACGAAATGGAAAGAAAAAGATGCACTTAACTTAAAATTAGTTTAGTTTGTGAACAACAGAATCGGCGCCAATGTCAACAAAATTGTGTCAATTTAGTGACTAGAAGTTACAGTTGATAACTATGTTATGGTTATTGTGATTTAAATAAAATCCACTGCTTTTAGCAAAACCCTGACATGTGTGCTATAAATAATATTCAGCAATAGCAAAGATTATAAGTTCGAATTTATAATTGCAATAAATATCATACATTCCTAATTTAAACTTACCCTGGCATATACTCCCTACAGACGCCGGCGTCCCTATCCCAGCCGCAGTAGGGGTCGCGTGCGCACCTCACGCATGCGTCGTAGCGTCGTGCGCATAATGCAAGCCGGAGTTGAAGTACTCGTCTGTCAGATGCCGCGTAAAGAGAACCGTGCATTCGGGATATTGCCATTGCCTAGAGAAAAGAAGAATAGGATAATAGGAATACTTGGTACCTGGACTTGTGTTAGAAAAGGACAGCAATATCGGTAAATGAAAATCGTTTTTACTACAGGTATTCTGATCATTTGATCTAAAACATGACTTAACGAATATTTGATACGGATCTCAACTCTTAAATTGGTTTCGTTTTGCGTCTTTAATATTTTTTCTCATCGCACGATTCACAACGCAAAGCAATTATTATTGTTAAGCCTATTCTATACCCTAGGTATAAATAGATTGACAGTTTCCTCGAATTCCTCGAAATGCCAATCAATTTATCTCTTGGGAACAGTTGGCGATGAATCTCAAGTTAAGAAAATACATCGAATCAATTCGCTTGACAATAAAATTGTTATAAAAGCTTCGATCGTAATTCTGTCATGAATTGAATGGTTTTTGTCACAAAAACAGTTGGAAAACAAATTAAAGCTAACATGTTCGGAAAAGAGACAAAGAAAACACATTCACCTTTATCCGCTGATTGTAACAAAGACATACCTGTATCGGTTCCCCGGGGGTGACGTCAAAAATATCGAGCAGCGCTGATTGGCTATCACCGTTGCGGTTCCACTGCACTATCTTGTGAATTTTGCCTTCGTCTGCAATAAAAAGTAATACATTTGGTTTTACGTTTCCGTTTTCGATTTTTTTGCTTCCATAATTTGTTAGTAACAATGTTCTTATGATATGTTAGTAATAGCATAATAACAAAACAAAATAATGAAAATATTTTAGGCCCTAGTTTTTGCGTGTAGGCCTTTACAGTGCGCTATTAGTACTGAGTCCCATCGGCTTGCGCACGCGGCCAGGATGGCGTTTGAATTACGACCTAGACGACATGTTTATGAAATATGTATTTTTTTTTAATCTTCTTGTAAAGGCACCTGAATAACGTTAAGTTCAGCTTGTGTTATCAATAAACTCACTTGAGTTTTGTAGTGTTTAGTACAAATATATGCTGTCATTTTAGAACGACAGCTGATATTTATACTAAACACTGACATGTTGACATAAAAAGGTGGATCGAAGCGGTATTTTTTAGTCTGGCACATTAAAAAACTGAGTCAAGACCGTAGGGTTCTGGTCTAATGAGCTGAACTGAAGACAAATTCTATTAGTTTAAAAACGTTCAAAATTTATTTGTAGTCTTATCTCTGCGATAAACCATACTTTTCTTCTCATTCATCTCATAAATATTAGATTGAAGCTTGAAGAAAATTACTACTTCACTTTAACTAATATACCATTGAAGATACATAAATGGGATATATACCAACATAATCAGTATATATAACATCCATCTATTATCAGTTCCGCAACAGTGCTTGTCGAAAACGCTCAATTACCTAAATGTCATTTACGAAGCACATACACATAGGTATTTAGTTAATTAACAGTATCAGTACATAAGTGACACGTATCAGGAATTCCGGCGCTGCCGTGTATTCCGGCATAGAATAGATATACAGAAGGACGATAAAATACAACGTTTGAGAACGCACACATACACGAGACATACGTTTCAAGCAAGTGCTTGCCACTGGCTGGATTACATCGCCGTATGGGCGAGTCTATGTATGAGTGCAACGGTTTTCTTTCGATGTATGTAGCTGGCCTTCTGTACACATCTGTTATGTGATTCCTGGTTCTATTAGAAACATCTTAGACGATAATGAACTTAATTAATGTAGATAACGCATCATGTGTTATTCTTGTCTCTCTGAATTAAATCTGAATTCGTATAAAGTAACACGATATAAAGTCTTGTGTGAAGAAGTGGTGAGACATTGCCATTTATAAGATCTGAAGTTCAATAACTCAGTTGGGTTATCCCAGATGCAACTGGGATAACCCAGTTGCATCTTTTGTGGCTTTCGCGTTGGAGCCCGGGGTCCGCTTTCTTGCTTAATTTCCTCCATTTCGCGCGATCTTTAGCATCTTGTGGTGTGAGATTGTTGGCACGCATGTCATCTTTTACAACTTCAAGCCAGCACTTCTTTGGTCTACCCCGCTTGTTCCGGTGCGGCGGAGGCGTCATGCCAAAACATTTGTGACCCACGTAACAAGACACATACCAAGAACATAAGCCGGTTTTCGTAAGACGTGACCGTACCAACGTAGGCGACCCTCCTGCAGTTTATCTGCTATGTCACGGACATGAAGACTGCCACGGATGCGGGAGTTTCTGACGCGGTCCTTCTGCGTAACTCCACACATCCACCGCAGCATATTCATCTCCGTGACACGCAGCTCCTGCTTGTGTCGCTCAAGCACAGGCCAATGACTGATTCCTCTAAATACTCTGTGAATTGTCATTATCCATGACATATTCTTAGTTCAATCAGACTATGTTTATTGAACTTAGCCGATTCCAGAAATTACAAAGTGATTAAATAGTCATATATTCACAGAACTAATATAAGTTCTTCAACAATGTTCCAATGAGCCAATAACGCGAAGATTAAGTCCTTAAACTTCAATATGCTTTTAGTGTCTCACTTTATATTATGGCTCTAAATAAACAATGGCTTAGTATCAATTCAAAGTGGAAATCAAGCGCTTTCGTGATCGTCTGTGAACGTGTGAACTTACAAATGTCAAGCGAACTGAACCTTTCTAACAGCTTGTTCAAACTGTCTGATAAATGGTGGGGACAACTCAAAGTGATGGCCCCAATTAATTCCCCTCCCTACAATAGTCACGAAACGTCCAACCCATTGTTTGTTTATCTAGAATTCGACTATTTCAAAACTTACAATAAAACTAACTTGAGAACTACGTCGTCTTTTGTCTTGAAATAAGATTAATATTATATTGTTGCGAAAGATATGACAAGAAAATTCTTGATTCAATTCTGTATACCTACCTACCTATATAATTTTATCTAATATTATCTAAAGTCTGCGTTTATGAGCCGACCTATCTGACCTTGCCTCACATAAAACGATATCGGTCCAATAAAGCTAGAAAATGGATCACACATCATACATACAATCCATCTCTTCGGCGAAAAATCCAGGCCTATTTCCCGAAGGTCAAAAAATACAGAACAATCTCTGTAAACACAATCGATGGGCACAAACGTAATCGGCACGTGACCGCGGCCTATGAAAGTCTCCATTGTACATAAGGTCACAGTCCCAGCTTCCTTACAAAGCGGCCGAATCAGGAGCGAATTAATATTCGGGCCACGAATCTTAATAGCTAATTGGATTAGAGGCATATAGCGGAATTACCTAACCGTGTTACGTACAATGCTCTAGCTACGTGTTTCAGTGTGTCGCCAAAGACGGAATGGTTCGGGCCCCATATTATTGTGTTCGTTAAGTTATAGCTGAGCTATAAATCAGTAATTATATCGGGGCCCTTGTTGCAAATGAATGTGCTACATTGATTGTATGAATGAGCTTGCGTGTTATAATCAAACTTGATGTTTAGTATGCCATATTTTGTGTAGTTGATTGGCGCAAAAAGGCAAAAATATAGCACAAAGACATAAAAGAAAAAGCTTACGCAATATATGAACTTGTTACGGTAATATTGCGTTTGTAAATGGCTACGTTACACAAAGTGCAAAATAATTTTGGTTCAATTTATGGCCCTCATATCATTTACGGTTAAAATTCCATGTCCACCGCGCTGGTCACCCCCCGGCACCTGAATTTGAAATGTCCTCATCAGCAAGTCTAAACTCTTAAAATCCATAGGTAAGCTCATTTGTGTCCGAATATTTATGGGGATGCAGGTTTACCCTTAGTGTTGCTTTATGCGCCATAGAAACTTTACTTGCTTCTAAAATTCTAAAATTTATAAAGCTCTAAAATTTGGCTACATGAACACTATGGGTCTAACCAGAAAAACTTAAGAGGGACCTCTAGTGGTGCTTTCTCTATACAAACGTATTCCGCTGTTTTCCTCGTGGATAATGCTTTTAGAGCAATTATTTTTTTTTTCTACAATTTAACATCGTGATTATACGTGCCTCTATCACTTGATTTTTTTCCGAAACCTAATTAATAAAAGAAATACGATACTTCAAAATCGCGAAAAATAACCCATTTTTATCGTTATGTTCAGATGACTATTAGACAAACGTGATTAGTTTTTGACAAAAAAAGAAAATAATAGCTGCATAGGTATACTTTTCTTATAAATTTTGATGTAAAAATAATTGAGATCTGTCGTATTTTGAAAAGGAAAACAGCGAAATACGAAACGTCTGTTGGTCAACGTTTTTGTACCTAGGTAAAATCAGCCTGAGCTGCAACTGTCCTTTTCGCACTTTACCGGGAGAGGCTGGAAGCAGCGCGACGGCAATAGTTTCTTCAAATACCTATTTTTCAAATTCCTCGGCACTAGAGTCCCCTCTTAAACACTTGTTTAACGCGTGACTAGAGTTACTGTTATGCTAAAGTCCATATACATAATAATGTCGTGTTTAAAAGGTGTTTAGCCTAAACAAGTGCCAAACACTGTTTTGTGGTAGAAAGGTAAATGTTTAAGTTAAACTTTTTAATTTATGGTTCTAAAAACCAAGAAAAAAAATGAGAAACAAAGTAACGGGTAAGGCTATTCATTTCATTCGACGGCACGTTCTATTTCACGAGCGCCTCAAAGAGATGTCAGCACATCGTGACGGGGTCCACGAAGACCGATGCCTCCCGGGTCAGGGTTGCGGGTTGGTTAAACAAGAAACCGTGGCCCTGTCCGTAGCAAGGCACAAACCGTGCACGGGCAAGTGAAGAAACACAGGTGGGTTTTATTCAGTAAAAGTCTGACACGCCCGTCCGCTCCGCCCAGAGCGGGAGAAGTCATTTGATGATTTCCCATCTCAACAAAAAAGGAAAAAAAGAGACTATTGATTCATCTGCTATGAATGAAAAGTGTAATTATTGATATCACCTACATAACTTTTCCTTAAATATTTCGATATACGTTACCAACTAAACTGTCTGCAGTAAGGCTTTAATTTATTTAGACGCAAATACCCTATTGTGTAGATTTAAAAATAATTATAACCGACACGGAACTCCAACAAAGACCAGACAAAGCTACATCAGATAGTCTAACTGATACACAGACAGACTGCAGCCGACACAAACGACATTATAATAACCTACCCTCAGCCGACTCTTACAAGTGGTTTGACACTGCAAACAAGCGCTCGCCGTGACACACTCCATTCTCATTTCAATTCTATTCAAAGCTCATATTTTATTCAACTTTTTCAGTATCCATTGTCTGCCTGTAACGGCTTAATCTTTGATGTCGAAATATTCACCGATTAATGTATCGAAGTTGTGGTGGCTTAGTGGTTAAAACACCAGCTTCTCAAGCATGAGTGTGCAGGTTTGATTCCAGGTCAGGCAAGTGCCAATGTAACTTTCCTAAGTTATATGTTCTTTCTAAGATTATCTTGGACACCAATTGCACGCAATTAATTTTTTTTAATTGAATATTTTAGTATAAATTTCCAAGTAGCTACTGTATGGTGCAGAGGATTTCTATATAATTAAACTAATATATTTGCATTTAATCGCTTACATTTATTATTTTCGTAAGGAGGATGTACCTTGGTAGGTATTTTTTACCTGCTCATATTAAATAGCAAAACAAATTAAATAACAAATTAATTATATTTTTCATACAATCAATAGTCATAAGTCTTACAGTCAGTGAAAGTCAATGAAAAATCTACTCATATAAAAAGCCCAAATTCAACACTCAGCTTTTAAAACTGCTAAATCGACAACGACCCCTATTTTTGTGATGCGGATTCCGAATTTCCAGTGGGATTTGAAGAACTAACAATATACTTTCCGGCACCCCATTCTACTAAAGAAAGGATAATAAAGTCGGGTAAGTGTGCAGCATACGCATTGGTTTTATATTAATGTTAATGTTCAATTCAAAGGGTAGGTTTGGATAGAAAAATAAATCACGAATCTATTTAGAATAGGTAATTCTTTGAGCTATTTAGCAATTATTGTGATATTAATACTGTGAACCGTTATAATATACAGCGGCATTTTAACCAGATGCAGCGTAGTGAATTCCCAATTTACAGTTGTAATATTTTTTTAAAGAAGTTATAAATATAATATCCCAGGCATTATGTTCGTGAATGAGCGCCATGTCTTATTTTAATCAAATTGAATAGTAAAATTTTTTTAAATTGTTTTTATCAAAAATGCATTTATGTATTTATTTATTCTTTCGCACATGAATTGTACAGAGGCGGACTTAATGCCTTAGCCATTCTCTACCAATCAACCACAGGTGGTGAAGAGATTAAAGTTGAAAAAATTATAAAGAAAAAAGCTCTTAACACTATTTAAATAAATACTTAAATAAGCTATACACACATACATACTATTATCAAAATATATACTTATATATACATACAAAACTAAAAAAGGAGAGGGGAGAGAGGTGTTGAAAATGACTCTACCCTAATTGTTGCGAAAATAACTATAACGCATTTAATCATCTGAATTGTCCTAATGCGTGCATTAATTTGACATAAAAACAAACTATACCTACTTCTCCAGCATAACAGGCCTAAGCCAGCATATGCAGGCATAAGCGCCCAGTAGGTATACTGGGTGCTATGTAATGGGTAACTAATTCATTGATTAATTATTAATAGTACCCGTAATTGGTATATTAGAAAAAAAAACGGTTTGAGTTTAAAACCCGTAATTGATTTATTTCACTGATGCTTCTATAGACCCAATTATTTTTTGAGGACTTGAAAAGCTACACAAAGCAAATATGACACTAAAAATATACGAATAAGATCAAAGTTCGAACCCTAAAGAAAAGTGCAATTCCTAATCCTTTGAGCTCAAGACAGAGACATTTTAATATAGCGAGATTAGAGTAATAAGTAAGAAAGTGAAATATCAGCTTGACATCAGCGCCATTAACGTCGTGTGAGCAGTCCTAGTCAGTGATGGAACTAACACCCGGTAATTATGTTTCCTGAATATCCTATAAGGAACTCCGTAATTGGAACGTGCTGTCTCTGGAATTCGTGGCAACGCGTGATTTCTAAGCGATAGGATTGGTTCACTGTGGTACTATGTTGTCAGGCTTTTGTTCATGGTGGTGACTAATTAGGTCACCGCAGCTGCGTCAAACACATACTCGTGAGGTATCATGATTGAAATGTTTGTGTGTTCTAATTTTTGTCTATTCTACTAATCCTACTAATATCCTATTCTACTAATAGATAGTAACGTTATTGAAATGTTTGTGTTCTAGTTTTTGTCTATTTACTAATGCTACTAATATCCTATTCTACTAATAGATAGTAACGTTATTGAAATGTTTGTGTTCTAGTTTTGTCTATTCTACTAATGCTACTAATATCCTATTGTACTAATAGATAGTAACGTTATTGAAATGTTTGTGTTCTAGTTTTTGTCTATTCTACTAATGCTACTAATATCCTATTCTACTAATAGATAGTAACGTTATTGAAATGTTTGTGTTCTAGTTTTTGTCTATTCTACTAATGCTACTAATATCCTATTCTACTAATATTATAAATGCGAAAATTTGTAAGGATTTACTTTTGTTACTCGTTTACACTAAACTATGGAATGAATTTGGATAAAATTTGGCACACAGACAAATTAGATGATCAACATAATATAATTATTTTTATATTGATATAATAATGGATGGATGTTTGTAAGTCTTTCACTCAAAAACTACTGAAATGAAATAGAGGAACTTTGCTGACACATATGCTTTATCATAAGGAAACCTCTGGGCGCTGATAACTCATAAATAAGATGGAAATATAAAGAATATTAGTATTTAAGAGATTACTGCTACGCAGTCAATATTCTATAATTATTTGTTTTAAATACATGTTTTTTTTATCATAAACAGAAGATTTGTGAAGAAAGATGAGAGACTAAGACATTTAAAAATCCGTAATAATAATTATAGATAATTGTTTGCGTAGTTATTCAGTAACATAATAATCTTCACATAAAGACAATCACACCTTCAATTCGTTTCATTAATATAAACTGAAGTAAGTAAAACTTGACATACGGGAAGGGCTCAATTGCCATCGCTAACAAAATATCTTACAATGATAATATTCCCAACACGGCAGTGTCTCATTTTGACGCACAAGTATCTTGATGCGATAATAGCTGGAACACGAGAAAGCATTCAACAAACTTGTCAGCAAGCAAATGTGGAGAGGCGGTACAAGGTACCCAACTCAAATCTGTTTACGAGAAACACTGTAACATGATTTAAGCTTTACTTGTTACACTATCTGGTGTGGAACAGCAATGAGGGGGGTGGAACAGCAATGAGGGGGGTATTGAACGACTAAGTGGGTTAAGACGTTTTCCTTCTAATTTTCGCTTTAGAATTTAATGGGTAATTAAGGAAGAAAGCTTGTTCGGGTTGATGCGATTGACAGGGTTAACGAATGTCTATCTAAGTGACGTTGACAGTTAAAAAAGCTACGTGAATATTATAAAACTGAAGAAAAACCTAATTATGATTATGTTAATATCTAACAAAGAAGAGTAGGATATAAGATACCCCACTTCATAGCGAGTGTTAACCTATTATGTACATTGTACACGCATCTAAATAGACAAGAAGTAAGAATTGTAAAAAGGTGAAAGAATTCGTTAAAAAAATTGAGTAAATAAGAAGAGCTGTACGCAACGTATGTAAGAGTAGAAGGAAAACAAAACATACTCAAATAACACAGATAATTTATTCTCCTACGGCATCCAAGTTAATGAACTTAATTGAAACACATACATAACTGTATACATATGTACGTATGCACGATCTCCAGTCCGCTGGTGGTCTATAAATAAATTTACTTCTAGTGATTAATTCCGATCACGGTTGGGCCGAGCAAAATAATTAAACAATCCCACATTGGACGTGGACGGACGGGTCCGCTCCCTGAAGACCACCCTCGCCTAAACAATAACGAATTTCATAAGGAAACGCCCGAAAATGCCAAACAAGAAAATCTTGTCTGAAATGTCAAAGAAAACTACCGAAGCGTAGTCACCGCAGTGCTTGCGGCATGTGAAACATACAAATTAGCTAGATATTAAGGCGAAAAGCTTTCTTTGCAAGCCTCCTTTTTGCTACCAAACTCAGGACCATAATATTTGTTATGATCCATTTGTTTGCGAGGAGTTATAATCAATTTACTGACTGATCGATATCAATCTCAACAAGTCCAAAGTAATCCAAGGTAAGACAACTCTTTAATTATCTTTCATATTATTTTCCTTGCGAGCGATCACGGTCTCAAAAGAAATAATCCCGCAATCCAATAAAGATTTTGCTTCGACAGGCCTAAGTGAAAACTTTTTTGCGATCCCCGAACAATATAAGTTTTATTCCTCCAAGTGGTATAAATTCCCAAACACAAAGTAGCTCTAACATCTTTATTGCTTTTCATAAAAAAGACCACGTTTAACGTATAGATTTACCAGCTACAGATCGGTCGGGTACCCCTCATCTCGACGTTTTCACCGCGACGTTTTTTACTTTTGTATTTTATACATTACAACACCTGCAACTAAATTTACTGCATAATATTTCAGGGTGGCAGTGTATTGTAAATTCCGAGGGGGAGTGTCGCTAAGGGTTTTGTTATTGTGTACTTTTTCCTGTTTTACTTCCTACAAATTTAGTAAGTACCCTGAATTTTTTGCAACTAATATTTGCTTTAAGTTGGAACTGGAAATAAATATTTCAAGGACATTTCGAAGCGTTGAAATATTGATATGAGCGCTATTGGTAGCGATGGAGACCGCTCAAATGTATTTCATAGACAGGCCAGATAAATTCAGCGATTGGCGGTATGAACGAATTCGGCAAAGACTTTTATCACGAATCGCAATATGTATTTTATAGGTGCCGTAAATCGAGAGACGTGGGTTTTTAACGTTTGCCTACGAGCGCTCTGCTGACTTTTACGATATTCGTCCCAAGAAAGTTTTATGTTCATGAGTCTTCCAAACAGATTTAATTTTATCAATCGATATGCATAATTGGCACTTCACACTCTTCACGTAGTTTATAACTGAAACATTTCGTTTTGAATAATACCCTTTCTAAAGACGTTGTTTCTCTGTAGTTCGACCGCTTTTTGCAAGGATGCATTCAATCGATAATTTGAACAGAATGATTCATATTGTTATGCTTAATGTAAATATTATCATGATTAGCCCTTTATTCTTCTTTACTTAATATGTTCAAATATACATAAAATGTAAAAAATTAAAATTATAAAAAAATTTGTTTGTAGAAGATAATCAAAAAGTTTCCAACTTTATCTTCAAATACATTTTCGATTTACTAGATAAACATACTTTAGTTGAACGAACGATTATTCCAAACACGTTCCAAAGGTGTATTTTTAAAGAAGGCTTTCACGGTGGCCGATATTAGGGATGCCGCGACCGCTCCACCTCCCAAAAGTTTCTCGTTCGTGCACCTTTTGATATTCAATATACTGTGGGACCTAAGCAATCCTTTGATGAGATGTTTTATGCAAAAAACGTTGGACGTTAGAGGGGCGCGAATAACCGTTCAAAAGTGAACACATTAGTATTCCAAATCTCATCCCGAACCGCGGCCTCCCTCTATTTTGGGGGAATAAAAAATCAATGTTTATTCCCGGTGAACGCGATTCGAATGCTAATTATAGGTATACTAATTGCTTTGTGTTTGTGTGAAGGCGCAATCGTTTTATAAATGGCTTTCAAATGCGATGCGACGAATCCAGATTGAATTTCCCTTGTCTGTGATATATTCGTAACAGAATAATTAATGTTTTCAATTCGATCGGACCTTCGCTTCTGTAGGTGTTAAGACACGAAGATTTCATAAGTTACTTATTCGTTTTCTAGAAAAGTGAACGATTTAGAACAATTTAAAGAATTTTCCTCTATACGTGAAATCAAAATTGAACCAAGGCACGAGTTCGGAACTGAGCAGCGAAGGCAAGGTGTTGCGAACTATAAATTACTTCGGAAATTCCGTTCCGGCATATCGTACCGCAACTCGGCAATAAATATTGTTCATTTTCGTCCTGTGGGCAATGCACGTCGATGAAGCACGAAGCTATGCCACGTTGGGGAGACTCCGCACTAACTCCTCAACTTGCTCTACATAAACCCGGCTTGTCCGCCATGCCTCACCTACACCTTAACATATCATTTTGCATGGACCGCATTTCATGTTTATGGCAAAACTTGGACTTCATGCACTTAGGCAAATGGGTTTCCGATACTTATAAGAGCAATATACGCTTCGTATCGCTACATTTTATGCAAGGTAAGTTATTTTGGAATTATTACCTACTGGCCTTATACTGGGGGTAAATAAAGCCTTTCAGAGAAATTTATTAGTTTCATCGGGAAATTGAGTTATTCATAATACCCATAAATATTTAATATATTGCTAATTTATATGTAAAATTGGACGATTTATAATAATATTCATTACTACTAGATAAAATAATATAAAAATCTAATCAGCTGAAATCCTAACATATGATGAACAGAACCTATATCTTAATCTAGTTACTTCAGACTTTCATGAAAGGTGGTGCAAAAGCACTCTTCACAAACACAACTACATACCTACGTATCTATTGAAATATCAAAGAGGTAGCGTTTTGTGACTCTGAGCTTTCATAATTACGTCATCAAATTGCTATGACGCTTCCAGCGAGGTTTGACAGTTAAGCCTTCTGTGAATTTTAAATCGTTTTTAATAGCAGTCCCGTACCACAGCCGCCGCTGTCAAAGCTGTCCCTTACTTTGCAATTTGATTTTCTGTATTCAGTTTTTCCAATGAAACGCCACTTTTCCATGATAGTCAACTAAAAAATAGCAGAAATTTTCTTGTTTTTATTACAACAAACGCGCCATAATTAGGTTTTGAGTAGGTTGTTAACTAAGTCTGTATTCATGCGATACGTTAACATTAATATATTCGTTTGTTTACAAAGGCGCCCTTGATACTAAAGAGTGGCGGCGCCGACATCTAACTCGGTGAATTTAATTAACTTCGTTAACTTCTAAATACTCTTAACGTCTTTGATACCTCCGTTCCCTTTCATTGACAAACACGATCCCTAGTGTGTGCACGACAGTCGCTGTCAAACTTTTATCAACCTCGGCGGGGCGTTCAAAAGTTGTCTGGCAACAGTGATTTAGGCGTGATAAAACAAATGGAATGAGGCGAGACGTGGAGCCCGCATTGCGGGAGGATCATACGCTCATTTCTCATTGTCTGCTAGCACCTCGAGCGCCGCTACAACTTCCTGCCAGTGCAGTTTAATGCATATTATAACGCGGTAAGTACTCAAAATGGAGTAAGCGGTGAGGCAATATCGCCGCGGTAGACGCGAGCGCACGAGCGCTCTCTTTATTGAAAGAGTAAACTGTCCTTTTTCACGGACGCCTCGGGCTCTTTGTGACGGAATTTCGTACAACTTATTTTGCGCTCGAGTGTAAATAATAGTGAACTAAGAGCGCTTCAGATTTCGGACGCTACCCCTTCCTCTGCGGTTTTGAATATACGCCAACGTATATTATGCACTGTACAATACGCTGTTGCATAAAACTATTGCGTTGTAGTCTCTTTGTTTACCAAAATGTTAGCATTATTAATAATGCTCGGGAACGCAGTCTTAGTTAGTCTTAGAGTACTGGAACAAAGTTATATTGTGTAGATTAAGTTAGAGTAATTATCGTGGTACGTGGCGATGCTACGGGTGGGGTGCGTCAAAGGTAACGTTTAAACAATTTAATATTCTACACACAAGCATTTCAAACGCCAACTCAAACGTAGCTTCTCCTTTCGTAAAAGTTGTTCCGTAAACGAACCCCCTCCTTCGTTAGATATCTACGTGAGTTTAATCCACTCGGCAGGGCGGTTCGGTCGGGAACGATTTTCGAGAAAATTGGTGAAAATTGCAACTACATAGGCGAAAATTACCACTTGGAGGCGTTGTTTAGAGAACAGCGGTGGCGGACCGAATTCATGTGGCAATGGAAATATGACGTTGACTCTCTGAGGTCTACAGCAAACCGCGTGCACGTACCGACGGCTACGACGCTACGGCGTAGCACACGTTACGAAAATGTGGACGGAATAAACGTCGAGATACATTTTCGTATGTGCGTAATGCCTATTACAATCTTAATTGTTGCCTGTTGTTGGGAAAACGAAGCGATAAGAGTTTGAAAGGCTTCCAAAACATGTTAGACAGTTTGTAACGACGTTAGCTTTAGTGCCTCATTGTTTGTTTTTTTTTTTTAACCAGCGAACCGTTCACCTGCGCTATAGATATTCTGATTGTAGCACACGGATTTATAAGCTTTAGCACGAGCTTTTTAGGAGTCAATAAAATTGAAGTACCAAAAGCGCTTAAACTATAGAGTTTCGCACGCCATTTTGCTACAAACAATGAACGTATAATCGGTTTTTCATGTTTTGAACTAAGTCCCTTGTTTCATGGTATGGAGGGTGGAACAGCGATGGCATCCAGACGGACATGCAGCCGTCATGAACGAGACGAATTATGGCCTTTGTGCCACTTTCACTCGCCACCACTTTTTAATTTCCCAGTAGAAGGTATTTTTTAATTCGTGAGCTTTTATGAAATTTTATGTCCTGGCGTACCTATCCGTGCACTGATTGTTCGGAGCGTTGTTTTTCGTTTCGGAATTCGCTAATTGTTTTAACCATTGGTCGTCTACGTGTCTAATATTTTGCTTTTCAGATCCATAAAAGTGCCATTAGTCTTTGTTAACAAAGGAATGGAATATGCTGCGATATAAGCACGCATGTATTTTTAGGTATCCGGTTTTTCCATTAGGAAGGGGGAAATTTGCGTATAGGATGTTTTATGAGTTCTTGTAAAGATTTTACGGGCGTACTGGACCCTTGCTTCGAATTGGGGGCCTGATCTTTTCACGAAAGAGGTGACTTAAAGATTATTATAATATTAAGCAAATGTGGAGTCAGTCATACTTAATCTGTATTACATACAAGGCTTGTACTTATGGGTGAGGCATCATAAAACAAAATGGAACTTTCCTTTTATTCTAATAGACGAACGAATAAAAATGGCAAACCAAATGTTTAGAATTTTATTTTATTTTTATCTTTAAGCAAGCGAAGAAACTTACTTAGTAATTTTAATTACTTGATGTAAATTTGTTTCTGTGTAGGAATAAATAGAAAACCAATAGTTCATTTAGTAGTTCGTTTCAGATTTAGATTAAATTTAATTCGAAATCATCTATCGGTTTTTTACGAAACTTTAAATGAACCGTCATTATTTACATAATTATCTTCTAATATTCCCACTAATGGGACACAAGCTTCCTCTCAATGAGAGGTAGATGGCAGTAATATACCACAATGGCCCAGTGCGGATTGGTAAATGTCACATGACTTCGAAGCTTTTGGCTCTAAGACATGCCGGTTTCCCCACAATTGTTTTTCTTTACAGTATTAAGAGCAGCGGTGATAAAATCTATACTAATATATAAAACTGAAGAGTTAGTTTGTTTGTTTGAACGCGCTAATCTCAGGAACTACTGGTCCGATTTGAAAAATTCTTTTTGCGTTGGATTGCCCATTAATCCAGGAAGGCTATATAACATCACGCTGTACCAGTAGGAGCGGAGCATAACTAACTCCACGCGCCGATAGTAATTTATATAAAGTAAGGCGCCTGATGGGGTTTCAACCTTCGAACTACATCTCGTCAGTTGCGATCGACACTTGACCATCTCTGCTCAATTAAAGTAAAAAATCTTTAAACTTAATTATACTTACTGGTGCCCGCATAATACACGGTGTACTCCAGCGGGTGTCCCATCATGTCGACTTTGACTTTGTCCACCACCAGCCTCGTGAAGAACAGGTCTCGTTTGTAGTATATAGGCTTCTCGTTCTCGTGAGAGACGGCACTGTCCATCAGTGGGTGAGATCTGTTAGAAGAATAAGATACTGATGAGAAATTTACGACTACTTCCATACTATTTCTGTGGCTCTGGTAGAATAAAGACAAGAAAATGAGTGCTATCAACTAGTAGCTATTTAATAGTTTAGGAAATTTGATATACAAGGTTAAAGCGAAATGACAATATAATAGCTGTTAATTGTTAGTTACTATACTATTGTAGCTTTTAATGTAGTAGCTATAGCTCCCAATTTGACGTCAAAATATACAATGTATAACTGAAAGGGCACATATCAATGGCAAGACTTATTGGGATGATATTCAACTATATTTGGGTTGGTACTTTAGCCAAAATCAGCAGTTAGACTGATAAAGCGGAGCCCAGACTCTAAAGCTGAAAAGCTTCGGATGCGACTGGGATTAACGCTGAGATGATGATGACTACATCTCATCAGCTTTTAATAGTCTCATGACTGTAAGAATGAATACGAAAATTCTGATTTCATAATGTTTCATTCATATCATAAAAACGTATCACCGCACTACGTAGACCAACAAATTACCACGTTATTTGCAAATATCACTATAAATTTAGCACTAGAATGTATTTATTTTTATCTGAAATTTTGTTTTCGGGTATCAATGTATTAACAATCCTTGTAACTTCCAAATGCATCGAGATAGGATTAAAAGACCATTTCAATATCGTTTATTATTATCTAAAGAAGCAGTGCCTTTAGTTTGTATGTTACCATATGGTAAGAAATTCCTGAACACATATTATCTATCTTGACTACTTAATCTTTAAATAGCCCGCATTTCTCGACGTGCGTGGATGCTCTTGCGCCGTGCTAAGTTTCTGCCTCAGAAACTTTTGTTTAACATGACAACGGTATCATGTTAAAGCTTTTTTATTTAAATGTTTATTATAACAAACGCAATTTATTTCATTCTTTATCTGCACCACCTTAAATATTAACTTCTAAAGTTCACCTCCAGTCAATGTCAAAGATTGAACAATATCACTTGGTGGTTAAATTTCTAGGTCAATAAAAAGTCCGCCCAAGAAAACTACAATATAATTAATTAGTGTCAGTTTTCGGATTTTTTAAAAAACATTCATGAATAAGCCCGTGCGTAGGTATTCTGCTACTGTCTGATGAATCACAAAGGTAATGTAGCAGGCGTTGTGACAGCAGACTTCAGAATTCATGAGTAAAAGCCAATATGAATCATTGTTACTGTTTGTGGCTGATGGTCCCATTGTAGTAATTTGGAAGGTGCCTTTGTATTTGAAATTGTCACAAATTAATATAATAGTCGATCCATTTTACAAAGAACGTACTTAGCTTTGTGTGAAACTTGGAGACGACTTTCAAAATGTTTAAAGGTTAGGCATTATTTTCTGAATACAAATTCAGTGACAACGTTCAAACTCATCAAATTAAATACATATTTCGAAATACATTTATTTGGAAACAATGCAGCGTGTAAAGGTGTCTAATAAAGGAAAAGTCACCGGAGCGTGACGACGGAAACATTACAAGCATGTTGATAACAATAAGGTTGCGTCGCGACTTGGACGTTGCCAGCGACAATCACGAGCGACGATAATGCCGCCTACACGAATATTGCACAATACAGCCTTTGCTTCGACGCCAACAGCAAAATACCATTCATTTAATTAAAACCTCCACTCGTTATGAATAAAAAATGTTATACTATTTTCAGCAGACTGGTTCAGGTGAAGTGTTAAAATCTCAACGTTTCCACATGAGGATCATGGAAAAGCGGGAAAAAAAATAATTGAACGCTCTCGGGGTGAGAGCGTCGGATAATTAACAGGACGTGTCGCCAGATAAAAGTGCCTGTGGATTTCAATGAGCGTGGAATTCTGGAATCGCTAGAGACCTCGTCAGCGACAGGATCGTGTTTCGCGTTTTTAAGTGACGATTTTCTACTTTGTTTACGTCCGGCGCTTGTTACAATAACGACAGTCTCGCCTTTTGTTCTTTTTGCGTATCCGGCTACTCGGCGTTTTGAAAATAAATTAATTCTCTACTTCGTACGGGGCGTTTTCTTAATGAATAAATTGAACAATGCTTTATAAATTCCGATAATCTGTAATTGTGAGAAGTGGATTTTACTTTGTTTCCAATTAGCTGGCGACGTTCGGTTTAATTACTTAATTAGTAGCTGTCAGAATTTCCTGGTATAATATATTTATTTATATTTACTTTATTGTACACCAAAAACGTACATCGATCAAAATACATTCAACAAAACAAAACATAGAATGGGTAGCCTTATCGCTAATGAGATCTCTTCTCAATGCATATTTCTGTTGCTGACCAATGTACGAACTTTTTACATGCTTTTTATTAGCTTCACTTGTATGTTTGCTAGCTTGCTTGCTTGTTTGTTTATTTGTCCATCTCTAACTCTTTGGACTACGAGTGAGCTCATTACTGTAAAATGTCCCACTGTTTTAAATAGGTTCCTTCGTTCCTTTTTTTAAAAAAAATATTGAACTAAAAAGTTGAAATTAAATATAGTTTAAAAAACTAAAAAAACCTGCTTTGTTTCACACGATTTTTTTCTCACAATTTTTTTAAAATTATTTTTAACTTTTTAGTTTGATATTCTTTAAAAACATGTTTTTTTAGTTTTTTTAAACTATATTTTTACTAAATGTCAATTTCAACATTCTGCGCTCTTACAGGCGAAAAGTACTTAGATCACTTACCTAATAAAATTGAGCACCGTATCAGGTAAAGACGAGGTATCATTCACACAGGTCCCAGGCCTGGGCTCAGGGACCTTACTGCTGATAACAGGTAACCACGCCGAGCTTGAAGATGCCTGCTCCTTGAACTTTCCTTCGAAAGCCTTCTGTATGTCTCCGATGGTGAAGGTACAGATAGCAGAACCCATGAGACCGGTGGAGGCTGTCGTGAAGACGCCATAGAATCGGCTGTCGTCTCCAGGTACTTTGTAGATGCTCTCTGGTGGAACAAAATAGGTTAAATGTAGTTGTGTCATAGAATTGTATTTACTTGTGGTAATTTGGCTTAGGTACCTAAATCTTACGCAGTAATCAATTGTAATAATAAACAAATTATAAAGAAAAAAAAGGAAAAAACCACGAAAAAACATAGTAGGTATATTAATATTGCATTTAGGAATACGTTATAGGTATCGTACAATGTTTCATTGTTTTTCACACACAATAATCGTGTCAAATATAAAATGTACTTTAAAGTTTGCCACCAATTTTCCTTAGAAAATGTAAGTAAGGTCAAGTATGAGGACAAAGTAAAAAAGTTATTTAAAGATCTGTGTTTATTCCTATGAAGAGTCATGGTGATATCTATGTATGTTTATTTGTTTGTTTGACTGTGTAAACATAGTGTGAAAGAATTTGGTTTGCTTCATGCATTGACATTTGCACTACTGCGCATATTTCCAATATTTTAGTTCGTAGCTAGGCTAAGCTTGAGACAACATAGATACGATAATTTGAATTGAATAAATTTTTAATTAAACTTTTTAATTTAATAATTGTACTGTAAATTATTTATGGAAATAATAATTCTGATGTTTTCATTATCTACCATAAGATATACCTACAGTATTCAAGTTATTGTTTCCATTTTTTTTTTCTTTTTAATAATTATAAACTAGTGCTTGACTGCAATCCCGCCTGATGGTAAGCAGTGATGCAATCGCTGATGGTAAAGCGCACTAGTTTATTAAGCCTATTCACTTAAAAACTTAGGAAAACGATGACGGCAGTTGAGCGAGGTGATGCAATGTTAATATGTCCATCTTGATATGAAAGATTAAACAGAATTAGGCCGAGGAGTTTTAATTTCAAAGTCTTATTATAATGCAGGTGTAAATATCAAAGACACTGTTAAAGTAATTTAAATTTAATCTCTTAACCATCCAACTGAAGTTAAAATGTATCAAGCGCCGTCATGAGCTCTAATCTGTTCTTAAGTTGTTGAAACTTTAGTTAACTATCAAATTGTTATAATTGTGGGCTCTCAACCAAATCTCTCGGAATGTTGCAGCAGTTTACCATAAGTCGTTGCATTTATCAATATTACTGACATTTACTCTGCAAATTGTATAACAATGGTA
The DNA here is from genome assembly GCA_017933935.1 of Sesamia nonagrioides. Classification (NCBI taxonomy): domain Eukaryota; kingdom Metazoa; phylum Arthropoda; class Insecta; order Lepidoptera; family Noctuidae; genus Sesamia; species Sesamia nonagrioides. The sequence goes on along the minus strand of JADWQK010000148.1, from coordinate 1,255,106 downwards.
ATTGCGAGACGATTTATTTTATAATGGCGGACTGGACATATTTTCGTTCATCTCTATTTGTCCTCCAGCTATTGGAACGTAAGTAACCGTTCTATTCAGCTTCGTATAAGGAAAAATCATTGTGTAGATAAGCAATTTCGGGATAACATTTTATGTCTGTCGAAAAATAAACACGAAAGGAATCTTTATAGCCGGAATTTTTCCTATTGTACCTTCGAATGGGACGATCGCAAACTTCGGTGCGAACCTAATTGCTTGAACAGACATGTAAATAACACACCTACAGTAAATACTGAGCACTTGAGTACCTATTACATTCTCATGAGTAATGCAGTGACGGGAGTGGGTCCGCGTGAAAAACCGTGGCATGGCGCGAACCCCGGCCGTTAATATTATATGAACACAGTCTGAGAGGTCCCGTTTCCAAGTGCAGTGCGGAATCGCCTAGACTTTCGTAAAATCGTACTATGCACTTTTGAATTTGGAACTCAAAATGTTTGCTCGGGACTGACAGTCAATATTTGTGTGTGTAGGGAACGGAAAGTCCAAATTCGACAAGGTGCTCAAGTTAAAACGTTGGAGAAATATGGTAAGTGTGCAAAATGGTTTATATAACAGTTTGGAGTAGGTACAGTAAATTATTCATGTTAGATGATATGTATGTATAAAATGGATTACGATTAGCTTTATAAAAACACAAGACACTAATAAAAAACTTACGTATTTCATTGAAGTAGAACGGGAACTCTCCAGGTATGCTGCAGTTTAGTCTTGCTTTCAAATACGTGGCCCAGTTTTGACTAAGGATGTTCTTGCCACCGGTATCCCTCTTGCAAACTCTTGCGACCCTTGAGTAGACTGCTTTTCCACAGTTGATGTACTCCACAGCAGTCTCCCGGAAGAAGAATAACACGTAGTCCCCAACATCAAAGGAACCAACGAAGTTCGGTTCTAGAACAAAATAATACCAGGTTAATAACTTGCTTCATGAATATAACTTAGAGACAATGACTCAAAAACTTTACGGCATTTAAAAGTTGAACGTAATTGATAGTCGGGAAGTAAAGCACTTTAAATTACTCTAGTTGAAAACTTACTCCAGTAATTTAAAGTGCTGGAATCAGTTTTAAATAGATAATAAGCATTATAATTCCCATTTAATAGTGAGTTGTCAAGTTAAATTACAATAATCACATTGCGGTGTAATAATTTTGTTATTTATGAATATATGTACATATGTATTGTAGGTATGTATATTCAGGGGAGCGTGCGGTCCCACATTCAGTGTTAATTCCATAGTATCAAATTGCTGTTATTTCATGTGATATGCAATAAATATTAGATGAAGCCGTGGGTGACAATTATTCCACACGGGACGTTTATAGCCAGCATTAATAAGTGCTTATTTGTTGGTCCTATAATGAAAACGCCACGTGGCGTGGATTACGGAATACGGACGCGCGCCTTACATCCAATATCTCTATTCACATTGTTGAATAATATCGTCCACAGCATACGCTACAATGGCAGTAACATAAGCTTTTATAGAAAGTTTTAAGTAATAAGACTTCGGAACTTTTAAAATTATTACGCCTATAAATTTGGCTTTATTTAATGAATAGTGATGATAAACCCTCGTTTGATGAATATGATGTACGTGAGCAATAATCTATACTAATATATACGGCTGAAAAGTTTGTTTGTTTGAACGTCCTAATCTCAGGAACTCCTGGTCCGATTTGAAATTATTTTTGCGTTGGATAGCCCATTAATGCAGGAAGACTATATAACATCACGCTGCGACCAATAGGAGCGGAGCATAACTAACTCCACGCGAACGACGTTGCTGGTGGCCGCTAGTGTCACATAAAACGTATTTATGGTTTTAATATTGACTTAAAGGTCAATAACTAAGTTCAATACAAGTGAATATTCACGTATGAAGAGCTTGTTTGTAATGTCAAAATAATAGATTTTCATTTAATGCGTAGAAAAATGCAATACCTGTGGTATTAAAAATATAAAAAAACCCTTTTTTAACCTATTTGTTTGTCTCTTTGTTTCAGCTTATATTCGAAACGGCTGAAGCGAATTTGACACCACGTTCACTGGCAGATGTCTGTCCGTTCCGGTAGCACATTCCTTTTCAACATCCACGTTTTCCAAGCTACGGATAGCAGCTTGTTATTCATATAAACAAGAAAGCATTTAGAATTTCTACAATTATTTGGCTACGACATAATTGGGTCTAAAGGAAGGAATTTATTTAGAACAATACTTAGAAATAGGATGAATACTAAAATGGGTATACAGTACAAAATGAAAATTAAATGAAAATAATTAACTGTTAGTGGCATTCGAAACGTTAGTAATAAAGGGCCGAGTGTAATGAACAGAGCAATATTAACGAAAATTAGGCAAATTTGTACACAGGCGTAATTTCTATTTCGCTGCTACCGTGCCACACAAATTAACGGGCAAAAGGGTTGGGTCCCAATTGTTTCAATATTCTATTCGTACTAAAATCAAAACAATTAAACCATTTACATAGGCATGTTTCTAAAATATGTATTTCATTTAATATCCCTTTTCTGTTGCCAAATGAAATAAAATTAGACCGAAAAAAAAAGTCTTTTGGAAGATCTAATATTTAATCAATTGGAAAGACTTTCTAAAAATAAAATGTCTGCAAGTTATTGCCGATAAAGAAATTATATTAAGATACTGTGTTATCGTTGTAATTATTTATTTATTTTGGTCCACCAACAATTGCTTATACATAAGGTAACATGTAATGAAGAGGTCTACAAAGAAGTCCGCGATGGTATATGTCTATCTCTTATGGATTATCATCATCATCATCTCAGCGTTAATCCCAGTCGCATCCGCAGCTTTTCAGCTATGGAGTCTGGGGTCCGCTTTACCAGTCTAACTGCCGAATTTGGCTAAACTTCGATATTTTCCGTAAAGCGACTGCCGCCTGACCTCCACAACCCGAAGGCGGTATCTAAGCATTGCAGTTAGACCGATTGTTAGACTTTTGAGGGCTCCAACAACCCGTAACGACTGTCACTAGATGTTCGTATAGCAGCCGGGACCAACGGCTTAACGTGCTTTCCGAGGCACGACCAGACCAGTGCAAATATTCATATTCATGCATACAAATACTTGCACTGTGCGGGGATCGAACCAGCGCCTCCTTGCGCAACGGCCGCGTTTGCTACCGCTACGCCACGGAGGCTGTCGTCTATCTCTTATGGATATCTCACAATAAAATTTTTTGTCATTTACTTTTTACGACAACTGTTGGGTAATTTTCGAAGCAATCTAAACCAATACAAGATTAATCCTTATCCAATTTAATACCTTAAATAAATTGTTAATATAATATAGATCTATATTGCCCTTTATAGTATATGATTTAAATGAATATTTTCGAAGATATTACAGATTAAAAAATTGCGGGCAGGAGCGACCAACCGGGGCGGCAGGAGCGGCGGCGGGCCGCTGTTTTTTATACGTTCACAGTTTTTCTGCAGTGAATTTAGTATCATCATTGCACCCGTGCGGTGCCTGGGCGGGTCGCTAGTAGATAATATAATACTGTGTATAGATAATGTAAGATCTATAAGTTTTTTTTTTAATAATTATAAACTAGTGCTTGACTGTGATCCCGCCTGATGGTAAGCAGTGATGCAATCGTTGATGGTAAAGCGCGCAAGTTTATTCAGCCTATTCACTTAAAAATCTTAGTGAGTAAGAAGTAAGACGGCAGTTGAGTGAGGTGATGCAATGTTAAACCCAACAACACGACCAACGATGCTGTGCCAGAGGGAGATTAATCTGGAGACCCTCCACAATTCAAACTCATGACACAACAACATTTGGCGCATCGTACCCGGCACACATTACAATACAACAACAACATTTGGCGCATCGTACCCGGCACACATCGCAATACCAGTTGTATTGCGATGTGTGCCGGGTACGATGCGCCAAATGTTTTTGGGTCACGAGAACTCAGACCCGTCCTCCGTATCGCTTCACCAAGTCTAGTAAATATGATTTGGGCATATTTAATACATTGTTTCTTGGCTTAAGGATTTGTTGGAGAAAAGCTTCCAGAGCAGCACCCTAATTGCGTAACACTATTACTATAAATTGGAATCGTTTTCAAGCATATTGCTAATCCATTGCCCCATGTGCTCGAAAAATATGTGTGCTCAACATGTAAATAACGCAATGAATGTTGTTGCACTGTCAAAATGAAATCCATTGCTACTGATAGCGTGTTACGCAACTACCCTGCCGTTGTCTGTGTAAACGATTATTGTTTTGAATTTTCCGATGTTTACTACTATTTAGTAGTCTATGTAACATATGTTTTGTGTTTTTGTGTCGATTTTTCAGTAATTATTTTAGTGTAGACTTAGCGAAAACGAGAGAGCCTCTGTGGCGTAGCGGTAGCGAACGCAGCCGTTACGCAAGGAGGCGCGGGTTCGATCCCCGCACAGTGCAAATTTTTGTATGCATGAATATGAATATTTGCACTGGTCTAGTCGTGCCTCGGAAAGCACGTTAAGCCGTTGGTCCCGGTTGCCATACGAACATCTAGTGGCAGTCGTTACGGGTTGTTGGAGCCCTCAAAAATCTAACAATTGGTCTAACTGCCATGCTTCGATATCGCCTTCGGGTTGTGAAGGTCAGACGGCAGTCGCTTCACGGAAAATGTCGAAGTTTAGCCAAAATTAGCAGTTAGACTGGCAAAGCGGACCCCAGACTCCAAAGCTGAAAAAGCTGCGGATGCGACTGGGATTAACGCTGAGATGATGATGATGACTTAGCGAAAACTTGTAAATGACCTTAAATTTCATAACTTAAAAACACTATAAGTTAGTTGTACATTTCCCGAACATAATGAATTAATTAAAGGTGACTAAAATCAATTGAAATACAGAACAGGTAAATAATAATTGGCATAATAGGAATATTCGTACCATAGAACAGAGACATTGTTGCTCGTTAGACTGAACAGTTTAATTTCGCTTGTTTAATCGCAAACAGGTCAATTTCCGTGTAAATCGTGTAAGCGTCGATAATTGTAACATTTGTCCTTATTATTACTGGTTCGCTTTCAGCCTAATGGATATTGGCTCATTGTTGGGTTGCAGTGAATACGCTCATTTCGATATTGATAGAGGGAAATATAACTTGCCTTTATTGTGAGAGTGGAAGAGGAAGAGAAAAGAGGAAGGAAAAGGAAAAAGGAAGAAAGAGAGAGTAAGAAAATGATAGACAGTAGAGAAGGAAAAAGAGAGAAGAGGAAGAAAAATGGAGACGAAGAGGAAGAGAAAGTAAGACAGGATGAGAAAAGGAAGTAAGGTTGAATGTGACGTCAGTTACACAAAAGTTAATAGGGAATCGTGAGTCTTAATTATGGATTCGTGACGAAACACATTTAATTATAATAATGAGTAATATAAATTTTAATGAATAAAAGAGTAAAAGAAATGAATAAAAGAAAAAAAAGAATGAATGGAGAATGAGTAAAAGGAGACCAAAAAAAAAAGATGAATATCCCGGCTAGTGTGAAGGGTGATATGTAAAAAATAATTGGGGAGAATGGCAAATAATTTTTTGAAGTCCACCTCAAGCAACATGGGACAAGGAAAGAAGAAGAAGAATAATTAGACGCCTTTATGCTATCAAAATGTATGGTTTGTTAAGCTGTAATCTCACAGCAGTAGATACATTGTAAGGGATATTGAAACTGTTACCATAAATTCAGTGCATTATTCAAGATTTCCAGCATAGAGATTAGTCCACGATAATAAAAAAAAAATGATTTCATGCAAAAGTGTTAAACATGGCAAAAGTTTAGAGAACAGTTAATTGAATGAACAATTGAAACGCTAGTGGAACTAGACCTGCCGGTCCATTCCATAAAAATCACCTTGTTAAATGTTAGGTTACGTAAAATAAGCTTAGAGTGAGATGTCTATTGTGTCAATAGCTAGCATTAGTTAGAATTACAGCTGACATCACCTGAGTTAGATGTCTATTGTGCCAATAGCTAGCATTAGTTAGAATTACAGCTGACATCACCTGAGTTACATGTCTATTGTGTCAATAACTAGCATTAGTTAGAATTACAGCTGACATCACCTGAGTTAGATGTCTATTGTGTCAATAGCTAGCATTAGTTAGAATTACAGCTGACATCACCTGAGTTACATGTCTATTGTGTCAATAACTAGCATTAGTTAGAATTACAGCTGACATCACCTGAGTTAGATGTCTATTGTGTCAATAGCTAGCATTAGTTAGAATTACAGCTGACATCACCTGAGTTACATGTCTATTGTGTCAATAACTAGCATTAGTTAGAATTACAGCTGACATCACCTGAGTTAGATGTCTATTGTGTCAATAGCTAGCATTAGTTAGAATTACAGCTGACATCACCTGAGTTAGATGTCTATTGTGTCAATAGCTAGCATTAGTTAGAATTACAGCTGACATCACTTGAGTTAGATGTCTATTGTGTCAATAGCTAGCATTAGTTAGAATTACAGCTGACATCACCTAAGTTTTTATGGTGAGATGACTACACCCTGTCTATACCCTTTTTTTTTTCGAAGGTGGAAAAATCCTCATGGACTATCCTCCGCTCGGGGACGCGGAGGGGTGTGCCGGTCTCTTACCGGCTAAAAACCACCTAAGCATTCGTCATCTGCCTTGCCGAGGTACCGGGTCCTCCCAATTCTATGGTATCCCCGGCAGGCCTTGACCCCTCGTCACGAGTTCGACGGGTCTCTTCTCGCTGTTCTTTACAGCCTGGGAATTTTGTTCGTTGCGTAATCACTGTTGATGTTCCAGTGTGTTCTAATAATTTCGAGTTCTATTCTTCAAACTTCTGTATGTCTATTCAATGCTATTGTTATTTATTTTAATTATTATTATATTTTATCTTTATTTTCTTTTGGATTTAATTAATCAATTGTCGTTTAAATTTATATTTTATTATTTGACTTCCGTTTTGAATTATTTTAATGTGTATTTTGGATTTATGGACTATAATATTTTTTGAAATAAATGAATAAATAAATAAAATATTGATTTAGTTAACTAGACAAATGTGAGCCAGTCGTATAGGAAATATCGAACTGGTACTTAGAAAGGAAGGTCGAATTCGGTATAACTCATTAGTCTAATTATATTAGTCATACAGGACTGGTATAATAAACCTTTTTTATGGCAGCAAATGTTGGGCCAAAAGCATTACGCGAGCACATTGTTGTAAAACAAAAATACGTAATGTACTCTTTTATCTATACTAATATATAAAGCTGAAGAGTCTGTTTGTTTGTTTGAATCCGCTAATCTCAGGAACTCCTGGCCCGATTTGGAAATTTATTTTTGCGTTGGATAGTCCATTAATCCAGAAAGGCTTTAGGCTATATAACGGATAGAACGTAGCATATAAAAAAACGCAGACGTAGTCGCGCGTGGCCGCTAGTATTATATATAGGTAAGTTTTGACTTAATGCCGAAAAGTTAGATAGTTTAACAATAATTTACACAATAAAAACTAGGCTAGAATTTTACAATCAAAACTGGGGAAATATTTGCATGCTTAAAATATTATGTAGAAAAAAAAACTAATACTCACTGTCAAGCCACTTTGAATCATATTTCAGGGTTCTTTTAAACGCAAACTCGCGTCGCCCCGTCGTCAAATTATGGAGATCCGTTCTGAAGATAACGGTATCCGCCTTGGTGAACTCTGCATTAGTGCCAGAGTATAACGCAGGTAAGCTGCCCGGGTTGCCCTTTTCCACCCATAGGGCTGTGGAGTTGTCTGCAGGGTCATACGGGCACTTGGCGACACCCATGCCTATGCCCGGCACGTACTCATGACGTGGCAGGTGCGTTAAGTTGGACTGTAACAAAAGAAGATTATTGTCTTCAATAGGCACATTTAAGAGGTATATTTTTTCTGAAATTGCGTATACAGGTTCTGTTATATAAAATGTGTCTGCAATCAAAGTAATAATAGAGTTTATTGCGGTACAAATAGACGCTTTTGCATATGTGTGTAATGTAGTAAATAACTTAGCAATGTAAGCTGTAGTTGGTACCAAACAATGCAATAAACTCAAGTTAAACAGCCAGCAGCACGTTGTTATTAAATCATAACTCTACTTAACCTTACCTACCTACGTAATTTCATTATAAAAGTATAATTATTTCGCTACTAATACCCCTCTGATTTAAACTGCGTATAAAGTACCTATCTCCACAATTGTTTGTGCATGAGGGTGTGCGTTTTGGTAAACACGTTAATTAAAGCTTGGAAACACCCTAATTTCCGAAACACCAAAGTAGGGATGTTGATAGAGGGTGAATAAAAAGTTTTCAAAAATATTAAAATTTCCACGCGTGAACGTTTCGATTTTATGCGCCATTAATCAAAAATATATCTAAAAAACAAAACGTAACGACTGAATTTATGCGTTTCAAAGTCAGTAACAGCGCACTGGCCAGTGGACCGCCCTCGGCTCGTCCCCTGTGCAACTCAACAACACATCTGCTATTAATTTTTCCAAAAATTTATGTTCTTTTCGCGCTGAACGCGATTTATTAACCGAAACTTATTATTTTGAAGGCAGTCGAATTTTTTCACCGTTGCGCCGGGCTCGGGAGAATTCCTCTATTAGTATAATGCGATGGGTGGCGGTACCGTTTTCGAAATTATCATAAAATTACTAAATGTAGCATAAACGTGGGGTGGGCAGCAGCGCCCGTCGTCGTGGATTGAGACTTTATGTAAATTTTAACGACGCTGCGACCATCGGGGCCACCTGTGACCCTCTCCCCGCGGGCGCCCGCGGCACCTGTCGAAAACCTATGTCGTTTTTATTTCAATAAGCTAAGGATTAAATTAGGCATGCCAAGACGTGCCAGCGGATCGCCCGGGGTAAGATTTTCCTCCTTGTATTCTGACTTTTATCGGAAAACCATTTGTAGCTTTACACGTAATTTAAACTGGACATGCGTAAATTAATTCACACCAGCCTCTCAAGTATGGGTGTGCGGGTTCGATTCCAAGTCAGGCAAGTACCAATGTAACTTTTCTAAGTTACATGTACTTTCTTAGTATATCTTGGACACCAATGACTGATTACAAGGTGAAGGAAAACACCTTGAGGAAACCTGGACTTTTAAATCTGAAATCGCCAACCCGCATTGAGCATGCGTGGTGATTACGCAGAATCCTTCTTTGTGTGAGAGGAGACAGGTGCCCAACAGTGGGACGATAAAACGTTGATGATGATGATGCAGGCTATATTAGTAATGCATAGTTATGGTAGTAATACATAGATACTATTCAAAACATACCCGATATACCTACCAGATTACGTCTTGCATGCCCATACTTATAATAGAACACCTACGAATACGCAAAAAGGTTACGTAATGTTAACTAGAGCGTCACGAAAATGACGTATTGCTTAAAATCACCTACAAATAGAAGAAGGGTAGATATTTTTAGGGATACGTGCTCCTAGGATATTAGACGCCCACATACCTACATGACATGGATTTTTCAATTCCAAAAATAAAAATGTTTCCTGAGTTAAAAAAAAATGATTCTATTTAGTCCGTCATTCTGATTATAGAAAAATAATGGATAGTGGATACGTATATTTTATAAAATCAATAAAAATCTACAAATATAAAAGGCATCAAAGATCAGGGGTGGTGGCTGGTGACGTCAGTGGTCGTTAAAAAGTGTAGCGTGCAGTGACGTCACACGAGTTTTCAACGCGCTGTGTCGTCTTCATTTTTTGTTTATATGAAAAAAGTAAAAATACGTGTCTAGTATTTTTTGGAAATCTGTCTGACGGACTAATTAGTTTTTTTTAGTCAAATACCCTATTCCTTGCTCTTATCATCGTGATATAAAAGCCCAATAGAAAATGTAGGAACTTCCAAATAAAATTGTTTCTCAGATCCTTAACGCTCCAATTCTTGACAGTACCCAAAAGTCTGTCGTAACCGCCGGCGGCACCCTAAGACATTAAACGCATTTGTTATTTTTGATAGGTCCCTACATGATTATGATCTTTAAGCCATATAGGCAATATAATGCTTTGGTACCGACACTTTTATTACCTATTGATATACTAACGCGAAACGTGGATGGCCCAAGTATAACAGAGCTATTTCAATATAACATGAAAGTGGGTAGAATAGAGTGAGATAAAAACTTGGTATAATCGGTCTCTGAAGTTCCCAGTGCTGGGAGAGAAGTATCTCTGTGACAGGGAATGGGCCATATTCCATCACGTGGGCCCAATGCAGGTTAAAGGACGTCACATATTTTCGAATTTTTGAATCTAGGACATAAAGGATACATAGACTATGTGTCTTTTATGTCCTAGATTCAAAAATTCTCTTCACACATATCTTCGAATTTTTGAATCTAGGACATAAATGATACACAGACTATGTGTCTTTTATGCCTTAGATTCAAAAATTCGAAGATATGTGACATCAATGACAAGTTAAAAGATTTTACATCAAAATATGAATACGTTAAGATTAAAAAATTGGTCCTTATGCGCGTAAGTTAAAATGCTACCTAAAGTGTGTAAATTGTTTCCATATTATTGGCATATAACACTTTAACGAATTGAAAACACCACGAACTTTATACCAAACTGTGAAGCTCTTTGCAGCATTATTTTCCCTTTCAGCATCGAAGCGCGATCCTAAGTCCAGGATAAACAAGCAAATGGTCCGGGCGGAAGGGCCCGCGGGCCCCCTAAGGTTGAATAAGAAAGTTTGTCTAGGGACCCGCAAGCGTCCCTCATTAGGCCTTAGCTTTTGTTTGCTACCAAATTAGCATCTCGAAGGCTTTTCATTCACATAATGAAACGATGACGGTCTAATGATGCGAATTGAAAATTCAGAGACGAGTTTTGATCTTTAACTTTATGATGGCAATTTATTTTGTAAAAGATGTTACATTTCGTGTCAACATTCCGGTGCACATTTAGCCGTTGGTCCCTCTTGGCATTCGTAGAACTCATCATTCGTGGACAGTCGTTACTGGAAGTCAGAACCCCAATAGTCTGACAACGAATCATAAAGTATATATATATATATATATATATATAATACTAGTAGTAGCCCGCGACTCCGTCTGCTTGGACTTCTGTTTACAGCGCGCGGAGCTCAGTTGATATAAAATAAGCGCCTGTTAAAATAAATATGTACGTCCGCGTTCGCTCCCATGTTCGCGACATTTTTTGCTACTGCTCTGATCCTATTGGTCATAGCGGGATGTTATATGTGTACCAAATTTCATTGCAATCGGTTCAGTAGTTTTGGCATGAAAGCCGGACAGACAGACAGACAGATACTTTCGCATTTATAATATTAGTATGGATTACCCTGATACTGGGTTGTAGAGGTCCGATACACAGTCGTCAAAATAAATCATTTAGTTTCGAAAATTCGTATTTAATGAGCGCAACATGGAAGGAACGCTATGGCGAAGCTATGGAACAAGATGCTCTCGCAAGCTGCATGAGCGTGCTTGATCCATCGGTACTCGTTCAATATCCACTGGTCACAGGATGGATAGAAAGCAGCACATAAAGTCTTATTTTGGTTTACTCTATTAGTATAATTAACATATGGCCGTACCAGTTATATTAAATACGTTGTCATGTCCACAAATTCTCAATTACAAATCTATTCCCTTTTGGCAACATAAGTTAGATATCATAACGAGCAGTGTTGGACTAACAACTTTTGTAACTCCAAAAAGATTTAGACAATCTGAAGCAAACTCTATTATGTTCTAGCAAGATTTGGCCAAAAAAAAAAAAATACTAAAATAAGAGGATTTTTGTGAATAAATTGCCCATTAAATATAATACAGATTCTAGACACGGAGTATACATTACGACCTACGTTAGATAAAGCATAAATATCTTTAAAATGACAAGATGTCTCCCATCTACACTCCAACCGCGGCAAGCATAGCTTACTCTGACGATCACCCTGTGTTTCTGTTATTAATTAGCCCCAGGCACACACATCAATTTCACCGATACTTCAAATAACTAGAAACTTGCCGAAATTCTGCTCAAACTTTTAAATAGGTTGTCTGTACGTCAATTTTAACTGAAGTATGACGCAACACTAAAAGGAGTTTGATTGTTTTCTCTTATCAAATGTCACGATGAACTAACAAATTATGGCAGAGTCTTTAATACTCTGTATTTTACATAATAACTCCAGAAGATATTCGTAATTTACGTCAAACAACTTCGCTGAAGTACGACATAGCCATTTAAAAGTTTACAACGTAACTACAAAGTAAAACACGGTATCTAGGCAAGAGAATAGTTGGCACCTGCAGATACGCGGTCGTATGATATACGACAATGGCTTCCCGATATTTTGTGAATACATACGTTACATACGTAATATCCTACGGGAAACTTTCGAGACATTCACTACGAGCTTGTAGAGGCACCTAATAAGTGTGAATATACATTTATATAGGAAAGCGGATGTTGCTTCGCTTTACTTTTTAAATTGGTACTGAGTTAAAGTGCGCTTTTACGTCGGCGTTCGCGACGTCTACGTCATATAGAATGAAAAAAGGAACAATATGGATTTTCTATAAAATATTAGTACGATAATTGTGGTCTATGGTAAAACACCAGCCTCTCAAGTACGAGTGTGCGGGTTCGATTCCAGGCCAGGCAAGTACCAATGTAACTTTTCTAAGTTTTATTTACTTTCTAAGTATATCTTGAACACCAATTACTGACTACAAGATGATGGAAAAGATTGATTACAAACCGCATTGAGTAAGCGTGGTGATTATGCTTAATCCTTCCCTTGTATGAGAGGAGAACTGTGCCCAGCAGTGGGACGATAAAAAGATTAATGTTGATCCGTACGATGATTAATAAATATTTATTGTGATTGATCTTTTTCTGGTTTCGATTCATGTAATAAATATACAGGTATCGTTTATACTGAAATTGGCAATTTGACAGCCTCCGTGGCGTAGCGGTAGCGAACGCGGCCGTTGCGCAAGGTGGCGCGGGTTCGATCCCCGCACAGTGCAAGTATTTGTATGCATGAATATGAATATTTGCACTGGTCTGGTCGTGCCTCGGAAAGCACGTTAAGCCGTTGGTCCCGGTTGCCGTACGAACATCTAGTGGCAGTCGTTACGGGTTGTTGGAGCCCTCAAAAGTCCAACAATTGGTCTAGCTGCAATGTTGAAACGCCTTCGGGTTGTGGAGGTCAGACGGCAGTCGTTCACGGAAATTGTCGAAATTTAGGCATATCAGCAGTTGGACTGGTAAAGCGGACCCCAGACTCCAAAGCTGAAAAGACTTCGGATGCGACTGGGATTAACGCTGGGATGATGATGATGATCGTTTATACTGAAATTGTATCAGTTTGAATCGAAGACAACGAAACGAAAGAAAAAGAATACTAGTGTTTATAAAACCCTACTTGCAAAAAATTAATCATTTAACGAATACACATCAAAAATACAACGTCGTTTATTATTATAATTAAAAGAAACATATTTTTCAGTTAAAATGGCTACCTTATATTATTCAAAGTATTATTTAAACAGGTTCCAATTGTTCTTACCTCCCCTGTAGGCTGTATACGAACTGCAGGGTAATTGCGTAACACACTATCAGTAGCAATGGGTTTCATTTTGACAGTTCAACAACATTCATTACGTTATTTACGTTGTTGAGCAGATACATTGTCGAACACATGGAGCGATGGATTAGCAATATGCTTCGAAATGATTCCTACTGTTAGTAATAGTGTGTTATGCAATTAGGGTGCTGGTTATTTGACGACAATATTAGTGTGCGATGGAATTGCATGATTTAATTCCCCCATCTCCGTTCCACCAGCGGACGACCCGTCGTACGGCTGGTTTCCACCCTTACGTTGTTAACACCTCTACGATCCGGACGAAGCGTTTCGCCTCCTCCTTTATACCGCGTACATCGAGGGACTGGAATAATTTGCCAGCGGCGGTGTTTCCGTCGGACTACAATTTGAGTGTCTTCAAGGCTAGAGTGAATAGGCTCTTAATAAACTAGTGCGCTTTACCATCAACGATTGCGTCACTGCTTACCATCAGGCAGGATTGCGGTCAAGCGCTAGTTTATAATATATATAAAAAAAAAAAAAAAAAAATTCAATCTGACCAGCCCCCTAAAAAAATGAGTTCGCCGATTAGGGGGCTGGTTGTGATATGCACAAGTTCTCATCGACATACTAATAGCACAAATTTAGTTGATTGGGTGATTAACTAAACATATCAGATCTTACATAACCATGGAGCGCGACCGAAGTAATTTGCTAATGTAACTCGCATTATTATGTCAGGTAATCAAATACAGTGTTTTTGGAATTAAAACGCATATAGTTTAAGGTTATATAAGTGTCCTTATAAAACACCTATTAGCTTCTGGTGTTTTATTACACGCATGGATAAATTTCGAGGAACGCGAAAATAGAAGGTTTAATTTTCTTGTTGTAATTACCGTGCGTGCTGGTCATAGTCATGTTATTATTTTTTTTTTAAGTTATAACTTGCCCTTGACCGCAATCCGGCAATGACCGGAAACACTGCCGCTGGCAAATTGTTCCAGAGCCTCGATGTATGCGGTATAAAAGAGGAAGCGAAACGCTTCGTCCGGATCGTAGTGGTGTTAATAATGTAAGGGTTAGGACAGTCGCCGTACGACGGGTCTAAAAAAGTAAAATCTTGTTTTTTTGTGTATTCCGTTCTTTAATACTGTGAAAATTTTTGCCAGCTTATTAATTTCAGTTTAAATCAGTATTTTGTTGCGGCATTGAAACTGCAGATAAATTAAGAATATGAGCTCTGAGAGCCACTAAAGTTATTCTACATAAGTTATTATACAGTATGTTAAATAACAGAGGGCGTTCCCTTAAACTCGTTAATATATATCATTAATAGATTAAAATAAAAATATCAGCATAGAAAAATAAGCATAAAAAAATCCGAATAAAAAAAAATCTAATTGGAAATAAATTTGAAACCTCCTGTTTTAAATCAAAATAGTAGTCGTCATGTATAAATAAATTGCGACGTTGCCGTCTTTCATGTTCGCGTGTACAGTGTGTTTCTTTTACATGTCAATTTAAAATTTTTATTGAATATTTTCATATTGGAAAAAATTTTAAAACATTTTGTTTTCGAATGGAATTATTTTTTTAGCATGTATGTATGCTATACTATTTCGGGTTAACGGGAACGCCCTCTGTTAGTTAACATACTGTATATACAATGTATGAGTATCATCAAACTAAAAGTTAGTAACTAAGATGAAATAATAGACAATGAATGCAGAGGAGTTCTGTAAAACGCTACAACTCCTGATACCAACTAGTTACGTGTTTAAACAATAATTATACAACTTGTGAATATGTTACGAGTTGCGACATACATTACGAAAGTTGTCTTTGTCAGTGCGTGTATTGGAAGGAGTAACTTTCAAACGCATAAGGGATCTCGGGATTGTAGAGATTGTGGGGGAAGCAAAGTTTTGACAACCACGTCACTATCAGTTAATAACCTGTGGGGATGATCTGAATTTATAACGACATATTGCTCCTGCTACAATAAATGTATACCGCCTGTACAAATATTAATTTATAGTAAGTTTAATTTAAATTGTTAGAAGTTGGGCGAAATTGGTCTTTTAGTGTGAAAATGTAGATGGCGCATGTGTTATTTAAATGTAATATGAAATAATAGATAGTTAATAACTGTTATAAAAATACATGAAAAAACAAATTTAATGTATAAACCGCAGACGCAGTAGCTATTCGGTTCGGTTCGGTTGTTGTAATATACTTTTTTTAATGCTCTAGAAATTAAATTAATTTCAGTAGCATACGAATTAAAATACTTTAAAATTAATATTTCTATAAAAATTGCATATGCTATAAATGCAAAAGAGGTAATTAATTACGAAATAATATACAGTATGTTAACTAACAGAGGGCGTTCCCGTTAACCCGAAATAGTATAGCATACATACATGCTAAAAAAAATATTTCCATTCGAAAACAAAATGTTTTAAAATTTTTTCAATATGAAAATATTCAATAAAATTTTTAAATTGACATGTAAAAGAAACACACTGTACACGCGAACTTGAAAGACGGCAACGTCGCAATTTATTCATACATGACGACTACTTTTCATTTAAAACAGGAGGTTTCAAATTTATTTTCAATTATAAATTTTTTTATTCGGATTTTTTATGCTTATTTTTCTATGCTGATATTTTTATTTTAATCTATTAATGATATATATATACCAAATATTATCCACGAATCCTATCACTCAATCCTTCTCGTATGAGAGAAGACCTGTGCCCAGCTGTGCAATGATTAAAAAAAGTTTGATGATGATGATGATGATGTTGATGAATATCTACCAACCCCCAATGGGCACGAGTACGAGAAGATTACGGCCCACGGCCCATTCTTACAGCTTCTCTGTGCCTATATCCCAGCAGTGAGAAAAGTATGGATTAATTATGCCATGCTATCGCATTTCACAAGACTAAATACCATTCCACTAAATATTCCACAACCAAGTCTTTAAAACAGTACACGAAGACAAAACCGAGGCAATGTACAAAGTCAAAATATCCAAGTTACACTTGAAGTTTGCTAGCCGCATATCACTCTCAGAGACTGAACACATTTTGCAAGCTTGAAATAGAAATAAGCAGAGTTTGTGTGAATGAAGGAAAAGTTGATCCAGGTCTGCATAAGGATGATAGCGGTATGGAAATAATATATTATCTACCTGCAAACACATAAGTAATAGAATTTCTTAATAGATATTATAAAGATTCTAGTGATTTACAGTGTTTTGATCATTTTCTATCTAGGTTTTCGAATTGAAAAATCTGGCAATTTCTAAGTTTATTATTAAAATTATATATCCATGTGTATGTGGATTCCAACTTTAAAATGAATTTTTAAATTGATTTTTTTTAGAATTACTGAAGATAACAAAAATTATTTCTCTTAAATAATAATTTAATATTATTGAGCTGAAAAGTTGGATTCACTTATTTTTTGTATATACAGTTACATTATGCGATATTTTCGGCAATTGTGGATCAATTTCATTTTTATTTATTAAATAGATTGCTTGATAAATTTGGTTTTGTGTAGATATAAACCAGACGTAAGACATGGCAATTTCAATATCAAAAAACCTCTTATAGTTCTTAAATAAAAGACAAAATGGCGGGACACGTAGAACTTAGGTAACAAAGTGTCAGACGTAGGCAATCGTAAAGTACACTCGATATTGGATACTAATTTCGAATGAGATAGCTATTGCACCTGTGCACCGACTAGCGCCATGTGAAATACGACTATGGGTTTTAAATCAATAAAACACGTATTCATTTCACGACATACGAGATAAAATGCTTTAGAATGACAAAATCGTTCGAGTGTTCCATTTTATTTGATAGTGCAGGTCGGAAAATAAATTTAGTTTTAGTTAACACTCTTTGTTACCGTGATAAATATAACATCAGTTCTACCAGTGAAATTCCTATCAAAATGGAGATTAAAATCATTTCGGAGTTTGTTCAGACCAAACAGACAGACAGATAGACAAAAAATTTTAAACAGTTTTTTTTTGTTATAAAAATCGAACGTAATTCCATGCATTTATCAAAAGTTGTTACTTTGAGGTTACTGAAAAAATACATTATTTTAGTTACTTCTAAAGATACCAGAGAGAACTCGAGCTTAAATTTTCACTAAAACTTACTAAGCAACGATAAAAACAGTAATCTTACTAAGAATCGTATTTATATTCAAAAGTAATATGCATTTTAAGAGCGTCATTACCAAGTCTCTAATAAAGTACATAGTTGAGATTATAAACATAAAGAAAAATTATTCATGTAAAAAATAAAATAATATGTATATTCAGCCTAAATTTACCAAAGGGTAATGTCAGTTCAAGACAAGAACTAAAGTAACATTATGAGTATATAATAAGCAGTTGCGGTAACTGTCATGAGGATACAAATATGCCAGTCAAGCGAGGGGTATGACAGGTTTCAAATAAATTAGCCTGTCATGTCACTAGGAAGGGAAGACAATAGTTACGAACATTTAATTGAGTGAACACACAGTCGGTAGGTTGACTTCACAAATTATAGACTCTGGTAACTCGAGTGGCGATTAAAAATTTAGGCTCTAAGGACCAGTTTCGTGGAAACAATATGTCAACGAACATTGGGTTAAAAGTTTTTTCCTGGCGTAAATATTGAATTGATTTTGACATGCAGGGAAGATAGAGCTTTTCCCAAGAGAAGCATACATTTGTCTAATGTGGTGAAGTGGGTATATTTTCTCCTAACAAATTACTTCAGACGGTTAGACAAATATTATGTAATTTGTCCAGAAGACTAATATCAGCTGAGTTTCATCTGTCCTTTGTGTAGGTTGGTACGGATTATTCAAACCCCACGCATTGTTTTATACGTCCCTCGTTTAATCGAAACCTACATTTTACTTCATATTCATAATCCATCATTCATGTAATATAGTAATGACGAGTTAATAAATAAATAATATTTTAGCCATAAACCAGTTTTAAAGAATCACTTGAGATGTCTAAATCAACGTTTATCTTTACATAAATTGTGTATTTACGAAAATACGAAAATACCTATCGTACGGCCCTTTTTGGCTTTTTGGGTGGGAAATCCTCAAATCACCTCTCCGCTCTGGGCGGAGTGGAAGAGAATGTCAGACTTTTACTTGCTAAAATCAGCTCGTGTTCGCATCGGTCCTAGTAATGTCCTGAAATGACCCGGTCGGGGCCTTACCGGGTGCCGAGTTGAGCCTATCGTACCCCTTAGTGCTCATTAAAGATTTTACATTACGTGTGCAACGCTAAAGGAAAACTCTAAAACACATTAGCCGTTCATCGTACCACAGCACAAATATCCACTTTGTAACTAAGTCAATATCCACATATCTATAAAATAAGTACACTTAGTTTCAAAGTTGTTTGTATAAAATTTTACGGGCAGCTGCATTCATGTAATGTACAAAAATGGTTATGCGGCGTCGGTGTTCAGCCGAATGCGGCGTTGCATAGATTATAAAGTGATTTTCCGAAGTGCACTCAGCGATGCGGCGCGGGAGTTGAATTTGCACCGTTATTACATCATAACTATTATTGTATGATGACACAAAAGCTTGTTGATCAGGCATGCCGCATGCATAATATGAAGTACTTATAACATAAATATAATATCACTAGCGGAGTCATAGATATGGAAGACTAGCTGCGTCACGCGGTTTCACCTGCGTAGATTACGATATGCTCCGCTTCTATTGGTCGCAGCGTGCTGTTATAGATATAGCGTAAAACCTTCCTGCATTATATATAATATGGGCTATCAAACGCAAAAAGAATTTTTCAAATTGGGCCAGTAGTTCCTGAGATTAGCGTGTTCAAACAAACTCTTCAGCTTTATATATTAGTACAGATTATGAATTTATTACTAAATGGCAAATTGCTCTGAAATTTAGATTGTACTTTGTGCAATGGACGAGAATCTACATTGCAACAGTTTATGCTTTGAAAATGCATAATTATCGCAATTATTTGAGCCCCTTTGTTTAATGCAATTCGTGGTAATGAAATATTGAACAAATAGGTTGTTCTTTGTAATTCCCGTGCAGTGTAAGGATAGATAGATAATTTAAGTACATATAATAGCAGGTTGGCGTTCGACGGTGTATGCCTAACACGGGCCCGCCACTTATTAAGCGCTCTAGACCATTTATTACACACTTTTAGAATATATTATTCAATATGTGGGTAGTTTCGCGATAGTTCCCATCGAGTTTGAGTCTAGTAATATTACATTGTGTTTATGATATTTAATGTATGGTACCTAGAGGGTGCACAGCTGGGCTTTTCGATACAAAGTTTGTTTCGATTTTCCTCGTGGAGTGAAACGATTATTTTTGTTAGACTATTTGAGTTACAAAAAAATTGGCTTCACGGTGTTTATGTTAGATAGTTTGAATTAAATATGTCATATGATTTTACTACAAAACGGTAATCAATGCTATTGAACACTGGATTACTGGATTAAAATCTTTTATCTTTAATTACGTCATTTGATGTCATGAAATGTGTTTTATTGATTCTGTATACAAATCATCGTCATCATCTTCATCATTTCAGCCGAAAGACATCCACTGCTGGATATAGGTCAAGGATCTTGGGTCTTGCGCCTCCCGCATCCAACGGTTTCTCGCGACCTTTATCAGGTCGGTGGTCCACCTTGTCAGGGGCCTTCCCATGCTGCTTCTTCCGGTGTGTGGTCGCTACTCGAAAACCCGTCGGCCTCATTGGGCATCGGTCCTACGGGCAATGTACCCGGCCCACTGCCACTTTAGTGTTGCAATTCCTCGGGCTATGTCGGTTACTCTCGTTTTCCTGCGGATCTCCTTATTCCTGATTTGATCACGCAGTGAAACCCCAAGCATAGCACTCTCCATTGCCCTTTGAGTGAGTTTGAGTGATACAAAGGGTTGTGGAACCTTATTACTATAAGTGTCTGCTATCTATGTCATCAGGAAATGTCAATATCATGACAAGTTATGCTTATTGCATCTTTTGTTTTAGTACACATTTGTTGTCCAATTTCTCAGCAAAGGCCTGTGGCCAATAGGTCAGGAAACAGCTTAATTCTTCCCACTAGCGTTTCTCAGTACGCTGCATATACTGCTTTCTCATTCCCATCACCATAATATAGGTACCATATTACACACCATTTAGCCAGCACCTCAAAAAGTGTTTAACCAACTAATTCCACAAAGATTGCCCCAAAATAAAAGAAAAAGGAAAAAAATCCTAATCGAGTGGAATCGGAGGCAAAACTTTTTAGATCAACACGAAACCCTTATGATAACTACAGGGATGTGTACAAAAGTTGTAAAGGTCCGTATGAAAACCTCCCCTAGTTTGTGTTCGCGGTAAAGTTTCGAGTAAACAGCACTGGAAACTTGCTCAACTTATTTTAGGACACAAGTTTTGCTAGTTTCAGCTTTTGAAGGATATTGCCGGAAAAATGTGATGCCGGGACTACTGATTTAAATGTTTATGATACGTATGAGGGTATTGCGGAGGACAAAGGCCTAAGACTTAGAAAAGAGAATTGAATTGACGGAGCTGGTAATTTCCTTCTTTTATTAATTTTAATGCCAAGTTCACATGGGTTATGAAAACCATAAACTTTGCTCTCTCATTAACTGAGAGTTAGTAATGAAGCTTCAAAGTAAGAATCTATAATATACATACTAATACAAGAGAAGCGGAAGGGTTTGTTTGAACGCGGTAATCTCAGAACTCCCAGTTAGGTTTAAAAACCTGTTATTGCATTCGATAGTCTAACTCTTGAGGAAGGCTATAGATTGTTTTAAATAACGCTAGAAGCCTTAAGGACGGACAAAAAGAAAAAAAAGTTAGGAACAACGATAAGCGATAATTAATCATAGCGCGTATATGCGATGTGATGCAATGTGGTGTTTGATTTCATGCGGACGAATGGTGTGAATTGTACGGATGTTATGGTAATAATAAGATAAGAAGACAAAAGATTAAAAAATAACATCCAGTGCCAAGCGCTCGCAAAATTGCTATGAGGCTGAGTTAGAAGGTCGAGTTTGTTTTGAGCGATTAATAGTACAAGCTAGAACTAAATGCATTGTTAAGGTACCCACTGATTTGGAATAGGAACTTTGAGTCTAATATCGTTTGTACTTTTGGATCAATAAATCAGTTTCGCAACTGGATATAATATAATACTGTTTGTCCCCTTGCGGAAATAGAATCTGTAACCCCTAGCACAAATTATGGTCACTCTGCTGCTATGCCAGTTTGACCCATAACTGCAGCTAAAGTGGCTAATACAAAACATTTTATTAGTGAGCAAACGAATCAAATTATATGTTTCATTATTTCTTTTACAAATGGCTATAAATACATAAATTTAATCTCATATTATAGTAGATAATAAGGATTAGTAGTCAATAAATGTTGAATGTTAAAACTATTAATGTTTAATTATTTCGGTCGTCCTCGGAGCGCAGCGATGAACACGCCTGCCTGCGACGTGGAGGTCCCGTGTACGATCCCCGGCCGGGTCATGATGGAAAACGATCTTAACCTGATTAGCCTGGGTCTTGGATGTTTATCTATATATGTATCTATTATACATATAGTATCGTTGAGTTAGTATCCCATAACACAAGTCTCGAACTTACTTTGGGGCTAGCTCAATCTGTGTGATCTGCTATTATAAAAAAAATTACATCATCGCTTATAAGCATTATTAAGGGCGCGTACACCAAGTAATTATAACATCCAATAAATCTAAGAGCAATAACAGTAGAATGTTATGAGCACAAAGAATGAGACACAAAGACAATTTAGAGCGCCCGTTGGCAACACCGGGGCTAAAGGAACAAGTGTAATCAGACTAAAAAATAAAATAAAAGCACGAGCCGTTTGTTACCTGTTTCGTACAATACAACCATTTGTACCTAATAGGAGATTTAAAGCACATCGAATTCATGTCGTAAAAAATGCGATAAGCCCACCTTATTGATTGTACCCATTTAAAATGAAAACGTGAACCTGTTTTTTCATCACAGTCACCAAATGAGGTGGAAAAATGAAGCGTAATCAACATAAAGCTTCTTATAACGAGTATTTGATAAAGATAAAACATTAAAAAGAAATTTAGAAAAAAAAACTGTTAAATCAAATAAGATTTTGCTTTGTGCTTTTGTAGGTGTAACTTTAATGTTCGTAATTTTTAAGCTAAATTATTTTTAGGGTGTGTTACAAAATACTTGAGACGATTTAAATCTTTGGTTGAAATAACAAATATTAAAGTTAAAAAAAAAATGGAATCTTAAATTTAACCAAATACAAAATCCCACCACTTGACACCATGGCTTTTAAGCCACTATAATGAAAAAAAAAAAAAGCACAAACACGACTACAAACTACCCCGTCATTTGTTTCCAATACCCGTCCAATCTGCTACAGCTATTTGTAACAGAATAGATATAAATTGGTGGTTGCAGCAAATATGAATCGTTCGGTCGATTTCGTTCAAGTCGCATTCTCCCTATCAATCGCGTACATGTGATTTCACTCAATTTTTGAAACTGACGCGCCCTAAGAGGAGGAAAACATTACTCATAGTGCAGATAACGCGCGACTTTGCACTTTGTATTTATTTTATTTATTGCTCTCTGAAAGCATTGTGATGTAGCGTTGCTGGTTTCAGTTGTTGTTTGCTTCGAAGAGTTTACTTTTAATCTTTTGTAAAATATTGGTACTTAAAATGTCAAAACAATTGTTATATAAAATTGCAGTCTTTGAATAATTGAAATTTGCAGCATATATTTTGCCTATATTTTTTTCATAAATCATTTATTAATACTGAAAGCTTATAAGTCATACAATATCCAAAAACAAAACAAAAAATGTTATCCAGCGAACAAATTCCAATGAGCTTAACCTAACCAATCCAGCAGTTAATTAAATCAATTTCCAAAGGGAATTAATATCCAGTCATATTTAAATGCGAAACTATCTCTGTTTTGACAGTGCTCTGTACAAAAGAGTCCTGAGTTCCGACAAACGGGATCAACGCGGTCCCGTGTCCCCTCCCTACGTAAGTATAGATGATATATTTTCAATTTTTGGCTTCCTATTAGTGAGAATTTCGCGACTTGTATGATTTATTTTTATTGAGGGACGTGAAATAGATAAATGTTCGATAATGCTTTCACTAGCTTACTGACACGTTATATGAGTTCATATAATTTGCTTTTTTACAATGCATAAGTATGTGAGTTGTGACGCCCTTTATACCTCAGGCTTTTATTTAGGTAATAAGTTTGAATTTAGTTACATTTCCATTTTAATGATTTTTTTTTTGTTTCCACGTATTTTGGCGTGGCTAGTTGGCATATGGTAAATGATTTCATTTTATGTTGTGTTCAGTAATTACTATAACTATAATATACCTATACTATGACTGTTGTATAAAAACATGTGTTTTTTTTTAAATGAACATTATTGAACAGACAGCTGTGCTGCTGTGTTCCGCCACTTCTTCTTCCTAGCGAAAGCACTAGGAAGTGGCGAAGGGCGGGCGTTTTGGGAGGACTGTCTTATGTAATATTGACGTTCAAAAAGTGCTGATCCACAGCCTAATATTGGAAAAAATGATTTAGATTTAAATTTTCGAATGCAACGTACTTATTTGTTTTTCTTTTTTTGTATATCTACGTTTTAGGTTGGTAATGAATTTTATAGACTTGTTGCTTAAAAAATCTATAGGTATTTAAAAATACCTACAAGAGCAAAAAACGATGGAGAATTTACAATCTACATGCATGTTACGAAGCATTACGAAGCAGTTTAAAATGAAATTTCCAGCAAAAAGAAAAAAATCACACTATAGTTCCATTTTTATATTTTCTATGTTGTTATTAAATCCAAAACTCTACAGTGTAAGAACTGCTATAAAACGTGTGAAGGGTCAAAACGACCGTCAATACATCATAAAATTATATGAAAGTCAAGAGCAGGGAAAGTGAGAGGTGAACAGGCCACACTGAAAATTTACTGCGGTCTGCTTTCGATACCTATTGTGAAAAGTTGGATTTTATGAGTTTTAAAAATAATCTTCATGAAAATAACTTCACTTATCGTCGCATCGTGGAGTCTCAAATAGGATCCATTTAGATGTTATGGCAGCGGTCAGAATGTACCTAAGTGCCTAATCTATACTAATATATAAAGCTGAAGAGCTGGTTTGTTTGTTTGAACGCGCTAATCTCAGAAACTACTGGTCCGATTTGAAAAGTTCTATTTGAGTTTGATAGCCCATTAACCCAGGAAGGCTTTAGGCTATATACCATCTCGCTGCGACCAATAGGAGACTAGTATAATAACTAACTCAGCGCGAACGAAGTCACTGGCGGCCGCTAGTAAATAATAAAATTAAAGCGGTCGCATAAAGTCGCTGCGAATTTTATTTTGAATTTCTATCACAGAAAATTCTTTGAAGTTAAAAATCGTCATTGGATGGAATCTGCAGGCGTTTGGTTAGAAATTTGTCGACGTCGTGAAAATCTTCGTTCGCGTTACGGCGTCATTTGGAGTCGCTCTCCGTGAAATTTGTCGCGGTTCCCGCTAGGAAGGAAGTGCGTTATGTACTGGATGCATCCAGCTGCATGTAGAAAGGACGCTTAATACCGTCTCGTTGAGTTTGTCGTCGGTATAAACAGGCGAAATAGAAATTTAAAGAGCGTCAGTGTACAATGTTAGGAAAATTGCGAGTCTTGGGGAATGTAAAGGAGTTAGTTCCAGCTCCTAGAACGTAGTAGTAGAAGTAGATTACTCCGAAAGAGTATTTCTTAATTTAAAGCAATTTTATTCTGAAACACATTTCCTAGCTACAAGAAATTCAATGTTTGAATTTGGTATCAAAGAATACAAAGCCGTACAGAAAATTTCTGGTCGTTTTGCGTCAGCATAATTTATCACTGGAAACATTCAATTCTGTCGCATTTATCTGTAACACAAATATGTTAGGGACCTGTTGGAGATCTGTTGCGTCGCTGGCTGCTGTCCAAGGCTCATGTCGGGATCAGTTCGAGTGGGGTGGGTCTTTAGATAATAGCTCGCATTTCGTTGCATGTGCTCGAGAGTATTCACAGAGATACCCGTGTTGGCTATGTAATGGAAATAGCAACATAAAATAGACTCGTTTCATTGTTTATTTTACACTTGTCTTCGTTAAAATGGAGATTATGCTCTCTAGATGTTTGCTGATAAGAGTTGGCAAATGTACGGGCAGCTATTTTAAAACCGTATCTTTAATTAATGAAATTTTCTTTGTTGTGTTTTTAAAGTTATATACTTTAGAAGTTTGGAGAGTTTGTTACCTAATATGATGCGTGCATTACCAAAGAGGTCCGTTAAATAATATTTCCAAGATCGTGGTACCTATCACATAGCATCCGCCTTTTACAAATGACGTCATAGAAACTTTATTTATCTGTATACTAGCTTTCCCTCCGCGGCTTCGCCCGCGTGGAGTTCGGTTATATCGCGCTTTTTAGATTTCCCTCGGGAACATCAATTTTTTCCGGGATAAAAGGTAGCCTATGTTCTTTCTCAGGGTCTAAAGATTGTCTGTGCCAAATTTCATCAAAATCGATTGAGAGATTTAAGCGGGAAAACGTAACAGACAGACAGACAGAGTTACTTTCGCATTTATAATATTAGTATGGATTTGTAAAGTTGAATTTACTATGACCGC
Source organism: Sesamia nonagrioides (assembly GCA_017933935.1). Classification (NCBI taxonomy): domain Eukaryota; kingdom Metazoa; phylum Arthropoda; class Insecta; order Lepidoptera; family Noctuidae; genus Sesamia; species Sesamia nonagrioides. The sequence goes on along the minus strand of JADWQK010000148.1, from coordinate 1,228,581 downwards.
CGTAATGGAAATGGCAGGAGTGTTCATACCCTGATACCATTATGGCATCATTTCCATGACGTGCGTCATTGTAACATTAGGAAACCGGAGCTGTTATTTTATGCACCCATATTAATTCTGGACATGAAAAGACAAAATGTACCAAAATCCTAGATTCAAATTCAGAAGAAAAATAACATATAAATAATAGTATGTAAATGTATATAGTTTATTGAAGTATTTGTTTAGCTACTGTTAAGTTTTTTTTTCATTGTTTCAATCAAAGTTCCTGCCTGGTGGCAGGATCTCATAATAATTATATTGTCATCAATTTTCAAAAACACCAGTAATACTAGGATACATATTTATTAATATCTTTATTTCTTTTTTTTAGGGGTGTTTGTGTGCGGTGTTTGACTTAAATGCTTGCTCAGTTCTTCTAAGTTCAGTTTATGAATGAGCAGTCTCCTATTAAATATTAAAGCTAGATTAATATAAGGTAAAGTTTATTCTATATGATTCAAGTTGGTGAGTTAAAACAAATATTAAACTTAATGCAATAGCGATTAAGTTGATTTTAGAAGAGAAAAGAAGAGTTAGATTTATTTTTTAATAAACCTGATTTGTTATAATACACACATCACGCCAAATAGGTGATGTATGTTCCCTGTAGGGTTTGGGCAGAGATTATGTGCCGAAATGTGGGTACTATATACCTACATTTATAAGCCCCATATAATAAGAGGTAAGCCTATTACTATGAAGCGTGCGGGACAAATGCAGAGTGCGGGATGCTACTTAAAAATTCCAGATGGCAAAACTCAATAACATTTTACTCGACCCAGGACCGGATCACATGATCAGCTGTAGCCAACGACCCAATCGTTGGCTATACATCGACCATGGTCGTTGGCTGTGACACTTGCAATCACGAGACCAACGAGATAGGTTAGATAATGGAGGCGGTGTTATTATTATAATATTTAGTAATACTTACATATAAAACCCAATCCTTTGGGCTGTGCGCGTTGGTCCCGCAGACGTAAAGACGGGCTCCATCGCCCATTGGCTGGATAACGCGCACGTGATTCCGACAGTCAAAATGCTGAAAGAAAATAATACGAATTATTAAAATGTAAAGTGGTCTTTTTAACTACTAAAATATAGACTATTAGCTGCGTTCCGCGGTTAAACACGCAAAAATTTTGATCCTATGAGAAAAATAAATATAATAGGAATATTGATATCTCAATATTCTCATGTGATCCAAAATTTTATTATAAGTGTTCTGTATGTTATAATTATCCAGGTTATAAGACATGTGTGCCAAGTTGATCCAAATTCCTTCATTAGTTGTTCGTGAAAGAGTAAAAAACAAACGTCCACATAATATTTCGCATTTAGAACAGTGGTAGGATAGGAAAGATACTAAGTATAGTAAGAAGTAAGCTAGCAAGAGTAAAGAGTAAGTGGAGATAGTAAGATGAGATTAGTAAGAAGTAAGATAAGATTCAGAAAACTCAGTCTTCTTTGCAGTGTAAAATAAATATATTGCGCAGAGGTCAGTACGGCAGTGCCCCCACCAAGTCAAGCAAAAAGGGGTACTTAATTAGCTCCCGATATTTAAATTTTTTTTAAATTTTTTGCGCTGTACTGGTTAGGTTAGGTTAAACACAGGTCTACAATTTGGAATTGGCCAATTGAACATATTATAATTCACGACTATAACAAGTATTTATTTACAGAATTATAAATAAAACATCGATAAAACCATCTAAGTTCCTATAATCATATTGATTAACTAAATTTAATACATATATAAAATTCTCCAGTTGCAGTGTTTGTTACCAAACTCCTCTGAAACGGCTGGTAATTTTTTGTCCATATCGGGTAGGTCAAAGAATCGGCCAACATCTACTTTTTTTACAGGGCAAAACAACGTTTGCCGTGCCACGAAGTTCAATTTTAGACCGCCCGTTGTGGCACCCTTTGTAATATCTTTATATTTATGTTCGGTAATTAATATGGTGTATGTAATAAAGATTAGTTTACTCTATTCTATCCTAATATTAGAATGAGTATAAATTTAATACTTTATAGGGAAAGGGCCAGAGCAGTCAGCGAAATACAAATTTTACAATGATACTTCATCTAAACTTTGAATTTCGCAGCCTACTCTTGCCCTTTCCCTTTAAAGTCATTTAAGCTATTGGCTCTTGCTTTAATTTTCATAGTTTGAACTTATAGCTAAACATAAAGTAGATTTTGAGACTAGTGTCAAAAAAGCATGACTAAGGTATCATCATCATCATCATCAACCTTTTATCGTCCCACTGCTAGGCACAGGTCTCCTCTCATCAGAGAAGGATTGAGCGTAATCACCACGCTTGCTCAATGCGGGTTGGCGATTTCAGACGTGTAAAGTCCAGGTTTCCTCAAGATGTTTTCCTTCACCTTCAGTCATTGGTGTCCAAGATATACTTAGAAAGTACATATAACTTTAGAAAAGTTACATAGGTACTTGCCTGACCTGGCATCGAACTCGCACACTCATACTTGAGAGGCTGGTGTTTTAACCACTAAGCCACCCCGACTAAGGTATACCTAACCAAAAAGAAACCGTGGCCCTGGCCTAGAGGCAAGTAAAGGAAAACGGGTGGGTTTTAGTCAGTAAAAGTCTGACACGCTGTTCCGCTCCGCCCAGAGCGGGAGAGGTCATTTGTTGATTTTCCATCCCAAACAAAAAAAAAGGTATACCTAACCAATTTAGCTGACAACTTAAATAAACCGATATAATGAGAGGTCAATGAAATATTAAAACTATTCAATTGTCAGCACGTAACAAAAATAAACTATAATGTAAACAATCGGAACACATCAATAGGCGAGGGATGCGCATACTTACCCTACCTCGGGCAAAATTCGTTGGAATAATAGTAATTCGAAAGTACGTGGGTGTGTATGAGTATTCACAGCCTGTGATTATGCAAATTTGCCTTCGACATAAATATTAAACGGGGCATTAATATTCCGGACGACAGAAATGCATTGCTCGCTTTACCGTTTAAAACACTACTATATTGGTCCATTTCAGTTCATTACGGTTCATTAAAGTTCAATTTTTTTGTCAGTGTATTATTTGTAGGCATGTTTAATGGGTTCGGATTAGCTGTAGTATAATTTCTGTTTTCGTATTCACAAAGTTAGTTTGGTTTAGTTTTTTCACTTTGATTTGAAACAAACATCACACGTCACATGAACTCACTTTAATAGATTGTTTCAAAATTTAGCCTAAAATCTGTTGTAGTTAAAAACTCTTTTAAACCTCTCATATGTAACAACAAATTCACCGATCTCGCTTTCAATTTAAATTTCGTTCACGATAGTTTTCATGTTTATTTTTCTCGTAAAATAAAAATATTGAAATTGTGCAAAATAACAACAAACCGGACTTTCATAGAGCGAATGAATAAATCAAAGTGTTTATTTTACGGCAGATTGGTATGTGGTCTTCGCGGTCACTCGTCAAACTCGAAACTAATTTTCTCTACGTCAGACTGAAATTTGCACACAAGCGGGTACGGATACTCAAAAAAATATGAACAAGATAAATTACAGTAACAATTTGAATAAAAAAATAGCGTCTGTCGTCTTCTTTACTGTAGTTTTATGAACGAAATTTTGTATATAATAGAGTTGTTTCCTAGGTAAAAATAAAATTTTATTTAGTCCGTCATTCAGATTAGAGAAAAATTTTGGATACGTACGTTGTATCAAATCAATAAAAATTGACAAATATAAAAGGCATCAAAGATCAGGAGTGGTGGCCGGTGACGTCACTGGCCGCTAAAAAGTGTAGCGTGCAGTGAAGTCACAAGAATTTTCAACGCGCTGTGTCGTCTTAATTTTTTGTTTATATGAAAAAAGAAAAAATACGTGTCTAGTATTTTTTGGAAATCTGACTGATGGACTAATTATTTTTTTTTTGTCAAATACCATAGGACTAGAAGTGGCAATCATTCTCATCATTTTAAGATATTTCACAGTCTGATCCAAATACTACACGGTGGTAGGCCATAATATTGGCTGCCGGCAGAAGTTACCAGCCACTAGACAAAGTCTTGCCGCCAAGCGATACTTGTGTTGTGTGTGCCGGGTACGATGCGCCAAAAGTAGTTGTGTCGGGAGTTTGATCGTGGAGGGTATCCAGATCAATCTCCCTCTGGCGCAGTATCGTTGGTCGTGATGTTGGGATTAACATTGCATCACCTCAGTCTTCCTACCTATTCACGTAGTTTTTTTTGAATGAATAGGCTCTTAATACGCTAGCGCGCTTTATCATCAACAATTGCAACACTGCTTACCATCAGGCGGGATTGCGGTCAGGCACTAGTTTATAATTATTAAAAATAATATATAGATAGTCTGATCTCAGTCTCAATCTCTCAAAATACGTTTAATTTCGTACATTTTGGCAAGTTTTTGACATTTGTTTTTCGTTGAGATGAGACTGCGAGTAATTTTAGTACGTTTTTAATTACGGGAATTGGCCTTCTGGTTAGACTAAGAGGGGGAAAAAATTAAAAAGTTTCGAATCATCTTTTGTTTTATTACGATTATTAGGGAAGAAGGTTTATTCATTAGCATTAATTGACATTATGTAATTCTAAGAATAGAAACCTTTAAAACGACCTTACAATGACAATTAAAACAAGGTAATTTTCTTTACTTACATAAATAAGCAAGTAAAGAAAGTTAGCCCAATTACCGGTAAAAAAATAAGTTATCCAATGTGCCCATAAATTGCAACGAATAGCAACAAACCGATATTTTTAAACCTATAATATTTCCACTCCTTTCGGTAAAAGGGAATGGGCCGTAATCCACCACGTTTGCAATGCGGGTTGGTAAATCTACATGTCTTAAATTTTTTTGTTGTAGTGGACATACAAGTCTCGTAACGCCATTTTCCTTTACTATTTTGAGAGCAATGGGATTTAATAATTTACGAAATGTAAAGCGCCTGTTCGCTTGAAAACTATGATCGTATTTCGCGATTGTTGCCTTTATCTATACTTCTATATCTATACTAATATATGAAGCTGAAGAGTTTGTTTGTTTGTTTGTGTGCGCTAATCTCAGGAACTACTGGTCCGATTTGAAAAATTCTTTTTGCGTTGGATAGCCCATTAATCCAGGAAGGCTTTAGGCTATATAACATCACGCTGCGACCAATAGGAGCGGAGCATAATTAATTCCACGCAAACGAAGTCGCTGGCGGCTGCTAGTATTGAATAAACTGCTACTAAATTCATTATTTTCTTTGTGGAATAGTTTTATGTAATGATTTAGGTAAGTACCTAAGTTTGTCTGCCTAACCTTGTCTCAACTACCTATGTTGAGATCGACTTTCAGTATAACCGGCTATATATGGGCCGTTTTTATATAGACCGACTGTCTATTTGTCGTCCACGACAAATACTGGGTCTGTACAGTATTTTTTTATCACATTTAGATAAAAAATAAAAAATAAAATTGATTCAAAAGAACAATGTAACACAAAGTCTACGGGTACACACAGAGCCACCTAATTCAATAAATCGTAACTCTTTGTTTGATTGAGTAGGCTTGATAACGAACCATAATTATATTACTTTCTACACACACAAAATCGTTAAACGTACTAAAACTCGATTTGGAATAGGCACGTGTAAGTTAGCAATTAACCGAGTGCTTTGTTTGTTAATAAAAAGTTTCGCTCGGTTTCTTTGGTCTGGCCGGGCGAGGTAACTTTTCAGGAGATTGTTCTAAAGTAATTATCGGATTAATATACTGTGAGCGCTCAGCCGTCGTATTGACGTGAACACTGAACTGTTTTGCACTCAGAAACAATCAGAATTAAGCAAGAGAACAATCAAGCTCGAGTCTAAGTTTCTTTTAACGGCACTTAGTCGGCAGCGCTCGCATAACTCCACTCGGAACTAATGCCATCGATTGGACCATTTCGTTAATTATTCGCCACTTTGTACGTAAGTAGATTTACGGCGGGCTTTTCTCGCGTTTTTCTACCAAAAGGTTCTCTTCTTGTTTTTCTGTAATGGTTTTTATTAGGAATTTAAGAGCGCTGATTTGCATTACCAATGCGGAACATTTTATTGCTTTTGCCACGATACTTGTACACAAAGGTCGTAATCAGTACTAGGAAATTAAAAGAAAATATATTGTAAGTGGGTTCGGTGGAAGTTCGCCTGGAAGGCGGTTTGGCATTATTTATGTCGTTTTTCTTTTTAGGGTTTTCATTCTTGGTCAAAATGTTTTTCTGCATACTAATTTATATAAAACTATGGTATGAAATACAGTCTTTCTGGCTGAGTTAAGTGAATAAATAAAACAAGATGGGAAAGCGAGTTTTCCAAAGAGAAAGGACAAAGCTCTTTGGATTTTTTATTTACTAGAGATACTATATTTCTCATTTTCTAAAACCTCGAGACTCTGATTTACCCGAGCCAGTGAATTTTCCTTAATAGCGTCACAAAGAGAGGTGAAGTTAAAACAACAAGGAGAGCGCCGGCTCAGTGGCCGCCTCAAGGAATTCGCCGACGGCATTTCCCAGCCTTTTTCGTGTTACGACATCGTGTTTAGAGAAAAGAAAACTCGCCGACAGCGAGAAACTTTGATTATAGCCTTCACGAGTGGCCGTTCCATTCGCGATCGAGGTGATAGACTTGGGGATATTTCTTTTTTATAGCCCTCTTTGATACTAATAAAACAAATTTACTTTTTTTTGCCATCGGAAGAGTTAGAGTGGGTAGCATGTGGTCTATTGCTTTTCTTCTCACACTATTGCGGAAGTTTGACCTTTTATTGACGTGGTTTATGTTACGCGATATTTTCTTGTAGTAAACTTGTGAATTTGCTTTCCGCAGTTTTTGTGTCTCTCGTCGCTTCGGTATACCTTTTAGAGTCACAAAGAGGGTTTACTGTTCACGGTAGGACTTTATACATTTCGCACGAGACAGCCCATTTCTGGTTGCGGGCTTTATGACTCTCTTATTAGATATAAACGTGTCTGAGTGAGCCAACAAAGAGTTATAAATATATACGATACCATACGCCGAGTCGCAATTTTATAGGTAAGACGTGTAAATAAAATTGTGGTTGCAGCAAAAATCAAAAAGTTGTAATATGGCTAGAGGGTAAAAATAAAAGAAACCACTCAAGTGTAACGGGTCGTGTAGAGTGGGTATTATTGAATTAGTGGATGACGCACCGAGGCAAGTCGCAATAATCGCCGAGCCCCGATCTTCGAGACAGCCTCCGACCGCAGAGAAATAAAACAAATATTGCTTTACGTTGGGATTGTAAATCAAAATTAACGGCCTTAATATAGCGGCGCCGAGCATGGCTGTAAGCCCCCCGCTATGAAATATGCTCGCCGCCCGTTTATAGTTAAAAATGAGATTAACCCTTGATGGAAATAGTGCTAGTTGTGAGTAATTTTGTAAGAATTGTGGAAGTTTTAATCTCATTTGTGTAGAATATTTAGCACTTAATGAACTTACCTCTGATTTTCCTTTAGATACACACTGCGCCACGTTGCTGGGCTCCAAATTTATTGAATCTCTCTGTAAACAAAAATGTTACAATTTAATGTGAATTCGTTGAACATTTTTTTTTTATTTTTTTAAAATTTAGCAATTCAATTTTATATATTTACTAGCTTTCCGCCCGCGGCTTCGCCCGCGTGGAGTTCGGTTATATCGCGCTTTTTAGATTTCCCTCGGGAACATAAAATTTTTCCGGCATAAAAGGTAGCCTATGTTCTTTCTCAGGGTCTAAAGATTGCCTGTGCCAAATTTCATCAAAATCGGTTGAGAGGTTTAAGCGGGAAAGCGTAACACACAGACAGACAGACAGAGTTACTTTCGCATTTATAATATTAGTATGGATAATGGCAATTTTTTCCAGACGTATTTTTCAAATTCCTAAGGTCCGTATTACAAAACATCACTCAAAACTCAAGCTTTACTTAGGTCTCGTGTCAAACCATTTGATTGATTGAAACTAGTTTTAAGTAATGCTTAAACAAAGATCAATGCTTGAGTTTCCTTCTGGAATATGGACCTAAAAGCTTGTTTAATACTTGAATGTGTATTTTATATACTTACTTCGCAATGCGATGCGCTGATGTTATTCATATTCAGCCGATACAACCGATCCCTGAAAAAAAAGGTATCATAAGAAAATCATAAAAGGAATGTTGTAAAAGTCTTTTAACTTAGGCTATTTGAATGGAAAAGTTCAGTCAATTTACTGCGGACTAGAGGGGACACGTTACAAAGTTACGTAAAAGTTACCATAACGTTTATAGAAGAATCGTTTTATAGCTCAAAATGCGGCTGTATTATTCCTCGAATGAAATTAGTTGCCTTCGTGACACACACGATTGACCTATATCACCTCTTTTATTGAATCACCAATGTAGGTCGACCCTCCTGACTCCTCAGTAACTTTGTGTTGTGGGTCTTGGTTTGATAATACTATGAACTATCAGGGGTCAAGTGGAAATGGTTAATGGTTAACCGTAGTCAACCGAAGGTAGAGCTGGATACGGTGGCACACTCGTAAAAATAGCTATTTGATTGTATTGGACCGATTGGTTTTTGTTTTGTGTCGAGAAGATGATGTATATGGATTTGAATTGTAGGTCGAAATTGTATTTGATTTCGTTGTATTGAACAATAAGTAGCTATATGTGTAATCTATAAAGGTAAATTAAATTTAGTTTCCACTATTTCAATATATTTTGTATACTTAATTATGTAATGAAATTACATATATGTTTCATTGTGTAGTGGACAATAAAAATAAACGTTTTTTATTTTTTAATTTATCGTTTTATTATTTCCTTGACATGCGTAACACACTAATGGTAGGAATGGCTTTCATTTTCAATGTTCATTGACGTTCATTGAGTAGATTTTTGTTTCGAATTAATGAAGCAATGAAAATAATGAAAATAATGTAATTGTAAAATGTTTGAAATTGCGATCGATAGTGTGTTACTCAATTAGGATGCTGGTATTATTTCTGTTTTTTTTTTTTTATAAATTATAAACTAGCACCTGACCGCAATCCCGTCTGATGGTAAGCAGTGACGCAATCGTTGATGGTAGAGCGCACTAGTTTATTAAGAGCCTATTCACTCTAAACACTCAAATTGTAGTCCGACGGAAACGCCGCCGCTGGCAAATTGTTCCAGTTCCTCGATGTACGCGGTATAAAGGAGGAGGCGAAACGCTTCGTCCGGATCGTAGTTGTGTTAACAACGTAAGGGTGGACACTCGCCGTACGACGGATCGTTCGATGGTGGAACGGAGAAGGGGAATTAAATCATACAATTCCTTCGCACATTCCCCAAAATGCATCGTATAGAACACCGAAAGGCTGGCTACTCTACGCCTGTGCTCTAGGCTTGGTATTGTTACTGTGGTTTTGCAAGCAACCAATAGACTAGACTGAAGAGATTAAATTTGATTGTGTGTAAGCCTTGACAGTCACTTTACTCGGTGGTAGGCCATTACATCGGTTGCCGGCAGAAGTTACCACCCACCAGACAAAGTGTTGCCGCTAAGCGATTCGTCGTGTTCCGACATGATGTCTGGTGACGCTGTACTGAGGACGGGTCTGAGCAGTTGTGTTGCGATGTGGGCCGAGTACGATGCGCCAAATGTTGTTGTGTCGGGAGTTTGGTCGTGGAGGATCTCCAGATAAATCTCCCTCTGGCGCAGCTTTGTTGGTCGTGTTGTTGGGTTTAAAGTCACATCACCTTGCTCAACCGCCGTCTTCCTTCCTATTCACTCAGCATTGCGGGGTTGTATAATTATATAAAAATAAGTAAAGATAACTGGTTTTATTTACCTACTACCAACTCTATCATGATGTAGATTGTAGGTATCACTAATATTATCGAAATAAAATAAAACACCTAGGCAATCTAAGAGTGACAGTAATAATTAAAATTTTACTCAATTATTTTGTTCTATCTTGCATTGGCTGTCTTTCAGACCAACATGATGTACAATATGTAAAGAAAACCCCGTCCGACTCATAAGGATAATACAGGTTAGGTAAACACATGGCCAAATAAAATATGAAATTTTACATAATCATCATAGTAAGCAATACTAATGAATTTTGAAATACTTTAATCTTTTTTTTCGCGTATTATTTCAAATTTCCCCATAATTACCCTTTTTTTTTAAAAAAAAAAAAGTGACAACACTATATTTGCTGGTATTGTTATGAGCGAATAGCGATGAGACCGCGTGCCGTGTGCCCTGCCCCCCCTTCGCCCGCGCATGTATTGCCTACCGCACATGTATTAAGTTACCTTTTTTGCAAAATAATATTTATTTTTTTTTTTTTTTAAGTTTAGTCCGGCTGTGTAGGCATTAGTAGAATCAGTTATCGATACCTAACAATACCTTCACGGATTGGACAGGGTTTTCTTTATATATTGTGTAAATAAATTTACAAGACAGCTAGGTGCTTAATGTTTTAAATTGTAATCGGTATATTATACTCACATTGCGCCCACATAAAGGGCGTCCCGTTTGGAGTCCACAAAGAAGGTTCGATAGTACAGCGTGCCACAAGAGAACTCACGAACATGATCTGGAAAGACAGAAAATAAATTGAGCACATGTACTTTAATCATAAATACAGAGAAATTAGAAGACAAGGTATCATATCAGTTTACTTATAATACTAATATGAAATAAAGTTTTCCCATAAAACGGTACAAAGACGGATTTAATACCTATGGTAGTTTCTAACAGTCAACCAAGGGTGGTGAAGAAACATCTCTTATATCCAGTTATACAAATACGCAAATAAGTTATTATATACATACTATTACTATAATATATGCATATATACATATAGGTATATATACATATACATGTATACAAAATCAAGAGAGAGAAGTGTTGAGATGATAGTTTGTTGTTGTGCGTTAATCTACACGCAGGGACTTTTATGTTTTTCTAGGGAAGGAAACACGAATATAATATAAATAATAATTGATTGCCACACTATCGGATTTCGTCTACACCTGTAAAGATAGTTGACAGAGGTTTACCTCTGGGAATAAAAATATAATAGTGTAATAGGAAAACAGCATAACAGGAAACTCAGTATCTATTAGTGAATTACACGATGACTCATAAAGGTTGTATCTGACATCGACGCACAAACGAGTACCATCGATCCAGTACATGATTCTGAACCCCCCAGTGGTGGAATTGTCGTCGACTTTTTCATGATTTAAAAAATATATGTGTAGTTTCTTTTACTATAGACCGTTCATAATTTTATAACACAATAATATTTTAAAGTAAACGTTAATTAATTCGCTAATTACACAAAAAAGCGCAATAAAAACAAAACTCGAAGAACTATCTTATCAGCTGATTTAATAGAGTTCACATCAGGGATCAACGTCATATCTACAAACCCGCACGGCGGCACGCTTGCAACGTTCAAAGGCCGAGCGGATACTTTTTTTAAACACTGTTAATTCTGTAAACGTTCATTAACGACATAAATGACTATCATAATTTTATTAGTGGCATGCGGTCTAGCCTTTTCGCGAAGTTTGCGTTACGATGTCAGACACAGCCTGTATGTGCCGCACATCGCTATTTTTTAAAGTTTTTAAGGAATGTCACCTAGAATGAAAGCGATATCCTTAAGCAAATTAAAGAAATAAAACCACATACACGATTTTAAAAAGGCTATCCTGAAAATACTACTTGAATCAACATATTATACTGTGAACATTTGTATTATTTATACTTATAATATGATATTTGTACTTATTGTAGTTTTGTTTAAGTTTAAATTCCAATATCAATTTTATCAATATAAAACAGATCATTACTACTGTCTTTTTACTTTTTTTTGGTTGTTTTAAATACAATTTTTTTTTTTAATTTTAAATTTTGATGTTCAAAAGTACCACTGAAGAGCCTACTTGAAATAAATAATTTATCTTTGACTTTGAGTTACATAATCTTAATAATTTATAACACGAACGTTATTTACAAAAGAATTATAAAAATGTTGCATAAGTATTATAATACGTTATTTTTTTCTTTATTATTGTTTTATTTCATTTGATTATTTGTTATAATTAGTATGTTTGTACCAAAATATTTGCTCGCCAATGATGGGCAAATACAGCGTTCATTAAATGATAATTGCAGTATGTGTACCTAATCCACCTATGGTAATAAATGCTGTATTTGTATAATTTTATAAATAAAAGGTTTAATAAAAGTGTTTCATAAACCCAAAGCGTAGATACCAATGTTCTACCATGAAAAAATTATGATGTTACAATTTAAGCAATGTTATTTTTCGGAGACGTAAGCGAAAATATTTCAAGATTTAGGTATTCGCTCATCGCAATCCACCTTTATAGGTAAATTGAATAAAGCCACTGAGCAAGAAAAATCAAGTGCAAATACCAAATGCCTTTTCATATTAGTAACATTTAATAATAAAAACCGGCCAAGTGCGTGTCGGACTCAAGCACAAAGGGTTCCGTATCATTGATTTATGAAATTAAAAAAATAAATTAAACGTTTTAAGTTATTTGTAATAATTATGAAAGATTACCCGGTAATAAGCGGTTTACGATTTACGAGGTATTTAAAAAAGCCTTGGGAAGTTGGGGCACTGAGGCCAAGAAGCTCATTAGTGAGATAGGGCATAGACTCCGTGACAAAACGGGTGACTCCCGCTCCGGCTCGTTCTTGGTGCAAAGGTTAGCCATCGCCATACAGCGTGGCAATGCGGCAAGCGTTGCTGGCACCTTTGCACTGGGAACCGTTAGGGGCGGTTTGTATAACTTGGCTGGACTTGACTGACATTTGTTTTTGGATTTTATATTTTCGGTTAATTTAACTGAGGGTATGGATTCTGGAAGCAAATGTCAGTCATCATAATTTTCTTGTTGGACTTATATTGTTTGACATTGTTATAATTTTTTTTATTGTTTTAATTTTTGATTTATTATTTATATTATATATTTATCATAAGCTACAAAAATAAATGATCGTCTGTATTACTAAACAAAGTGTACACGAGGAATTACCTCTGACTTTTAAAATAAACCACGCACTTTAAAAAAACTACTTACTAGATCTCGTTCAAAACAATTTTCGTTGGTAGTTTTTATAGTAATGTACCTACATCATATGTTTTTTTTAGATTTTTCATTTTCTTATTTTAGAAGTTAGAGGGGGGTGGACCAACTTTTTCCACTTTGGAAGCGTCTGATACGCAAACTATACTATACTAGGTTTAGGAAAAAAGTTGTTGAGAAACCTTGATATCATTTTTGAAGACCTCTTTTTTATTTTTGCATCAAAATCTTAATGCGGTTCACAGAATACACCTACCTACCAAGTTTCAACAGTATAGCTCTTATAGTTTCGGAAAAAAAGGGCTGTTACATACAGACGGACAGACGGACATACAGACATCACCAATCTATAAGGGTTCCGTTTTTTTGCCATTTGGCTACGGAACCCTAAAAAGTTACGTATAAGAACACGTTTAGGTAATAATAAAAAACACAAAAAAAGATCAAAGAGCTATAGAAAAGAGGTCGCATATTTACAGATACCTCTCCGCTATTTGAGATACTCACATCAAAGGTGCATTGTTGACGGGTCTTTGAACAGAACTCAGTTAAAATCTATACCTATCTTTATTTAAACTAAAAATAAATCTGAACAGTTTGTGTTTGACTGAACGCAAAAAGCTATAAGTCTATTTAGGTATATAAATTCATCATCATCTCGGCGTTAATTCCAGTCGCATCCGAAACTTTTTAGCTTTGGAGTCTGGGGTCCGCTTTACAAGTCTACCTGCTGATTTTGGCTAAACTTCAACCTATGTTCCGTGAAGCGACTGCCGTCTGAGCTCCACAACCCGAAGGCAATATCGAAGCATTGCAGTTAGACCATTTGTTGGACTTTTGAGGGCTCCAACAACCAGTAATGACTGCATTAGATGTTCATGTGGCAACCGGCACCAACGGCTTAACGTGCTTTCCGAGGCACGACCAGACCAGTGCAAATATTTATATTCATTTATACAAATATTTGCAGTGCGCGGGGATCGGAACCGCGCCTCCTTGCGCAGCGCCCGCGTTCGCTACCGCTACGCCACGGAGGCTGTCTAATTTAGGTATATAAATTATTAACATAAAAATATAATATTAGGTAATTATCATGTTTTGATTTGTTGACACGTAACTTGAGTTTTCACGGGTACCTGAAAACTCCGTCTATGTATCATCAAAATATAGCGACTCATTCTGGTGTAGAAAAACTGTTTGTTTGTTAAAACAACTTAACTCGAAATATTGTTGTTTCTTTACCCTCTTTAATAAATCAGCTACGTACTCGTCATAAAATTTATTACATTACTTTCATGTATACAGTGCAAAGCGTGTTTGCTTTTTGTGAAACAAATACTTATTTTTATTCTGTACACAAAGGTTATATTTGAATTTAAAAAATAAGTATTAAAACAATTAAAATATAAAAAATAGTAGCTCGCCGGTATCGGTAATAGGGTCCAAGCTACGGGCGGTTAGCTTTTATTATTATTATTAAAATTAATTGTGAGAGAAATTTATGGTTAATTTAGTATAAGTCTATCGTTCCTCATGACGTACTGTTACATATTAATATCTATTTACTAATTCGTTAGGTTACATTAATTTCTTATTAATATTATGTACATAAGATATAAACAAAAACTAATACTACTAAACACGCTACAGCAGCTACTACGCAGTGCTTAATAAACTAGTGCGCTTTACCATCAACGATTGCATCACTGCTTACCATCAGGCGGGATTGCAGTCAAGCACTAGTTTATAATTATTTAAAAAAATATCAATAAAGTAAATAAATATTCCTAAATACAGCGGCATATAAATAAACGGACTGACAAATAATAAAATAAATAGACTGGTAAAGCGGACTCCAGACTCCAAAACTGAAAAACTACGGATGCGACTGGGATGAACGCTGAGATGGTGATGACAGCGGTATATAAATCAATATTATCCAGCGATACATTTTATGTAAATTCTTGCATCACCACTGCTCTTCGTTCAAAAACGGTGAAGAAAATCATCGTGAGGGAAACGGCATATGTCCTAGAGGCAAAAACTTCGAAGACATGTGACATTTACCAACCTGCTCTGGGCCCGTGCAGTGGATTACGGCCCCTAATCGAGAGGAAGCCTGTGTCCCAACAGTGGGAACGTTATAGGCTGATTATGTAAATAAAGAAAACAGAAAGAAAAACGCTATAATTTCCTTCACAAATAAAGAAGAAGAAATTTTACGTAACGGCGAAACTGTCAATAAAAAAACTGGTATTAAGCAACTCTTAAAACCTGAAATATGAGTCAAAATCGTTTGGCGCAAAACTTGGAAATGTTCGAGTATTTTGCCGGGAGCTATTCCTACGTCTATTACTTTATAGAATGTATTTTTCACGAAGCCAGCCATCATGTTTGCCTGGTACTGGGAGTTTTGATCCTTCGCCCGAAAATCGTCAATGGTTGTTTGCTGTTTGCTTAAGAATTTTTCAATATAGGTGCAAGTTTTCTTTTTTGATTAAAGGCGTAACTTTACAAAATATATTAGGACACATTGAGTTATTATTTATCTTTGACAATTTACGTGAGATATTAATTTCTATAAAATATCGCGATAGACATTATAATACAAAATTTGCATTTTTTTAAGAAACTCAGAAATCAAATACTATATATACAAAGTCACAACCGATGCCTACAGTATAATGTAAGTGGAGTTATAAGGACTTGACATCACGTAGATCAGTCGTTGAAATATAGTTTGTATTGGAAAGGCAACATCATAGGGAATCGGCAGGTGTTAGAGAATTCAGGAATCAGTATTGCTTGCAGACGAGACGCCGCTGGGACACCATTTGGAGCCTGTTGTTACAGCAATTTGCATATGCTTCGAGATGTAAGTTGGCTGTCTGACAGTTATTGTTATTTAGAAGACTGTAGACACTGGTTCGATAAGATCTGAAGCTGTCTGTATACACTTTACAAATATTCAATCCATTGTGAAATTTTCATCGAGTCGACGATTGACGATAGACGATTGGGTAGTCTAAGAGTAAAGGTTATTCTAACAAATAATGATGAAAAAATACACAGCATTTTAAAAATTCATGTTATTTTTTATATCGATGCAACAAAACAAGTGACAAGATAAAAATGAACAATACATCTAAGCTGTACCACGTAGGATAATAATATAATAATGCATAATGAAATCTTCGAAGTCAGAAACACGAACAATAAAGACGGTTTTAGAGACTATGAACAGAATGCACGTAGAGAAATTATTATGATGGCAGACTGAACATCGTATAAATGTATTCGTTTTTATAGCCACGTAATACCAGACGTTTCAAGAATGTCATCGCCCATTCAATGTAGTTACAGTTGCTGTTGGTTTTAACTTTATGCCGTTATACATTTTTCATAAGAGCGTGTCAGTGCTTCAGTTAACTACTTTTCATTGTATGGTTTTATCTAGTTGACGAGTTGTTTTTCATTTTTGCTGGTTATTATATAGTTGAAATGGTTTCATTTAGTATCTGTCATTGTATTCATCATCATCATCATCATCATCATCAACCTTTTTGATCGTCCCACTGCTGGGCACAGGTCTCCTCTCATACAGAGAAGGATTGAGCGTAATCACCACGCTTGCTCAATGCGGGTTGGCGATTGTATTACTACATTTCAAGTAATTATTTTTGTAAACTTTAAGCTTGATAAATAATATATGATAACGATAATATACCATATAACAATGGATATATATATGATGTATGACGTACATAACAATAGGTAATACACGTCGCCAATATCGACATAGTTAACTTAGGACCTAAAGTGCTGCCCTGAAGAAGACTCAAACTTTATTGTTATTCTACACAGTATTGATTGATGAAAAATGCATTGGCTTTATGTACATGTGATTCTCACAGGAGACGCAGTGAAAGATAGGATGACAACCGCCGCGTCGCGATGAAATATGTAGAGTTTAGTGTCGAACCTTCGACGGCGGGAATATTCACGGTGATCCCGAGTTTCAGCGCATAGATGATCTACATACTAGACTTACAAAGTCTGTGCTAGTTTGAAAAATGTATATTTGTGGAAGAGTTTATGTTCTGATTTCAGTTCGTCGCCAATATTAAATCCCGCACTCCTTGTATGGGATTTCATATTTGCAATAAGTGTACTTAAATCCAAGTAGTTGCTATAAATGTTCAAAGTCAGTGTTAATTTTTTTTTAGTAAATTTTCTCAGATTTTTCAGCGTATAATGTTTCCATTGCCAAAACGCAGTACTTACGGTAAATGAGAGCCCAAACCGATCCAGTGCGGGTTGGGTTGATATAACATGTCTTCGAAATATTGATTTTATGACATGCTGGTTTCCTCACGAAGTTTTTCTTTACCATTTTGCCAGCTTGATGATGAAAAGATTTACACCAAGTAAAACGCCTGTCTGGGTTCGAAAGATTTACAAACTCATTCAACTTGACTGCTCAATCAGTACATAAATTTATGGGATTTCTCGACCTTTTCACTTTCAGTATCAATATTGAGGTCAGAAGTGGATGTAAAAATTATTAGCGCAATTACAATAACTAGTCGAGGTCGCAAGTAATAAGCAAAACTATAATTAGTGCGGGCTCACCGTATCAAGATCTTAGTAGGCTCAAACCGCGGCACGCGAGTTGTATAAACGGTAACACGACAACGAACCGAGATCTGATAATAAGAACCTGCCTTTTGTTGCTACTAGATTATTTTTCCCTTTAATTAGAGGTTTATTTAATAATACGATATGGTAAATAGTAACTACATTCCTTAATCTCTGGTTATGAGCTTATCGAAGTGGAAGTTAAATAAGCAGGTTGTTTATATTTATGGTCGTTTTTGGAAGTAGATATGTTATTTGCTTTTTTGCTTTCTTTCCGTTTTAAGGGTTAAAACTCAAAAATTATGCCGTCGAATCACCTCGTTAACTGTACTTACTTGTACCTACTGAATAAATGAAATGGAAAAATGGAATCGGACGTGTGAGGGTTAGCTTTAATGACCCTCTAAACTGAAAAATTTAAATTACGTTCTCATTAAAAAGTTGTTTTATTAGCTTTTCGTCATCATAATAAATACGGCTTTTATTACTCATTACATTCTGGATTATTAGCGGATTAGGCAAATATCATAAATCTAGCTTTGTACTTACGTAATTTTATTTCTGAAATTATTATGAAAGTTTCACGTTTTCAGGTACAGGGTTTTTTGAAGTTTCGTAGACCGACCGCAACTTCATTGTGGTAATTGTTTTATCGCATGAGCACCGTTACATTGGTCAGGTGAGGGGAAACAAGGGGAGGGGGGTGAGCAGGGAGGGGTGCGACATGATCCCTCACAGCTGGAACTCTTAGGAAGAAAGTTATAATAAACCCGCGCACGTTTCAAAGATCCTATCACAAGGCATTATTTTGGTCAAGGGTAGTTTGAGCAAACAACATGCTTTATATTTTATGGATACTGTAATTTGTAAGGGTAAGCACCCTCGTTTGCATTGTATTTAGGTTACTGATACAGTTTAATATCTTTGATAGAAACCCATGAACAGGTTTCCTACATTCGGGACAATAGCTTGCAGATAACAGTCCTACAAACGAAACTGAATTCAATATTTCGTTTGCAAATTGGTTGTTTTCTACTGCTCCAAATCCATTCACAATCAATCAAAACAAATACATTGTAAATAACTCATACATCAGGCGTATTAAATCGTGACAATACGTAATAGGGCAGACTTGCGTACTGTAAGCAAAGCGTTCGCCATCGTTTCATTTGATGGATTACAAGGCGATTACGGTCGACAGGAAATCCGCGTATTTTTCATTTGGCAATTGTACGGTCTGATATCAAAATATCGTTATACACGGCACCGATTAGATTAACGGCACACAATTGGCTTACATGGAAACTTTGGCCCATTAGCTTTCAGTTATAGGTAGCTACCTATTCCGTGGATTGGATTAATTCGAAACGCGCCCCGCGGGTGCTTGTTTCGTGTTATCGGTGCTGTCTTTAACAATAACATGGGAAAGTCGAAATTTGATATTTGACATGTTTAATATAACGACAATTATTTTTGTTTGTTATTTCTTATTTTTTGGAGGTTCCTGTAACGACTTAGGAAATTAGCATAATTAGCGTATGATGTCGTTCTCTTGGTGAGATTGAGTGGGCTGTAATCTACCACGCATGAATTTTTGAATGCAATTTGGAGAGTGTCTGCGGGAATAACTTAATTCCACCATCACCGTTCCATCATTGGACGACCCGTAGTACGGCGTCGCGTCGCCTTTTATACGGCGTACATCGAAGGACTAGAACAATTGGCCTGCGGCGGTCTTCCTGTCTGATTATAATTTAAGTGTCTTCAAGTCAAGAGTGAATAAGTTCTTAATATACTAGTGTGTTTCACCATCAACGATTGCATCACTGCTTACCATAAGGCGGGATCGCGATCTTGTTTATAACGTTAAAAAATATAAATATTGTTTTTAAAACATTTCATTTCATTACGTTGTTTTCCTTTACCTAGTCAATTGAAATAGTCAAAAAGTAATTTCAAAACGAACGGACAATGCAAGTTTTACATACACAGATTCTTCAGCATTAGTAACTACAAATGCCGCTAAGCCCCATCTTCAAGGGGAGAACTATATTAACTCGGTTATGATACGATATTTCAGTCACGACTTTAGTGAATACTCGGTTACTGGCGTTGGCAAGTCGAAGTGAGTTAACAGAGTTAATCGCGACACGTGTCTAGATAATGTACCAAATGAATTTTGGATACACGATATATTATATGAAAGAGAGAGGGACAAAGGTACACCCAAAACATACATTTTGTATTTAGTAGCTTTATTATCGCTTCAGCACGCGTGTTAACAATTGGGTCTAGGTAAGAATAATAGTTTTTATAGAATGTTACGTGAAGACAAAAGTCTTTGACCAGTGTGTGTTGCCAGTGATGACTTATGGAATTGAAACGTGGTCGCTTACAATGGGTCTTATAAGAAGGCTCAAAGTTACTCAAAGGGCAATGGAGAGGGCTATGCTTGGGGTTTCACTGCGCGTTCGAATCAGGAATGAGAAGATCCGCAGAAGAACGAGAGTAACCGACATAGCCCGAAGAATTGCAACACTAAAGTGGCAGTGGGCTGGACATATTGCCCGTAGGACCGATGCCCGATGGGGCCGACGAGTTCTCGAGTGACGACCACGCACCGGAAGACGTAGCGTGGGTAGGCCCCCAACAATTTGGACCGACGACCTGGTGAAGATCGCGGGAAACCGCTGGATGCGGGAGGCCCAGGACCGGTCGTCGTGGAGAACCTTGGGGGAGGCCTATGGCCAGCAGTGGATATCTTTCGGCTGAAATGATGATGATGATAGAATGTTAATGTTCAATGTGTATATCTATCTAAGTCTATGTTAACATTAACATTACATAACAGAAGGGCAAGCTTCAGTATTTTAAAGGTTCGAACTGAGACAGGCATTTTACTTAGTGTATGTCACCACCACAGCTCTCAAAACCGGTGGAGGAAAAGATTGTGAAGAAACCGGCATAATTTATAACCAAGTATCCTTAAGAAATTTATATCTACCAGCCCGCACTAAGCCCACGTATTGGATTTCGCCCCACTCGCTCTCAACGAGAATTGTTCTGAATTGTTGAGAAGTGTTTTGTGCATCAACAGTAGAAACATTATAGGCTAATTATGCAGTATGTTTGGAGATCCACTTTAGTTTACAAAAAGAGCCAAATAAAAAAAAAAGTATATTAAAGTTAACACACCAACAAAGATAAATTAAAGCCGATAAACCAACAAAAATAAAGTTAACAAACCTTTTAGTTTTTGTTAAATTAATTAAGTTGATTGGAGTGGTGTAATTTAAAGAAAAGGTATTTAAGGCTTATTCTAATAAATCATATAGGAAAGGCTAATCGTTAAGAGTTTGATAAAAGTTATGAAATTAGCTTTAGAAATTCAAACAGGCTATTAAGATTATATTTCAATTTTAGTAACAAAATTACTGTTTGGATGTCAGACCCGTAGAAATTCAAATAATACTTGAAAAAATAATCCAGAACATATCAAACAACATATTTTATTGGCATAAATAATAGGTACACAATGAAGGTGTTCAGTTTTACAACGATCCTTTACTACGTAAAAGGATTTGAAATAAATAATAATTTAAGTAAATTTAAAAAATCTTATAATAAACAGTTATGTGTTATTATTATAATTTACTTTACTTTGACTGCAACATAGTGTCAGACTTTTACTGACTAAAACCCACCCGTGTTCCTTCACTTGCCTGTAGGCCAGGGCCACGGTTTCTTTTTTAAACAACCCCGACCCAGGAGGCATCGGTCTTCGTAGATCACGTCACGATGTGCTGATATCTCTTTAAGGCGCGCGCGTGAAACACAACGCGCCGTCGAGTAGGCCCTGGTCCTTACCGGGCGGCGAGCTGCCCACTGCTCACCATACGCAAGCCCGCGCCTACGGTGGCTGGGAGTTCAATGTTGTCCCCCGACCAGAACGTCTCCTATGGCGGTTAGAGGCGTAAGGGCGCTGGGATTTTCGCTCCCTCACGCACTCCGCCTCTTCCTTTGGTAGCATCACTGCTTCGCAGAAGCAGGTGACGGCCTGCCATTCACTCTCGCTCCGGACCATGGCCTAGGCCAGGGCCGGGCGCGAGAGATTGCCGCCGATCGCCACCATGAGTGTACGGCGGTGCTGTACGGTGCTCTACCTAAGCCGGGCGAACCTCCACCGTATGCTCCCCTCGAAAGGCGAAAGAAAACGCCAGGGTGTCGCCACTGTGTGGATCGCACTGAAAATATGGTGGACCATATTTTCAGTGCGATCCACACAGTGGCGACACCCTGGCGTTTTCTTTCGCCTTCCTCCGCCTCTCGCCAGCCCAGTTTGGATGCTGGAGTTGTGATACCACAACTTCGGATACCACATCTCTGGTTCGTTCTATCTGACTATGAATGTGAGGGAATGGAGAGAGTGCGCTTGTGTCTTTGCATATAAATCTTACTTGTTCTCTACTTCAAATATCTCTCGCGCCGAATTCTGGTCTCCGCTGAGATTGGTCATCATGGCCGATATTCGGTTTGGTATCATATTTCTTTGAAGTGAAAACTTCTTTTGCGATTTTCAGCACTTTTGTTGGATGGGCAAAAAGTATTGAATTTGCTTAATCGTGACCGACCCGACACCGTGATAGTTTATTCTTTTTTACTTTTTGTGTATTTTGTGTTTTAATTCTTTCCTACGACAGCTATCTTTTTTAATTGGCCCCACACAATGAATTGGGTTGTATCCTAAAAATAATTTAATGTCCATTAGATTGGTTTATAAAAAAATATTGAACACATACT
Source organism: Sesamia nonagrioides (assembly GCA_017933935.1). Lineage (NCBI taxonomy): Eukaryota > Metazoa > Arthropoda > Insecta > Lepidoptera > Noctuidae > Sesamia > Sesamia nonagrioides. Next base: position 1,205,951 of record JADWQK010000148.1, on the reverse strand, counting down.
TTTTATTTTTTCTTTTATTAAAATACTTAGAAAGATTTATTGATTTGAAACGTCGCATGACGTCGCGCCGTGGTGCAAAATATACCACGTGACGTAATTAGCTTATCTCAGAAGTTTTTGGTAATTTCGACAAAATAAAAAATACGGGTCTTAATTTTTTTTTTTTATTATCTATAGGACGGACTAATAATTTTTTTGATTTTCATACCTTGGATAAATCCCTATTTAGCCTGTATCGTGGGTGTATCGTTTACAAACATATAAACTCATACAAATATTTGTTCTGTGCGGGAATTGAACCCCCGATACGCAGCGTAGCAGTCAATAGCTTAATCAATGCGCCAACCGTACCGTCGTCACTTCACGTCGTCGTTACTTTATAATAACATCTTAGACATTTCAGTCAACAACGATAAAATAAATATTTAATCCAGCAAGAAAAGGTAGTCGTCACAGGTAAATAACTTTCTATAGCAAAAATAGAAACCAAACAATCTATTGTGATACTTCTATTATTGTAGGATATGTGTAGTATGTATCTATAAATTTTTAATTTTAATACACCAGCCTCTGAAGTATGAGTGTGCGGGTTCAACTACAGTTTTTTTTTTTTTTTAATAATTATAAACTAATGCTTGACTGCAATCCCGCCTGATGGTAAGCGCACTAGTTTATTAAGCCTATTCACTAAAAAAACTTAGGAATAGGAAGAATGACGGCAGTTGAGCGAGGTGATGCAATGTTAGGGTCAGGCAAGTACCAATGTAACTTTTCTAAAGTTATATGTACTTTCTAAGTATATCTTGGACACCAATGACTGAAGGTGAAGGAAAACATCTTGAGGAAACCTGGACTTTATAAGTCTGAAATCGCCAACCCGCATTGAGCAAGCGTGGTGATTACGCTCAATCCTTCCTTATATGAGAGGAGATCTGTGCCCAGCAGTGGGACGATAAAAGGTCGATGATGATGATGAGTCTATCCCTTTACATTTTCATTCTGTGATTAACGTTGGAAATCTATTTAAAATATTAATAATAAAACATAAACCAACGGTAGAGGTCACTACTCGCCAGGACCGAACTCAGGGGCTATTAAAGAGTGCCATAAAGTCGTCCAGTAATCTAGCAAGAGTCGTAATAAAGTATTAACGGAACTTCATCTCATCTCATCCGTCGTTACAAACTTATTTTTCTAGAATGAAGTCTTTTAATTATGTCTTTGATACCTTTTTATATTGTAAAGCGGTTTTTATGTTGCAATATGGCGATAACTCTCGATTAAATCCAAGATTAAAAAGCAACGAGTTGTGATAGATTGGTTTCATATAATTTTTCGCCTCGGTTTTTACATGCTTTTTATTAGCTTCACTTGTGTGTTTGCTTGCTTGTTTGTTTATTTGTCCGTCTCTAACTCTTTGGACTACGAGTGAGCGCTCATTACTGTAAAATGTCCCACCGTTTTCAATACGTTCGTTGGCCGAGCGGTATTAATTTGTGCACGCAAAGTATTTAGTTTAGATTTGGATTTAGTTACTTGGGTAACGTTCATAATCGTTTAATCATTACGAATTTTAGCACTTGCTATTCTGTCTGTTGGAGATCAAGAAAAGTTTGGTAAAAACAAATGAGCACCACTTAAGCGTTCGTGTTATCCGTATATTATTTAAAAAAAAGAATATCGAATTAAAAAGTATAGGTGAAAAAGAAGCGTGAGGCGCTTTGTGCCATAATTTTTGTATATTAAGCGCCTCACGCTTTTTTGTCATTTATACTATGTAGTATTGTTTATATACTATTGTCGTAAATTATATTTTAAAATAATTTTTAACATTTTAGCTTGATATTCTTTTAAGCATGTTTTTTTTAGTTTTTTAAACAATATTTATTGACATGAAGTGACAACGATTGTTATTCTAAGCCATTCCGTATTCTTCACAAAAAATTAGAAAACTGAACGAAGTTTTGAGATTCACTAATATTAACGGCAACAGGTTAATAGACCGACTTCTTAAAAGGTATTCGATATCGGAAAGTAGATCATGGAACTCTATTGGAGTTGGGCTGGTCACCGGAGAAGGCAGAGGATAACAATTGGAATAAGACTACAGAGCGGTGGCGATCGTCCAAGAACTGAAAAGCGAGATATGGGTAGTCCGACAGATGAGACGAAATTGTTGCTAGGATCGCGTTGCTGGGATCATTGGATGAAGTCTGGTTGAGTATGCTAATGGTGGTATGGTAATGGCTCGGTGATAGGCCATAATATTGGCTGCCGACAGAAGTTATCACCCACCAGACAAAGTCTGGCCGCGAAGCAATTCGCCGTGTTCCGGCGAGTTATCTGTTGAAGCCGTACGGAGGACGGGTCTGCGCAGTTGTGTTGCGATGTGTGCCGGATACGATGCACCAAATGTTGTTGTGTCGGAAATTTGGTAGTGGAGGGTCTCCAGATCAATCTTCCTCTGGCGCAGCATCGTTGGTCGTGGTGTTGGGTTTAACATTGCACCACTTCGCTCAACTGCCGCCTTCCTTTCTATTCACTAAGTTTATTAAGTGAATAGGCTTAATAAACTAGCGCGCTTTACCATCGATGGCTGCATCACTGCTTACCATCAGGCGGGATTGCAATCAAGCACTTCTGCTAACTTATAAATATAAAAAAAGATGGAATACTCAAGGTTAAATAAAAAAAACATGTCAAAAAACTAAAAAGCTGCCATCCCAAAGAAAATTAAAAGGTTTCAAAAAGTCAGGTCTACTTTTGGATTAACTCATCTAGAACTTTCTGCTTAATAACTCCACTCAGCTGATTAACAGTAAACACGTAACATGCGACGAGATGCCATCTACAAAATCCTTTACTACTAAAATCTTTTTGTTGATAAAGGTTGGGAACTTTCGAAAGAGGAAAACGACGCAAAATTGTTTTCTAAAAAAGCTAACAATATCGTAAACATTCACCAGCTATGTTAGGGAAAACTTCAGTAGTTTAAAAGCGGGCATTATACGCTTTTCGCTTCAAGTATCAAAGTTGTATGCTGTCGTCACATCGATTTTATATCAAAAGATGTTAGTGATTCCGAAAAAATACGAAGCCACATTGTTCAATAAAATAAAGGCTTTAAAATTTTTAGAGGGAACAAAAATTCTGTCATTGTAATCCTTTTACCTTTCGTCGTAGACACGAAAAGGCTCTCCCGATGGTGCGGACTAATTCCGAATGCACCTCCAATCGTAAAAGAAGTCGTAAAGAAGCGAGTCTCCCCTCGAACCGATGCACGGGAATCAGGGAAAAATAGTTGATTTCTTATTGGCTTCCACCCAGACTCAGATTGAAAATTCGCCATAAAGACATTGGGACACGCCTGGCCGGATTAAAGGGGGAAACTAATAAAGAAAACTTTTGCGACACCGTATTTTTACCAAACGCGCACCTAAAACTTCTCAGCCTTTATTAGGTTCGCGCTGGTAATTTAGAAAAGGCTCTGCGGTGTTACTGGCGCTTTTTCCTAAACCTGCTATAAAACGGATATCTAGTTTCTGTTATAGCTTTGTAGAGTTGATTAAGTTTTTTTCAATCTACAAAAATTTTATACAAACTTTTATTTCAATGTAGAACGTACTCACTCAGAGAAACGGTTATTTAAAAATGCATTTTAATGTTAGCTGGGTTTTAGCGAACGCATACATATATCAGATAGCTTTTAGAGTGTGATAAAAATAAATTCGCAGTCGAGAGCGGCAAAAATTATGAAATACGGCGGCGCGACGACACATAGGATGAAAGTAGTGACACGAGAGACGAGATAATAAAGACAAAACACAGCAATAAACATGTTCTGAAAACATGTCAGCGCTTCGTATAGGAAACAGGGTAATGTGTTTTTCATTTACATAAATTATCATGCGGCGAAACGGCGTCTATTCGATGCGGGCGCAAACCACCTTCTAGGAATGCTTATTTACGCAACACGTCGGGATCGCCCATTGGGATTAATTTACTTGAGGCTTTTAAGAATTAAATGAGAGCAGCTTCGGTTAGAGTGAATTTAATTGACGCTAACGAAAATAGCGAACAGCGTCCCGCAATAAAACACAGGAAATATTTAGCTCATTGTGTAATAAAAAATAAGTCTGCACCTTTGAATAGCAAAGTCTTTCACCACGCTGTAGGAACATAATTTCACACACGCCTCGACTCATCTTTCGGCGAAATATTAAGGTGTATAAAATTTTATTACTAGCATTACCCCCTTACCCTGTTCTCTATATAAACATTTTGTGTCGCGTCCCCCCTCGCTCCGAGCGTGGCGCTACTTTCGTCTTCGCCTTACTTCCCTCTAATGCCACATTTGTGTCTTAATAACGAATGGTATTATGTTACGAACGTTCGTATTGTTTGATTTTCAATCTCCTGAGATTGCAGATTTCCTTTGCTTCACTAATGGCCCGTGTCGGAGAAATGGAACATTTGAAACACTATATCCAAAGCTTGAGTTTTATTGCGTATTATTTAAACTGCTTATTGATTATTGAGCTCGTGAAAGGTCGGATTCATTTTTAATATCGTTCCGCTTTGTACGCTGAACTGAAAATAGTTATTGCATTATGAAGTCAAATGAGATGTTTATTTTCATTGCACTCTATGGAAGCGGCAGTTTAAACAAATTGGTACGAAAGTATTTGTTTTTCCGTGAGGGATTTCAATGTTGTCTACAATTCGAGTTCAAATAGGAGATTGCCCGGATATGCAGTTTAATTTTGGAAGATTAATGATGTTGTGAGCAAGTTCATAATGTTGTAACGCTTGTGCAGAGAGCGGGCCCAGTTGATAGAATTGAGACGGTAATCGTCGCCAATCTCGGTGAAGCACGCCCCTATTTTATCTCGGCAGTTCGTCGGCAACACGCCGCTTATTGATATCACCGGTGTACTCTATGGATGTCTCGATATTGCTACCTGTTTGTCTTGCATCTGCTATATTGACTATCACCGCAGCTTTGTTGAGAGCACTTTTTCTTATTGCTCCTTTCCGTAAGAATTCATTGGAACGGGACGCGCTCGGATACAACTATTGGTTTTATTGTCGTTTGAACGAATAGGGGTTCCCTTCCAATATGTCAGCTTGAATCGGTTCATTTTCATACGCCACTGATTTGTGTCACAGGAACATACGTACCGGTGGAATTAGGTAATAAGAGAAAATATGCAATTTCAAAACCTTTTACAGTAAAACGGTTTGTGACGCTCTTCCCTTAGTGACATTTTATTTATTCCTAAAATTGTTTGCTTGTAATTTGTTAGGCACTCGTTTTATAAACAGAGAAAATGTTTTCTGAGAATTTGACGCCGTCGAAAAATAATTTACATAAAATCTTAAGCAAACGCAGTGAATTGGGTAAACTTCAATCATAGGATTCCGTCATCTTCATCGTCAAGACCTATTTTACTGGTAGCTCTTGAGTAAAAATTTGATCTCCCAAAATAATCTGGATGAAAATGTACTCACGACTTATAGCAATTTTACTCGTTCGTCTGTGAGAACAATACTCAGCTGCCTTACCACAGCGACATATTTACCCTCACACAAAGGGATTTATTGAAAAATAAATATTTTAATGTTAACCGATAGCCCCTATAAGGGTTCCAGGTAAATCTTTGCACCTTTTCTACGCTGAAGATAGGCGCGGTTCACAAGAAATATTCGGGGCCATCCACCGCGTGGAATCCTATTGCAATTTATGCTCATTGAACTGGAAAAAGTATATGGGGAGGCTAAGGTCGGCGTCGATTCTTTTATTGCCACACGAAATCAATAAGAAGCGTGACGCGGCAACTGTTTTCGAGGACCGATTCATGTAATAAAACTCATAAAATCATACTCACGTCTGGTCGCGTGATCAGTCTGTACTGGGGCTCGATATAAATCATAAGTTATAGTGTCTCCTG